>JACMZG010001908.1:2555182-2613672 GCA_018340805.1 Microvelia longipes
AGTACTCATCTTTACGCAAAGATCATCTTTCGATCCTAGTTTAAGTCGATCACGAATTTGATTGAAATTTTTTTAATAAGTTTTAACTGAAAAATAGAAAATAGCTGTTTTAAAAAAATAGAAATAAGAATGAACACTTTCAAAAGTTTGATTTTTAAACATCAGGCCTGGCCTGAAATTTAACTCCATTGAAATATTTTTGAATTTTTCTGCCTCTTTACAAAACAAGACGCTTTCGGCTTCTTGCCCACTTTGCCGTCCCCGGGACTCCACGTGGCCGCTTTGCGACAATATAGTTATTGTCTTATATCAGTTCGTAATATAAATAGTTTATATAAGTGGCCACGATATAAGCGAATTTTCAAATGTATTCGTCAGAAAAAGATCATTTCTTTACATTATGTTATAACATATTGTGATTTCTTAACATTATGTTATAACTAACTGATAATACAATTCAACTAGGTATATTTGTTAACATTACTTCCCAGTATATGTGTAACAAATTTCTGCCCGATCTAAACACTTTATGAAGATCGTGATTTTTTAAAATGTTTGTGGAGTAATTTTTATGGGTTCCTGACGTCACACATATTTCATAAACAACGGGGTTCTACATATTAACAAGGTTGATTTTTATACCAAGTTTCATTTTATTCCGACAAAGCATTCGAGTCCCATAAAACCAGGAAACAAAAATCTAGTACATATATATATATATATATATATATATATATATATCCGAAAAAATCCACCCCACCCATACCCCCCTCCATGACCCCAACTCGCTAAAACGCATACATGTATTTCGAGAAAAATTATAACTAATGCTTATAATGCGATGAAACTTCGTAACAAATTTGTTACTATTATACAGAACTATATGCGGGTAAAAATTCACACTATCCGATAACTATTCCGTGTTATGTGATTTATCAAAAATTTTGCTAAGTGAATGACTGTTAATAACGTCATGAAACAAATATTTTCAGACAGCACAGGTAGACCTAATGATCAACTCTCTAGCATAAATACACCAGGCTGTGATAATAACAGACACACACAACATAGTAAAACTATTAGGAGGTCTTACTAACATTTGAAACGAACGATTCAGGCGAGATGGCGCTGTTTCTAACGTTTAATAAAAACTCAATACATTTCCTTCAAACAGTTGGTATGAATAAATAAACATATATATATATATATATATATAATATATAATATATATATATATATATATATATATATATATATATATATATATATATATATAAAGACAAACATAAATACAATACTTAGGATATGAAAAATAAGTTAAGAGTTTGACGTTTCCGCCAACCCTATTTCTGATAGCATAGATCTTAAAACAGATTTCGTTTTATCTATTAACTCTAAGATGACATCATAGCAAAAATATTACATAATTCTTAAATTATCTGACGAATCGCTGTAAATATCATCAATAAAGAGTGATAAATGGTAATTCGTTAAATATCATTTAATTCGGTATTCATAAATATACTTCCTCGACGAAGAGTAACGAGAAAGATGATTCATTCGTGATCATTTATTTTAATTACGGTTTAATTCGTGTGAATGAATAAAAATGTATCGATTCTTGACAATTCATCAATTAAAAATATTGTAGTAAAGAAATTATGGTTTGAAAAGTTTTAATAAAACTGAATGATACTCGCATTAGTTTTTATTAGCTCTAAATAAGCGTTATGAAAGGCCTGGGGAAGGCCGTGTGGCCCCAGGTCAGATGCAGCGACTCAGTGTCGCCATTGCATCGCCTCTAAGTTTTGTGAGGGTTTGCAATCTATTGCTTCCTGTACCCTGTCTGCACTTCTAAACGACCCCGGTCAAGGTCAAATTTTAAATCGTTTCTTTCCGCTTTTTCTCTTCAAGAAAAGTATAGTGATTGCAATTAATTGTTATTTCTTATATAAGTATCAAGTTAAATTAAATACAGACTGAAATTTTCTTCATTTTCTAAACTGCACTAAATTTTCATTAAAAGTATACTTCTCTAATTGCAACGTCACAAGAAAGTATCGCTTTTACACAAATACAGCCTTTTACGGTCGGAAAATTAATGCTCCTGCCCATTATGTTCAACTTTTTTACTTTTCCTCATTCATAATGTAGGTTTATAGGAAAAGCATTGTGTTTGCAAAAAAAACGAGATTAGAGGTGTTTTTTAAGACCTCCTAAATAGTTACCTCTGTGTTGTCTGTCTGTATGTGCGTGTGTCTTATCACCAAATCTCCCAGCTTATTTATGCTAGAGAGTGGAAATTTGATATATAAGAATCAGTATTTACACCTAGTTGTGCTATCCGGTAACACTATTATGTTACAAGACTGTGAAGAAGGTCTTTTTTTACCGTGGCGACTATTTTATTGTCGAGCGATGCGCGAAACAGTATTAGGAATTGAGATAAACAAAAAAGCCATTCCCAGTCGTGTAGCATATGTTATTTTTTTGGGCGTACTAATAGTAAACAATTATTTAGAAGAAAAGTATAATGTATAAAACTTTTCCGGTACTCTTCTATCGATTGCCTCGTTGGCCAAAAGATTCAATTCTGGCGGCGTATTTTCACTCTGTCTACATCACTATCTATGATTAATAAACACTTGATAATAAATCGATAATAACTCACTTTTCGAAAATAACAAAAACGTTCGATTATTTTGTTTGAAAAAAGCTTAGAATAATACTATAAATAGAAAGAGCACAGGACCGTAAACACAATGTAATTCTACTGATAACACGAAAGCCGGTTCACTGGTGGTCTTAAGTAGGGGTACCACCTTAACAACAAAATATTATTTTAAATATGTGTCATAAATATCCAGTAATGAAGAAAGATCGTAAAGAACAAATATAATAACTTAAAACACCTGCTGAGTATTGAATAAAACCGGATGGCAAAAGGATAGCGGAATGCAAGAATCTACATTTAGTTGACGTGGACTACTTTTAATATAATTTAAATTAAAAACGTTAAACTATAATTTAAAATGCTAAAAATATTGTAATACACCGATATTTATATCAGTATTTTATGAATAATCAATCATTAATTAATAATAGAACATAATAATTTCAGAAACCGGAAGTACTGCCAACTTTATTATAAGAAAATTTGTATATTGTTAGCACGGCAGCATTACTTAAGACCACCAGTGAACCTTTCCTATTATCAGTAGTGCTTCTTCTACATATAGTATTAACCTAAGGAAAAAAGTAAAAAGAACAAGGAAGGTAATATTATAACCTTGTAGTTAACTACTAGCGCTACCTAGTGGACATTTTTAGGAACTTTACCAACGATAGTTTCGTAGTTTTGTAAGTCGCCAACTGTAAAAAGCTGTCGAACTGAAACTGTCGCAGACATTAAAAAACGCCATTTCACCTACTTTTTTGAGCATGTATTGCCTACTCAACAGCCATCCCAAAAAAATGTTTTTCCGACTTAACCTGCAATAATGAATCAACGAAAATTTGAAAATTTTTAAAACGCAGAAAAAATTTTAACTGATTTGTATAATTTGGCACGCATGAGTCATAACACAATTATATGAGCCAAGTTTCATTTCATTATCATCATAAATTAGAAAATAATCCGATTGAGTTTGAATTCGGTTCATCCCTCCCATAAATAACATAATGCTCTTTAAATAATAATAATTAATTTATTAACCGAGTCCGGTAGCTCAGTGGTAGAGCGCTCGCCTTTCGACCTGGAGGTCGAGGGTTCAAATCCAGCCGGGGGAGGACCTCAATATGAGGTTATCCCTTGTACCGTACACTCGGGAGGTCTTGAATTCAAGGCCGGCCAACCTAGCCAAGGTTTTACGTGGTTTCCTTGGCTAATAATACGCAAATGCGGGGTTGGATCTAGTTTCATCTGAGACAAGTCTGGATCCACGTTTCCGTTGTCTCCAGCTCACGAAAAGTAAATGTTCTGCGGGCTGGGGGAGATGAAGGTCGGAAAGATATACTGAGCCTTTGTATGTCCGAAAACTTAGTCAGTGAAAGTGATGGCGGAGACACGAGTAACGTAAGTGACTAGGAACAAAGTGCTCTGTTCTTGAAGACAGACGTCTCCTAATAGCACTGAGGAGCTTTGACTTTCAGGTCAGGGCTATAGAATGAGTTTGTACACGATGACATCTGGGTGCTAGAGTTCTTTGTCGGGTGGCGCTGGACTGGCCAGAGCGGTGAGCCTAGCTAGAGTCTGGTGATGCTAGTGGAACTGATGAGATTGGTGAGACTGGAAGGACGAGGTCAAGTGAGACTAATGTGATCAGAGGAGCTAGTAAGACTAGATGAAACAAGCACACAGTGAACTAGTAGTCGGCGCTAGCCAGAGCAGTGAGCCTAGCCAGAGTCTAGCTGGTCTAGATGAACTAGGCACACTGTGAACTAGACGCAGATACTAGCCAGAGCAGTGAGTTTGGATAGAGTCTGGTTGGGCTAGATGAACTAGACACACTGTGAACCGGTTACATGTGCTACCATGTACGGAGGGGTTGCTTCCTAGATGATTGGATGTGTACAAACTCAGGGGTTAATGTTGAGTGAGGGGAAAACGCTAAATGACCCTACGGGTTAAAGCGTAAAAAAAAAAAAAAAATAATTTATTGGCCAATAATGAAAAATGACTCGAAAATGACAACTGCTGAGGAGGAGAAAATAAGTTACAAGCGAGAAGAGAGAGTGCACTAAGCAACTATTTCAAGCTTATTTTTCTTTGAAAATTAAAATGTTACTTATGTCCTTATTATTAAACATCGTTTATACTAACTTTATAAGTTACATAACCTTATTTTTATTTAATTTTGTAATCTATTGGATTAAATATCAATTATTAAAACATTAAACATTTAATAGTACCTAATTTCAAAACACCATAAGTGAGATATTACGTAAGATTTAAGTCTAAGCACATGAACTTACATAGATAATATAATATAGTCTATAATCAAGTTAATTTAACTTCTTGACACTCGAAGCTTTCACTGCATATCAGATTGATTATTTGAATAATTTTTACTTCCTAGGCGAAGAAAACTATGAAATTATCGGGGAAATGCAACTTGACGGATTATTATGCACTTATTAAAATATTTGCTGACACGGTTATTTAAAGATTTCATTCGAGATTATCTCGGGATAAACAAGTAAAAGTTTTAGATAATTACATTAATCTATGAATTTCCTTTAGTTTTTACTCGTTTGATATTTAGCATTTTATTGAAGGAACTTTTCCTCAGTAAAGATTGGACTCAAGAGTTTACCTGAGAGAAACTAGGCAATTATTATTCTGGATTCGGTCTTGGTGTTAAGGTGAGAAATATTATAATTGTTTTACTAGCTACTGCACTGCAAGATCTATTGTTGTGAGGAACAAATGCGGCTATTAAAAATATTGAAAGCATAGTAACTTAACAAAAAAAAACATTTATAGGTTTTCTAGTTATTTCTACGGTTTTTTTAACTATTTGGTCACTAAGAGAGGTCATATTGACTCCAAACAGGTTTCATTCGATTTAGTGCACCATAAAAGCATAAAGGACCTTCCTTCCGGTGACAAATTTTAACTCTTAATGAACTTTTGAAAATTTTCTGACCTAGCAAAACCGGGTTAATGACGTCACTACGAACTGGTTTTTAATATGGTTCGTGCCCTTCCAAGTTTGAATAAAAAATATTAATTCGTTTTAAAGAATTTGCTATAATACATACATACATATATATATATATATATATATATATATATATATATATATATTATATAATATATATAATATATACATACATTGGTAATTTACATCAATGTGCAACAAATGTGGGACACTTTACTCGCTAACATTAACGAGCAACTATTGCGGGGAATCAGGTCTATTTGAAACCATAAATAGACACAGAAACATGTTTGTTTAGGTTAATAAAAGACCTAATGAAGCGTGTAGAAAATCCAGAGTAGAGAACGTCTGTATTTTCTTCTTTGTTTTGGTTCGGGAAATCGCTTTAATTCAAGGACGGTGTCTTTTGAAAAAAAACAGAGAACAGAGGGCTTGACGGTGTTTCACTTAACTCAACGATTAGTTAATCGAGCATGCTTCAGGGACTTAATAGATGATATTGCTGGTTTGAAAGTGTTTGCTGATTTTATGACAATATGGTTTTTATGGGTTCTTAGTCCCAAAATATTCCCTCCCTAAAACAGGAGACGGGGGTGGGGAAGCAATACACTTAATTGTACTGAGAATCACCTGGTTTGTTGGACTTATGTAGGTCTGTGGTTGGTAAAAAGGGTGGAGGAAAGAAGACAAGCCCCTAATGCATACTTAGTACGCTTTAGGGACTTGTAGAGAAGTAAGTGAGGAGGTTTTGATATTTTTGTCGTCACATATCCACCCTAACGGCGAGGTGAGGGAAATTACTGAAGTCCTTAAGTTTCCGCTAATTGTTTAGGGGATTTGTCTCGGCGAATTAAGTCCCAGAAGTACGGTGCCTCTAAAACCACCGCTGAATTGAAAGACAGATGAAATGCACCCCGTGAAATTAATCCATCCACCGGTGAGGTCGAGGTGAATTAAATAACAACCAACTTTAAAAGATTATTAAAAAAATCAAATCAAATATTTGAAACCCATTTATTCCGGCTAAAAACCAATTCACATCTCAACTGACAGGAGGAACCCTGTAACCGTTTTTTAATTCCTGTGAGAGGCAATTAACCTTTTTTGATGCAATTAACCTTTTTTACTCTTTACTAAACCACCAATGTCCATTACGAAGACTAGAAGTTTAAGAGAAACGAAGGACTTAATTGTTTAAGATATATGAGGTCGTATAAGTCATATAAACAAAGTAATTTGCCTTATCACTTATCAATAATAATAATATCGTCACTAGGTCATATCCAGAGTTCCTTGTTACTAGAGTTTCGGATCGACCGATATCGTTTGTAAACACGTTGAGGTCATACCATGCAGATTTTTCATCTCATTTTGTGATCACTGGTCCAGAAAAAAATAATGGGATACCGGTCAAGATCGTGAGAAGAGGGGGGAGATCGTCGTGACAATCCATCTTCCGCATTGGAGATCTCATTGTGGGACACGTATGAATATCAAATATTCCTTTCCCGAACATCCATTTGTACTTGGACTTGGGTTCTTGACCTCCGAAGTATTGACTAATGATCTTCCTCTATCTTCGGTATTTTATCTTTCGCAGATCAAATATTGGCTCTGACCTAATATTATAATTTGTTGAAACAATAGGTTCAATGAAGAATAACAGTGCTGATTCAGAAAATAAGATGCTTGATATTATTTATCATGTTTTTAAATGTTGTGTGTTATGTTTATGAATCTTGTTATAAAGAAAAAGTTAAATGTTGGTAAGTATGAATAATTATCAAATGATTTATGGTTAGATGCAGCTATTAAGGAGGTTGACAGGCTGTCAAACAAGCAGTGATGCTTCCCTAACTTATTTCAAGCTTTGAAGTACACGAGCCTCTTTACTGTCCGCTTTATGAACTTAATTGCTTTAAAAATAATGCTAGCCACAGATGAGGTGGAGGTTTTGTATATATATACAGAACAGTGCCAGCCATAGCTGTGGTTAAGGTCCAGCATGACTCTAAAATAGAGACAACCACAGATGTGGATGATGTCAAGTATCCTTCTTAAATAGTGTCAGCCGAAGATTTGGTTGAGACCCTCTTGGACTCTTTAAGAAACTTTAAACTAGAACCAGAAATTTTAAGTAAAAAAATCTGACGCGAAGGTCCGCAAGCCAGGCGAATTATTTTTGAAATTTGCACTTTCTTGTTAACAATCCAATTTTTGTTCAAGTTTTCAGTATATATTTAAAAACCTGAGCAGCAGCGTCACAACTTCAATTGTTGAAAGAAACTAAACGGCACAGCATTATTCGCAGCAATTCGAAGATCAGTTTTTGCTAAGTTTTAGCGCCATATTGATTTTTGAACCAACTTTGATTTAAAAATATTTTTCTCGAGAGATAGTTAATATATATATATATATATATATATATATATATATATATATATATATATATATATGATTTTGGACACACTCCAGGCTGCCCCTCTCTCACACGATCTATTTTATTAGCGATTTAAAAAAAAAATCTTTATGAATTTTACTATTCTTGATGTCTCAAAATCTTGAGACATGATGGAACTTTTTTAACAGCCGACAGACAAAACATACTTTACTGCCAGACACATTTTTATTTATTATGACAGTAAAGCTGTTTCATTCCTATATTTTTGACCAGGTGTTTTAAAGTGTATGTCATACGTATGTAAAGTCACTTGTTTATCATGCACCGCAGACTCACACCTATGTCTTTCTAAACTGAATACTGCTACGTAAAGTGATGAAAATGACTTACAAACTCCAAACTGATGAATGGACACCTTACCTAAAACAAATAAAAAATAATTTAACATTTTCATTCATACATTTCGATATAGGAGTCCAACAAGGCCTCAACCACATCTGTGCTGGCCCGTAGCCAGGTAGGGTCTAGGGGGGATACCGCCCCCTGGATAAATCTTCGCCCCCTCTGACACTTCGCAGTTTTTTAGAGGAAGTCCCTTATAGATGTGTGAATATCGCCCCCTCTGGGATATGATTCGCCCCCCCCCCTGCAGTTTTGTCTAGCTACGGGCTTGCATCAATGGCAAGCAGTACTTGAGATATGAGTCCAAAAAGACCTCTGAGGCCAGCAGTTCTCGAGTTGTCAAAGATCAAAATGATCAGCGCTGTTATACAATATTTTATAGTTAAGTTCGGTTCTATACTTTTAGCAGCTTGTTTCTAATACAAATTATTGCTATATCACGAATTTAAATTTTAGCTATCTTTATGGCTCATCGAAAATATATAATGGAAAACTCAAACTTACATTCCAATCAGCAGATTGAATTTGGATATAAAATGTTATGTCCAAAAAGAGATATACTCAAATTTCCTCTCACATTTATTTTCAAACAAATTTACTAATTTAATTTTTAAATTTAAACTTAAAAAAAACTCTTGGCCGTCGAAACGAGTCGGATAAAAATGGTCAAACGACATCTATTATCTTTAAGATGGTCAATTAGAAGCTGACTTTGAGGTGTTCACTGTCAGTCTCTACTTAGCGTGGGTGTTTCCCAAACTTGATTTATGAATGTAAATAACAATTTTAACTTTGTATAAGGAAACAGGACATCTCGTCTTCTCAATCATTTCTATAATATTTTACCTTCTAAAAAGTTATTAGGGAAAAGTTTTGTGTTAGTTTTATGATTTTTAGTCTCAGGTTAACATTGTTATATTGTTTCATTAGTAAGATGGACTGGAAAAGAAATATTACTTGTTCTAACACCTCTTCATCACCATGGTAACCTCGTTAGCGTTTTCTCACTAAATTTTAACAAATCTTTAAATATAATCTTTACTTTACCTCATGTCTACTGTAGATATACATAAAAAGTATTGTGTTTGCAAAAAAAAAAAACATCGGGTACGGAGAACCTCAGAACTTTTTTTCATTACATCGGATTCGCTACGCTTATCCTCCTTACTTCGTACTCGTTTCACTCGTCCTCAGAACATATAATTCGCCAAATTTATACTGCAGCATGTATTTGGACTCGCTTCGCTCGTCCTCAGATAGTAAATGCATCTGTTTCATTCTCAGCGGTCACCCACACAGCACTAACTACGCTCAATGCTGCTTAACTTTAATAATCAAACAAAAATCATAAATATACTGGTCCTATTGAAACGAAATTCAGCGAAATTATTTATTACGCAAAGGTTTATACCAGTACCAAATTTCAATTCAATTATATTGTTTTCCGATTTTCTCAATTGTTTAAAAAACGTTCACAAGTCATTTGATAAAATACTACTCAGGAGGTTTTAAAACTCCTGAAAAGGATAATTCCGGTGCCATCCGGGTTTCGGATTTTTTGCCAACAAAATACTTTTCCTGTATACCTACGGTATAAATAAGGAAAAGTAAAAAAATACGAAACCGGAATGTCACCTGAATTATTCTATCCGTTTTAGGTGTTTTTAAGGCCTCCTACGTGGTTTTCACAGAGTTGTCTTTCTGGCAATATATTTGACCAACAAGGTTGCCCATTAATTAAATTGGCTCACATGGCACTTTATTAGATCAACAAGTGCCAAATAATTGATTTAATTATTGAATAACACGAACACGTTTCTTAATTAATTATCCAATTGAGATTAAAATTAGTACAAGTGAATAATTTATTTGTATAAAATGAATTGTTTGCGATTATTAATATTTTCATGTTTGATGCAACATCGAGCAAGGTCATTACTTAGACGGGTGACCGCTTAGAATAAAATAGACGTTGGAAAGACGAACGAAGCGAGTTCGAAGACGAACTGCAAAATAAATTTAATGATTTCCATAGTCTGAGGGCGAGCGAAGCGAGGTTTAAGAGGTAAGGATGCGTGTGAAGACTTGATAAGGCGAGAATACTTATCGTAATAATAATACTTCCAACCTACCAACTAAGATTCCGTTTAATTTTAAAATAATTATCGTGAACAATTGTTTTATTATAACGAACGATGTTCGTTAACTTAAATCTGATAAATATTAATTTTTAGGTCTCGTTCACAATCCGGGAAATATTTTTTTATGACGTCATTAACAAGATTAAAATTCATAAAACTCGGATAGCGTAATAAAATGTTCTGATAGATTTGAAATGTTGCACGGACGTAGTCATTTGTAACAACAACAACAAATGTGCCAAGGTTTATCTGATTTGCAGGATCAGTCCAATTTTTATTAAATGGCACAAATAGGTGATTAAAAAACCGTTACTAATAGAATAATTATGCAATTTGAGTTAAAATTTGGTTCATGTCAATCTCTAAACTAAGCTTTGTTCCCATATAGCTAGTATATTTAAAGGTATTTATCGAAACATTAAAGTATAATTGTACTAAGTAGAACTGAGCGAAGTTAGTACCTGGATAGGAGACCGATGGGAATAAAACTGATGTTTTTACTGTACTAGGACAAGCGAAGCGAGTCCAAAGACGAACTGCCATATAAATTAGGTGATTTTCCCAAGTATTCCTTAACTAATTTTTTATATCTTAATGTTACTTAATTTAAATGGGACTTGATTAAACTATAAACATAAATTAATATTTTAAATAGTAAGCTAATATTATAAAATATTTTAAATTTAAGGCTAAAATTAAATTAATATTTTAAATATTAAATTAACTCTTATTCTTATTAAATACAATATTATGGGCCAAGCATTTTCTAGCTAAACTAATGTTAAGTTTTTAAACATTATAATGTCATGGTAATTTATCCGAAGATATTACATTTAACCAAACCAACTTAATTTGTTAAGGTTTAGACTTCCTTTGTAAAAGGACATTAAACTTATTTTAAAAGACCAACCTCTACCATTACTTTCTATTTATTATCTATTTTACTTTGCATTTTTATTATAAAGTCAAGTCTAAGCAGAAAGTAACAAAACCTGAAGACAAAGTACGCCAGCTTGGTGTCTAGAAATTCTCAGGATTAATTAAGTTGAGATGCTAATGAACTTCTTAAGTAGGATCATCTGCAGTTCACTGATCTACACTTCTGACATTTAACAAAAGAATGTCACGATATTATTCATATTCTCATCGTTATTTATTTAATTCAATAAATGAATCAGCATTTTTATCTTTTAATTATATTTGTGAAAAGAGCCTGATTAATTAATTTAAAAAAGGTTAAAAAAGGGACTTCGCTTCCTGCCTATTTCGTGGACTATTTAATGGCTCTTTGTGGAAACAGCTTCGCGTGCCATAGGCCCAATATGGTATTCACTTGATTTGTTGATCCCTGTTATTAAATGTAATTTTGTCAAGTATTTAGCTAATTTTCATTATACTAGTACTACAAATATCTTACAACATAGTAGTACTACAAATATCTTACAACATAGTAGTACTACAAATATCTTACAACATAGTAGTACTACAAATATCTTACAACATAGTAGTACTACAAAATATACAACTACAAATATCTTACAACATAGTAGTACTACAAATATCTTAATTCATTATAGTACTTTTATAAGTTATTGTCTTGTATGTATTAAGTTATTGTCTTGTATGTATTTATTTTATGTTTATAATGTGATGACTTGTTATATCTATTGTTAAAATATGTAATTAATACATATATCATTATTATTATTAGTACTACAAACGTCACGTATTTGAAGTAGTCGTACTTCAAATGTCATAGTAGTACTACATAGTAATACATTCAACAAATACATAGGGTACACTCAAAACGCGGTAATTATGAGTTGATTAGATTAAATGTCCTAAGTATTACATTATGGACTTTAAAATGTGAAATATAAGAATGGGTAACAAGTGATAGGATGTTAGGCCACCCTACGAGCTTTCAGGTATAAAATAACTGAGGAAGAAAAATACAATGGATATAACGGAGCTGGTAGGAACCCAGTCTCACGCTGCATTCAGCCCGGGTTCATATGCAACTATGCACTCGAACCAGCAGGGTGGTCTACTTACGGATTTTAGTTATGCCTAGAATGATATCTAACTAGAGCTGGCAGAGGATTTTATTAAATCACTATGATCTTGTTAACAGTTCACAAAGAGAGTTAAAATGAAATCTCAAAACGATTGACACAATTGGAAATAATTATTGTATCGGCTACTTGATGTAAACAAAACAATAAGACGTCAATAAGGCTGGGCAAATATGAGTTGTAATACAATTTTGACTTTTTCTCAATTGTACCCATGGTATAAATGACTAAGCATTTTTGCAAAAAATCTGAAACCGGGATATCACCTGAATTATCATCCGTTCCAGGACTTTGTAAGACCTCCCAAACAGTTTTCACGAAGTTGTCCATCTGCGTGTGTTGTTAATATCGTATCTCCCAGTATATTTATGCTAAAAAGTTGAAACTTGGTACAAAAATTAATCTGTAGGTCTAGTTGAGCTATCAGCAGAGTTATATAATACAACTTCATTAACCCGCAATAATGTAATGTCTTAGCTAAAATTTCGAAACTTCATAAAACACCGAAAAATGTTTCGACCAATATAAAATTTAGCACTCATGTTTTCTAATATATAAGCAAAACACATGTGCCAAATTTTATTACATTATCAGCATTTGTTCAATTTTTATCAAATTTGCATATTGTTAACATTACTTTTAACTATTACTTTAATTTTTGAAGTCCAATAATTAAATGGCTTGCATAATTAAAAAAAATGTAAAAAATCATATAATATTGCAATATAAATTGAGTAGTAATTTGATACAACTATATCTCTTTAAGCAATAAAAAAATATTCAAAGTTCCGGTTTAATACGGCAGATATATCTACGGATTTTCTTATATCATAAAATATAAGCAGCATTAGGTCAGTGGCTGGACAGGTGACCGCTGAAAATGAAACGAGTTAATCAATTATTTGAGGACGATTAAAGCGAGTCCGAAGGCGTGCTGCAGTATAAATTTGGTGATTTTTATGTTTTGAGGACGAGCGATGCGAGTCTGAAGTAGTGAGGATGAGCGTAGCGAATCTGAAAAATTCCGAGGCAACCCTGATTCTTTATTTTTATTTAAATAAAATGTATAAATGCATATGAATTCGTGTTTAAATTGGTTAGATACAGAAAATTAAGTTTATGGCCAAACATGATATTAGAGTATACTAAATATTATAAGGTACACAAATATATACTACTGATAGTATAATAAGGCGTAAAAATAAAATAAAGAGTACAAAGTTGTAACAAGTATAATAAGTGGTACAAATAAAAATAATTCGTACAAGTATAGGTGTATGTACAAGTATATAATAAGGTCTACAAAGTACAAAAAGATAAAGTATAATAAGTTAAACTAAGTATACTAAGGTAAACAAAGTATAATAAGGTATAAAAAGTATAATAAATTAAACTAAGTATAATAAGGTAAAGAAAGTATAATAAGGTATAAAAAGTATAATAAGTTAAACAAAGTATGATAAGGTAAACAAAGTATAGTAAGGTATAAAAGTATAATCAAGTGTTTACAGCATTATAAGGTAAACAAAGTGTACAAGGAGTACAAAGTAAAATAAGGTGCACAATGTATAATAAGTTATAGGAAGTATAATTCAAGATTAAAATAATACATATTAGGTACAAGTATAGTAAGGAGTATTAGTATTATACCGTACATGTATAAAAATTTATTGGGTTTAAAAAAAATGGAAAATTGAAGAAAATTATTTTGCGAGAAAATAGTCTACATCAAGAATATTGACGTGAAATGTAATGCTGCATATGAAGTCTTGAGAACATCAAATGCATATTAATATAACATTTTACTTCTGAAACTTGACTTTTATTGTTACTTGAAGCCAGACTTGAAACTTAATACTTAGTACTGACAGAGATAGGTCAAGCACCCAATACTTCGCTTTATTACAACATCTCTTAAGATGTTATTAATTTTTTTGCCAACTTTTTTTGCCAACAAATTGTCTTGGGTAAAAAGAATGCCGACAAATTAGGACCGCAAATATATCGAATGTAGTTTCCACTATGTTCCTTCGATAATGGAAGTCATCAATAACGACAACTGACGCGATGTTTAACAAAATATAAAGTGAATCAATGTTGCCAACTTATTTCGTAACATGATACCACGTGATATTTGATAACTTCAGGATAAGGGTCTGAGACAGCAAGTTCTGTTCTTATTTAGGGCGGAAAATTTACTTTGGAAAAAAATTAAATTTGTTATTTATGAAAGTCTGAATTTTTTTTATTATTATTCATTACTATGTTTATACAATCCTGTGTTTATTAAGTTCTGTGTTCATATAGTTCTTTATTTATACAGACATGTCATTTATTCATTTCTGTGTTTAATTCATGTCATTATTTAATTATATGTATATACAGTTCTACAACATTCCTATCATTCCTTTTTTATGTTCCTTTTTATTATGTTCTGTATTTATACAGTTCTTTCATTATATATTACTGTGCTTATTTAATTTTATGTATATGCAGTCCTTTCATTATTCATTTTTGTGTGAATTCAGTTCTTTGTTTATACAGATCTGTCATTCTTTATATAATTGTTTATTTAGTTTCAGTCATTTTTTTATGTTTGTGTTTATTTAATTCTATGTTTACATAAGCCTGTTATTATTCATTTTTCCTTATATTCAGATCTGTATTCAATCAGTTCTTTCCTTATTTATGTCTGTGTTTATTTACTTCTATGTTTATGCAATTTTGTCATTGTTCATGTCTGTGTTTATTTAATTATTTGTTTATACAGTTCTGTCATTATTCATGCCTGTGTTTATTTAATTCTTTGTTTACACAGGTTCTGTCATTATTCATTTCAGTGTTTATTTAATTCTTTGTTTACACAGTTCTGTCATTATTCATTTCAGTGTTTATTTAATTCTTTGTTTACACAGTTCTGTCATTATTCAGGTTTATTTAATTCTTTGTTTACACAGTTCGTCATTATCATGCCTGTGTTTAATTAATTCTTTGTTTATACAGTTCTAATAATATTCATGTCTGTGTTTATAGTTCATATAGTTTAGTTATTATTTATTTCTATTTTCATTCACTTTTGAGTCTATATATTATTGTGCAGTTCTACCGTCATTTAAATATAATTGTTAAAAAATTAATCTTAAAATCGGCAGAAATATAAAGACAAATAAAGCCTGAATAGTAAGCATTGAATACAAACCAATAATCTATATTAAAGAAAAAAATATATAAATGTTAAAAAAAATATTGCACAAAATATTCAAATTTATACCTTTTAAAATGTTATTTATTCAGATTCCAATGTAAATTTATTACAATGTAAATTTATTACAATGTAATTTTCACATTCCATTACTTTATTTATTTTTACACTTATTTTATAAAATTATTACAGCCTTCACATTATAAAACTTATTGGTTTGATTTTGTTGATTTTTAAACTCATTATTTTAATATGAATGCGTGGGACTACATGGGATTTCATAAAGTACAAAAACTTAACGGACTTACCGGAGGTGGACAACTAAATCGCTTATATTTTTAACAATTTAAACATGCATAAAACTCCGTATAATTTACCTTAAGGCTAAAAAATTGTTATAGACATTAAGGTTTTTTTCAAAACTATTAAGAATTACAGATAATAAGGATTTTTTTCAAGAATTAATAACATTATAAGTTATATTAAGGTGAACGAGCAAAATCTGCCCCCCCCCACAATTCTCTCCATATACCGATTACTGAAATATTTAACTTTAACCTTAGAATTTTTAAAATTACTAATTAGAATTTTTTGGTAATTAGTATTACGTTTTATAATAAAATATTTATATTATAAAACGTTGAGGTGACTTTAAAAGCAAATAAAAGTTGTTTCTGATTCTGAGGTATTTATAAAATGATTTGCATTATATCAGTGCAAGTATCATACTTTTCACTCTTTGTTTATAACCTACAATAGCAACCTGTCGAATGGTAAGATTGACAATAATTTAAAACCTGCGCAGTTATTGTAACTATCGTAAGCATGCGCAGTTCGTACTAAACAATTTTTCTCGTTCTAAACAATTCTTCACAGTTTTTCTGGCAAATGTTACGCGATGAATTCTTCTCTACTTTTTATCTTCAGCGGCGTCACTTTGTTATATGACAAAACAGTATGATATATATATATATATATATATATATATATATATATATAATATATATTATATATATAATATATATATATTCTACCTCTAACCACCATATATATTGTCTTTTAACTAGAAATAAAACCAATGTCTTAAGATAGGGTACACCCCATTTAAAAGAGTTACAGTAAATTTACACAAAATAAATAAAAATGAGTGTAATTTTTTAATTAAAATTCGCTAAGAAAACAGACAAATAGAAAGTATTCTAGAAATATGAGTAATAAATATTTAATAGTATTATGGTTTTAACCTTGAGAGAGCTGTTTTTATCTTTAGATTTGTTAAATAATAGTTTTAACAATAATATAAAGTCAATAGGTAGATAATGCAAATAACTGTGACTAACACTCAGATCAATAAACACTAGCTTACAACAGACGCTTTATTATCATAGCTATTTTAAACGTAGACTTAAGTTTCTTTTATCACTCAAAGGGTTATAACTATTTATTTATTTATTTATAATTTACGGAGTGAGCCAATATACAAAAATCAAGATACAAAAATTTACAAAATTAATATAAAAAAAAAAAATAAGTTATAGGTAAACATCAAAATGGAAAATTTGCCAAGTCTAAAAAAAATATTATCTAAAAAATAAAATTATAATACACAAAACATAATTTTAATCTACAAAACATAATTATAATCTACTAAACCTAATTATAACCTATTAAAAATAATTATAATCTACTAAACATAATTATAATCTACTAAATTGAAACATCGGCAATATTTAGGATGTTTAACATGTCTGCGGTCTAATTTAATTTTATTACAGTTCAAGACATGTTACATACATCTAATTAGAGCCAAAAACTAAAGGTCTTCAATTTCGCCACGCAGCTTAGGGCATGGAGTCGCTACGCAGCTTAGGCCATGGAGTCGCTACGCAGCTTAAGCCATGGAGTCGCTACGCGGCTAAACGGTTGTTATTCTATATTAGTCCAACATATAATAAAATAATAAAAGAAAAGAGTCTCAAAGTCTCTCCGCAAAACAAAACTTTATTGGCAAAGCGCTTTCAACCGAACTAGAGGCCATCATCAGTGCACAACCGTTGAGATGTTAAAGAAGTAGAGAAGTGACTCTATATTTTCTAACTAGGTATTAGAATCAGACTGACTCTAATACCTAACTTCACTACTTCTTTAACATCTCAACGGTTTTGCAGTTTAAGTTTATTTAAGTGACATATTGCCTCAATATTTGGGAATTTCTAAATGTATTAGTCAAATTGATTGTTGATTATTGAGAACTCTACTAAATGGCAACCACAGCTCAGGCTCACTTTGCATGCCGTTTCTTTTTTTAAAAAATATGTAATAGTACAAAAAATATATATATACAAATAAATGGTTCTATTTTTTTTTGTACTAAGTTCCATTTAAATCGGAAAAAGCGTTCGAAAGTTATCGCGTCCAATCGAAACGTTATGATCAAAATCTTATATATATATATATATATAATATATATATATTATATATATATATATATATATATATATATATATATAAACAAGATTTTGGATGTTTTATATTCTTGATTAGTGAGTTTCCCTTTAAAAAAACCACATCCTCCTTCTTCATGACCCCATTTATCCTCCTTCGGAAATTTGCAAAGAGCATTAACGCCATTGCGTTTTATCCAAATCACTTGTCCTTATCTTGAAATTGATTTATTGAAAGCCAGATGGGAAGCTTGAGACGGGTGTTAGTCGGAACCGCGTGACATTTAGCCAAAGCAAAGCCGTTAAGAAGTTAAGGCTAAAACGAACGTGATAGGACTCTATAAGCAAAGACTTAGACAGTCTTTCTAGGCGGCCTTCACTCTAGAAGGGAAATGACCCGATCTTACCTACCCGTCTTATATTCCAGTACTATTATTACTTACAGCTGCAATTTAAAAGAAAAAGGATCTTAAAAGCTAAGCATGTAATCAGCTACGCATTCTCTAGTTTTCCTCATGATTCCTTATAATCATATATTAGATTTAAAGAGAAAAATATTGTAGCTTATTTTTTCTTTTATTATCATGTTGTAAATGTTTTACTGTGAGTATTTTTTAGTTTCAAATAATTGCTTATGATTTGCAATTTTATTTTTAGTTATTTTTGTACTTTCTTATTTTAATTGTATTACCTGCTCATTCTATACTATGATGATAAGTGGATAAGCACTGCGAGAAATCGATGTATCAAGCAAATTTTCTAAAAGAAAAAATATTTTATTTTAGTGTATGACATAATTCTAACCTCATTAAAACCCCTTCATGGACTTGAATATATCCTAAAACTATTTTTCTCTACATAAAGAATTTATTAGAAAAGATTAACTTAACTTCATTATGACGCTACTTTCATCACTTTATTTTTTAAATCGCTTTACTTTTGATTTTTCATACTTTTCCTTATTTATATCATACATGATCATATCATACATTATATACATGCATATATATATATATCTATATATATATATATATATATATATATATATATATATATATATATATATATGTATATAATTAATTAAAAAGTTATGCAATTAAATTAAATTTTGGCACGATCCAAAATATATGTTTCTGCCTCTTAAATATGAATATGGTTTTATTTCAATACGGCTAGAATACATATAGAATAATATACAATTAAATAATATACAATAATATAAATATATATGTATGTATATGTATTTATATTTATATATAATATAAATAACATAGAATAGAATACATACAATAGAATAATATAGAATGGTGTTAGTCGGATGACATGAGTTGAGCAGCGTCGAGCGAGATCAACACCTGGATGGGTTATCACAGAGAATAAAAATAATGTTTTTACTATCTGAGAACGAGCGAAGCGAATCCAAACTTGAGAGGATGAGCGTAGCAATTCCGATATCGCGAGGAAAAGTTCCAATGTACCCAGAATTTATTTTATTTTTTCCGTAATATTAGTTTTCACACTTTAATTAGTAGTACACCCGCAGTTATTGTTTCATTTGTAAAGTTCATGTAATTATGGGACAAAGTTCTTGCTCATTATTTTGAACTTTTTTTTTTACTTCTTTACGCATTAATAATAAAGTATCTAGCTATTAAATAGTTTTTGCCTACCTAACCATGCTACCTGTCTCGTTGTGCTGGCTGACTAGGTTCACCATGTAAATCTTTTGTAAATAAGTAATATTATTACATGGTGAAGTACGAAATCCAGAACAAGTTTTTTATTTTGTACTACTTATTTGCACTTATATTATTGTATACTTTTTGTAAAAAAGCGCAAGCTTGTGAATTTTATAAATAAATAAAAAAGTTCTTAGAAAGATGTCAATATATTAATATAAACAAAATTACTCAAAATATTTGCGGAAAAAAGAATATTATTCTGTCACATGGTCATTCAAATGGGCACCATTTCATGGAGATGGTACAAAGCGGACTTTGAAAATAGTACACACATTAGCCATAGTGATATAAGTTTTATTACTTTCAACAGCTTTACATGTAATCAGTCTTTTATATACTATAATTAAATCGTAAAACCAAAGTGTGTTTAATATCTTAATATAGTAATGCATATATAAATGACTTGACACGTTTTGAATTAAATTTATAATACCGTATAGCCAGAAGCTAAAAAGAACTTGAGACAAAGTCTAAATAAGTTCGGGCCGGGTGAAAGGTCGCTTCTATTCTAAGACACGACCTCCTCGAGTTTCGAAACAAGGACAAGCTGGGGGCATTAGTCACTGAGGGGAAAGTCTAATCCAGGTTCTGTCTTACATTCGACTACTGACGAAAAATTAATTGCTTTTAATATGTAATAACGAAGGATGAATCAATATGTTTTCGTGTCAACAATCATTATTGCCAACAACACATCTTAACTTTCGGATTATAATAAAAATGTAATGCGATGACTAAATGTAGATTAGTGTTTATATATATATATCGTTGGATTGTAAGGAAACAAAGTGAGATGAAACAATATCCACAATTAAATAAAATCGGGTACGGGGTACCTCGGAACTTTTCCTTATCACATAGGATTAGCTACGCTCATCCTCCCTGCTTCGGACTCGCTTCGCTCATCCTCAGAATATATAATTCGCTAAATTTATACTGCAACATGTTTTCGGACTTAAGTCACGTGATAAAAATTGAACTAATGCTGATAATGAGATGAAACTTAGCACATATGTTATTCTTATACATAGCTACATGCGTGCCGAATTTCAATTCGATCGCATTACTCATCCGAGTTGTATAATTTTTCGAACTTTTTGCTTAGTCATAATTGCGGGTTAATGACGTCATCGAAATTTTTTCCGAATAGCACAACTACAGCGGTAGACTGATTTTTGTACGAAGTTTTAATTATCTAAGCATTGATACACTGGGAGCTACAATGATAAGACACTCACACACATAGAGACAGACAACTTTGCGAAAACCACTCAGGAGGCCTTAAAAACATCTGAAACGGATACTTATATACAAACGCAATACTTTTTCTATATGCCTACGGTATAAATGAGGAAAAGTAAAAATAGCCTCCTCCCTCTAGCATTTGCCTTGAGGAGGTTCATCTTTTGTTTTTTCATTATAATTAAAAAAGAAATTGAAGATTATTGTATTATATTTTTTATGTTAAAATTGTAAATAGTTATTAAGATGGAAATAAATCTAATTTATTATTATTATTATAGATAATTTTGATGACGCCGTAACCCCGGTCAATTTTTCACAAAAAATAGCTCTCCGTAGCTCTATGCACAGAGTTAGAGTATGACACAAACTCTAATTTGTAATCTAACTCTAACTGTAATTGTATTTATATACATATAAATGTATATACATATAAATGTATATACATATAAAATGAATATGATATTAATTCAACATATACATAAAAACGAATATGTGTTGCGTTATTCATAAAAACGTAATAAAATGTAATTAGATGAATTAAAATACTGGTTTGCAAACAATCAATAGAGCCAACTTAACAGATGGTTATAAAAATTGCATCACTGATCTTTCGATATTTCATTAATTCAAAGCTTTTAACAGCTACACTCAACGCTTGCAACATTTTGTTGCGGAAACACAGCGGCTTCACAAGTGACAACGCGTCGTCTCTGCGGTGACACAACGTCGCTTTGTCTTAAATCTTATCGATACATCTTTTAGGTTCTTATTAATTTTTAAAACTTTAAAAAAGTTTATTTACAATTAATTTTAGTAATTAAAAACAATCACGATCGTAGTTAATAAATATCGGTTTAGTATCACATCACGCCTTTTTTGTTGAGTACGTATTTTGAAAAATATTTACATCATCGGCATAGTAATATACCAGGATAAAGGTGTAGTAGAAATTAAATCCTATTTGATAGCCGTGAAATTTCGAATCATCAAGATATGGAATTATAAAATCATGTAATTTAATGATGATAGACAGTTTTAAATAGTTATGCAAGATGGATCGGGTCGAATATAAAAACGGTAAAGTAGACTCTGGATGTGTTTCATTCTTAGTTTGTAGGATAAGCCGGGCCGCTTCGCTTTACTTTTTAGTTTAGATCAGAGGATGCTAAACAGCAATATTCGTTCCGGTCTGGACGGTATCTAGTAATATTGGACCTGATGAAGATGTTGAAAAAACATTGTAATATACCAACATTACCTTCCTGCATAATCCTTCATTTTCTGTTCATGATGAATTTCCAACGAGTAACAGTATGTATAAAAAAATAAAATTTAGCATCAGGCTTTCCTAGACATAATGAGCTCGGGACTAAGGGACCAAAGGTATCACCCATATTTTAGGAGATATGGTCATACTAAGGAAAGGCGCACCAAATTGTTAGGGACCAAAGGTCCAGCTGTGCTGTTCGAAAGAAAATATTTTTCCTGACCACGATTAGTCAGTAAGTTACTGGCGAAAGTATATATTATACATATATTTGTACCATTACATCTATAGGTGCGGTACTTAAAATTATTTAAAAAAGACATGCTTACATCAGAGCAAAATGTGACGTTTTACTTAAAAAAAATCAATTTATCAAAACATATAATAATGAAATATATTGCTATCAGTAATAGCAATAATTGCAATTAATAACAGAATTGGTGGCTAATTACGTACCTAGTAATAAAATCCTTATATTATATAATAGTTATTTATGCACCAAGGGAGTAAAGATTGATATAATTTCCCTGAGCAGTTAGTTGGTTCCTAAGGCTTAAGCTGAGGAACCGATGTATTTAACTCCCGAGGCGAAGCCGAGGTATTTATGTGTTTAACTCCCGAGGCAATGCCGAGGGAGTTATGACAATTAACTCTCCAGGGGGAAAATAACATTTTACTCCCAAGGTGCATACAAGATTTTATCTCCAGAAGTTGATTTTATTTACACGTTTTGATGTATTTTATTCTCATTTTCTCTGGTCGGACCCCTTTATAAATTTAGGGGGGGCGGTCACCAAAAAAATATTTTTTTTGCTCCAAACAACTTCTTTTGACCTGAAACGGATTTTGAGCTAATAAAAAAAAATTTAGTAGGCTCCCCCTTATAAATTTTGAGGGTGCTGCCCCCAAAAAAATTACTCCAATAACCCAATAGGAAACACTTTTCATTCCCAAGGGAGAAAAAGTGCTTCTTTACTCTTTAAAAACTAGTCAATAAACTTTACATTATACACCGTCTGGAGATAAAATTACTTTATACCAATATTTGTTTTAATTGTGACTGTTTTAAGAACGAGCAAAGAGAGTTTGCAGTTGAGAGTAAAAGTAACGTTGTACCCTATACCTAATTTTTAAATTAACTTTTAAGTAAATTAAATTAAATTTTTTTAAATCAATTTTATGTTCATTATTAGAAATTTTCACAGACCCTAAAAGAAATGATGACATCCTAACAATCTCCCGGTGCTTTATTATCTGATAAAAATTCACTCATTCATTAATATTTTACATTAGTAAAAGTATACTTTAATAAAAATTCAAGATTTATAAATTACTATTATAGAATTTATTCCTGTTATTAAGGTGATCAATAACAATTCTAGTTGAAATAGAGCCTAATAAATAAATACTTTTAGTATTGCTTTAAGTACAGATTAGGTACAATCACAATTCGTCATTATTTAGAGCTTAAAATAAATATTTAAATAATAAAATAATCATTGAATTTACCAGGTATGGACATAACTATGGTCACTTTTCCGAAATCAGCTGGTCCAATATGCCGTTCAGCTTCGGGCAACCAACAACGTAATTTGATAAATCAATTCAAAGCTTAGATTTTACTGATCTGATTATATCACTACAAGATCATATAAGATCATTCAGTATAACAAAATACTTAGTTATTGAAGGAAGTATTTTACAAAAAAAACTGGTCCCGGATGAGGATTTCCGAAATGGACAAAAAAACCATAAAAGTAGGGTTGCTCCCTCCTACTAATTTTGCACGGAACATATAACCACAAGAGGATTAGATTGGAGGAAGATGCATAAAATAAACAACTCTCAAAGTAGGTTTTAAAAATCACTTCAGAGTGCGCTGGTTATACAGTCCCATGTTTAGTTAAGTTTCACAGTGACGGCACGTGTTATTCTTGTTTTTATAGAGGACGCTGAAAAATGATTTGATAAACCTACATCAGTCACTGGATCACTTGAAAGTCAACAATTTCCATATCAGACTGAAGTTTTGAGGATAAAGTACAATTACCTTAGAGAGAATATTTTGAATATAGTAACCTGCTTGCAAGGTGAATAAAAGTCCCGCTATACCGCCTAGTTATTACTAAATTTTTCCGTATAAAATTTTTTATGTGTGTAATAGTTTTATGATGAAACAATAGTCTCATCCTCTCAGCAAACAAACCAATCCTTCAATCCTCAAACCAATCCCTCAATTCTCAAACAAATCCCTTAATCCTCAAACAAACAAACCAATCTCTCAATCCTCAAACAAACAAACCAATCCCTCAATCCTCAAACAAACAAACCAATCTCTCAATCCTCAAAGAAACAAATCCCTATTCTCATTAACCAATCTCAATCAATGTAGCAATCAATAAATAAATTTCAAGTCTAATATTATAAGTTCGTTACAAACAGGACAAAATTATCAACTGCTAAGCGACATAACATAGTGACAAAGAATCGTTAACATCCATGTAAAATAGCATTAATACACTTATATTTGAAAACTTTAAAAGTACTGAGGGTGATTTATGTAGACTATACTGTCTTCGTGTGAGATAAGTCTAAGATGGTGTCCACCGGAAGACGAAACTTCTGCTTCATCATAAGGAAAATGTCAACCGGAAGACACAACTTCAGATTCATCATAAAGAAAATGTCCACCGGAAGACAAAACTTATACTTCATAATAAAGAAATTGTCCACCGGAAGACTAAGAACTTTTGCTTTATCATCAAGATATGCATACTGGAAGATTTTAAATTTCTGCTTCTTCAACAAGAAGATTTCCACTTCTGCTTCATTATAAAAATTTTGAAGACTTGAACTTCTACTTTATCATAGGAAACTTCCCACCGGAAGATACAACTTTTGCTTCATCATAAAGAAAATGTCCACCGGAAGATACACCTTCTACTTCATCATAAAGAAAATGTCCACCGGAAGATACAACTTTGCTTCATCATAAAGAAAATGTCCACCGAAGATACAACTTCTACTTCATCATAAAGAAAATGTCCACCGGAAGATACAACTTCTACTTCATCATAAAGAAAATGTCCACCGGAAGATACAACTTCTGCTTCATCATAAAGAAAATGTCCACCGGAAGACGAAACTTCTATTTTATCATTTATACAATTTCTACTTGAATACAAAACTCATACTTCATCATAAGGAAATTGTCCAACTTCAGCTTTATCATCAAGATGATGCCTACTGGAAGATTTAAAACTTCTGCTTCATCAACAAGAAGATTTCCACTGAAAGAATCAGAACTTCTGCTTCATCAACAAGAAGTTTGATCACCATCTTTGTGATAAGATGGTGTCCAACGGAAGACTTAAACGTTTTGCTTCATTAACAAAATGTTTCCATTGGAATATTTCATTTTTTGCTTTATAATCAAGATGGTCTTCGCCAGAACACTTAAAACTTCTGCTTCATCGTCATCTTGATCTCCGTAGGAAGACTTGGCACTTTTACTTATTCATAACTGGTCAGTGGCGAACACAAATGGTCTCTCGGATGATAAAAACTACTACCCCTTGTAAGCCTACGCTTATACTTATCAAGTTGTATTTATAATTCAAATAACTCGCTGCTAAGAAAAACGTGCTTCAAAGTCGAAAGTTAAATACTCGACACAATAAGCAGTTAAGGGGATAATGGGTGGGTTTTTGGTCTAAAACTCGTATTTACTGTTAAGACTTTATAGCCTCGAGTTTATATGTAACAATGTTCAAATTTTTGGTAAAGTACTCGATGTCATGTCGAGAGGTGAAAGTGAGGGTTTAGTAGGCCAAAAACCAGCGGGTCCTAAGTCTCATTATCTGTACTTTCAACAATTTAGTAAAAAAAAAAAATAAGTGACATTTAGAAGAGTTTGATCGAATTCGACGCCCACTTTGATTTTTAATCAAACTTAGTTTCTTCTTTGAATAAAATCGTGCTTGTAAATGTAAAAATTGATTTAAATAGAATCGAAAAAAAATCTGAAGTCATTTTTTACATGTTACAATATAATTAATGCGACTATTTAATGTTACACTATAAATAACATGTGGCTAGTACAACACATCACAAAACCATATGGTTTGGTAGTTATAACATACGATAAAGATGTAGGACATCATTCGAATATCTCTGAGAGCTGCTAATAAGCTACCAAACCAAAATAAGCCATTCAATGACATGATCTCAGGTCTTTCCCTGGCTCTGGGGTGCCTCCTTAAGGCACAGGATTAGGCCCTCTTTTTTCTGTCTTTTGGCTTTCTTTCTTTTACAAATCTCTTGGCTCTAAGGCGGCTCAAGGCACAGGCCTGGGGAACTTTAATTTCTTTTGCCTCAGGGGCGGTTTAAGGGACAGGACTAGGGCCTTTCCTTTTTCTTATCTTTATTAACGATACTTATGAAAAAATATTGTTGTAACATTTTGTTGTATATTTAATTGTTCTAAGCAATATATTATAGTATATTATGCTGCTAAAATGGACGAAGGCAATTATGTAGACAAGGATGGTAATTACCTCATTCGACTGACTATAGCGGTTCATAAATAGATGGTAAAAATTATAAAAAAAATCAGTGTTACCAATATATCCTTAAAATTGTATTTATTAGGTATTTTATAAAATGATTAATATTTAATATTGTATCGTATTTTTTAGTAACAGAACATAGAAAATATAATTACAAATAAGCTAAAACAATTATTGTTTACCAGACGAAAAATCCTAAAATTTACACATCAACCTGCAATATTTAAACCTCCACTCATTAATTTCTCCTTCTATGGAGTTTTGCCTTTAATATTACATTTAAATGTACCCAAACTCTCTAGGAAGAAGAGTGCTACCAACAAAATTTCCTGAACTGTTTTGATCATCTAGTTGACAGTCTTAATAAAATGACAATTTCTTCCATTTTGTAAAAAAATTAAATTATTATGTCATTAATGTGAAATAAGAGTTTTTGTCAGTACTACTGACATAAGCTTAAAACATTCACGTCAGTATTACCGACAAATGCACAAAACATCACATCAGTATTACAGACAAAGGCTCAAAACATTTAACGTCAGTGTTACTGACAAAGGCTCAACACATTCACGTCACTATTGGTGTCATTTAAGTCAAACATACACATCGTAAACTAAGAATAGCGAAATAAGCGAATGAACATTTCCTATTGTATCTCATTAAACACAAGGTAGAGCTAATAGGCACCTTATGTCCTGGTTCGTGACACTAGAGCAGTTCAAGTCATAACGAGTCTCAGCTTGCCTACTCAGTACTCATTATTACTTGAGTTACTTTAATGTCAGGATATGATATACTCAGCAATATAACTTATAATATAAAATATACTCAGTTTTTAAGGTCAACAGATGAAATTATAAAACTATGAGAACTAATAACCATGTCAACTGTACACAGAAGAACAGCTCAGATTGTTAATAATCTATATTTTATTTTACCTTTATTTTCTATATATATATATATATATATATATATATATATATATATATATATATATATATATATATATATATATATATATATATATATATATATATATATATATATATATATATATATATATATATATATATATATATATATATATATATATATATATATATATATATATATATATAATATATATATATATATATATATATATAATATTTTTAACTTCATTAACCCAAAATAATGACAGCAAAGAAACTAAAATTCACAATTATTTGGGAGCAGCAAAACCTAATGTTTGATTTGTGTACTAAGATTCAAGTAACAAGGATAATACACCAAGAGCTAAGATAGTTACATACATACAGGCATCCCCCCCCCCTTGTTGTTTCTAGGAGGGCCTAGAAACAATTTTGCCCCCTCTGACGAAGCAGTTTTTAGTAAAAGTCCCTTACAGTTGTATAAATATCGTCCTTCTTTGGGATCGGTTTAATGCCCCCCCCCTACATTTTTATTTTTCTGATAGCATCAACCAACTGCTGCTTAGATTAAAGAGTAGTTAAAAGGTATGTTCCAGGACAAGCTGTCATAGTCTTTAGCTGAGATTTTTAGTGTTCAGCACGGTGAAGAAAGATTCCGCTGGGTTTTACTGAGATACGTGTTGTTCAGCAAGGTAAAGAAATCTAGATTCTGCAGGGTATTATTGAGAGACGTAATGTTCAGCAAATTAAATTACTTTAGATTACGCAGGACTTTACTAAGATATGTAGGGCTAAGCAAATTTAATCACTCTAGATTTCGCAGGGTTTTGCTGAGATACGTAGAGTTCAGCAAGTGAATGTGATAGATTTCACAATTTTGCTGAGATACGTACGGTTCAGCAAGTGAAAGGGATAGGTTTCACAGGGTTTTGCTAAGATACGTAGGGTCCAGCAAGTTAAATTATTATATATTTTGCAAAATTTTGCACAAACTCCAAGGGGTTCAATAATATAATATATTAAAATAAGTTCAATTTGGTTTAAAATTTACTTATATTTTGAATGATATTTTCCAGTGCTTGCCGGATGAAATAATTTTGACTTTAAACAAGGTGATTTTTTTGTTAATTTACATAAATGTTAAATTTACCTGTTTTATTAGATATATCCGTATTGGGGTGGTGCCCTGGGGTAAATAATGGTTTATCACAGACATGTATCGGATACACGGCGCGTACAAACACTCTCTGTAGCAGCGTCACTAAAACACAAAACGGCTTGATCGGCCGCCGACCGGGCACTGACTTTTCAAGTCTTAAGGAATGCAAGTGAGTGTCTTGGACATGCGCAGTGAGACCGCCTACCCAAGACATTTTGCATCGAGTGGCGACCCCCCTCCTCATGCCCTTTACTCCCCTGCCAGGGTCAAGCCAACCAGATAAATATGTAACACTGGACCTTCAGCGCTATTAAAGTCTAAAGCTTTTTTAAGTCCTTTTCTAACTGCCAACTTAAACTTCTTTTAAAGCCTTCTTTTGCCGTGAATACGTTTAATTACTTTTTGTCGATTACCAAAAAAAAGTCCTTATGTTCCATCTATTGACCTCAACGACCTTGGAACACAGCACTCATGTAAATCCAGAAATAGCCTTGGAATATCATCTTAATCTCAAAACTATCTCTAAGTTTATTTATTCCTTTAAATGAATCGAACTCGAAGAGAAATACTTCGCAAATTGTTTTACCGTAGAGGAAGGAAATACTTTAGCTTTCCTTTGACCTAAACAAGGGGAAAGCAATGAATTAGCAAAGAACATAACACCCGCGTTTTTTCTCTAGATACGTTTCAGTACCTAGAGATCCGAAAAAGTGTCTCTATGCATAGAGATATATACTAGAGGGGGCATAGCCTATCTTAATACATTGAGAGGCCTGAAACATTTTTAGTGGGGCTCTCAGGGGCTCTGTGTAACCTCATTGAAACCTCCTCCAAGAGGGAGTTAAGGTTATAATTAACCAATTGTTTTCGGCTTCCCGCAGATTGTGTTGTGATATGTATTTTAAACATTCTACTATATAATTTACTGTTTTTTTTGTTCTGTTTATTTGATGATAATGATAATCGAATGTGGTCAGGTTACTTTTTCGATGTTTCAAAATTCAACTAATAGGGCCGCTCTAGTAATATGTCCCTATGTATGTATGCGTATGGATGTGCAAATTTCTTGTAAACTCAGATCAAACGGCTTATCAACTTTTAAAAACTTAAAAATTTATTCCCAAAGCACAACAATTAAGTTTCATAAGAGGAAAAAACTGATAAGATTTTGGGCTTCTTCTAACACGTCGTCACTTTAAACTTAAATCACGAACAAATATTCGTTGGATAAAAAGTTTTTCTATTGATATTTTGCAGTTTTAAAACCAGAAAATATAAATAAATGAATATGCGCATTTCTTGTGTTCAATCTTGAGCTCAAATTGATCCAATTTCCAAATTGATCCAAGGTTTAAACTATCAACCTATTATGCGGGAACCACCCGAAGTGAATTATTTGTACAAGTAATGAGCAGATTATTACTAAGCTTACCGGTTACACAAGTATGTTTTATTAATAAGTTTTATTTCAATACTTCTAGTGTATGTAACGATATATTTTGGGTAGAAAATTTAAAATTAGAATTTAGTTTCGGTAAATTTAAAATTTTCATTAAATACTTAATCTCGATTTATAAGGTATTTATTATTTAATTTATTTTATCTAGTTGGTAACACTGTTTTTGATGAGGTGGAAGAAGGTTATTCCGACTTGTGTTGGTTTTCCACAAGGTCCCAATGAGGACGGCTTCGGCCATAGGGCCATACATTAATTTTTAATATCTTTTTTTGAGTTTTTTCTATCGAAGTTCAACGTTTCTGTTCAAGTTAGTTTAAGTTAGTCTTGAGTTTAGCGAGTATAATATTGAATTAGTTGATTATTGTACAAGTGCTTTGGACGCCCTTCGATTGAAGGTAGGTGTACAGAAATTTCATGCATAGTATTCTTAAAATATTTTTACATTGCAAATGTTATTGTCCCTAATTCTAAATTTCATAGTCTTGCACGCAGATTTTATTTACGATGTTTCGAATTGAATTGGTTTTTCGTCAACCATTTCGTCAACTTCACCCACCAAATAACCTCTAAGAGGTTCTAAGTGGCATTAATACCATGTTATGCGGTATGTGTCTCGCCTAATCCCCTGCTGAGCTTATGCTCGAGCGTAAAGAGAATACAGAAATGCTACTCTAATTTTCCGGTAAAGTTGCCATTTGAGCTTGAGAATAGCGAGTCCAATATAGCAAGGACAAATTCCGAGGAACCCCGTACCAAAATTCTTATTTCTATTTCATGTTTCTCAAATTCTCAAAACATGACTAATTTGATGAAAAGAAAAGGAAACAGTGTGAACATTGTTTTTACTTTTCCTCAAATATACTGTAAATATAAAGGAAAAGTATTGTCTTTTCAAAAAATCCGAAACCGGGATGACACCGAAATTATCCGTTTCAGGTCTTTTTAAGACCTGTAAGTAGTTTTTTCAAAGTTTTCTGTCTGTATGTATGTGTGTGTGTGTTTTTAGCGAATTTCCTTTGGGAATAAAATTCGCTAATGGGATAGGCGTCATGGCGTAAGTCGAACCTCGGACCACGACACAAATCCGTTTCAGAGGTCCCTAATGACGAAAACATACGTTTCGCGAGACTTATATTATCAAATTTATGTTTTTTGAGACGCTGAATCAAATGAAACCCGGTCCGAAGTCGAGACAACCACTCGGAAGTTACCAAAAAGTCGAAAAAACACAAAAACGATAGAAAACCAAAAATACAGTGGTTGAAAATTAAATTTCGAGTAGGGTGTCGTTTTCAATGTTTCTTAGGCCTCTGAGTTGAATGCCAGTGGTCCGGAGTTAATACGACCACTTAAACCCAGAGTACCTGGGTTCAAATCCTAGTAGGGACAATAATTTTTTATCGTTTTTTTTACCTAATATAAGTTTACAACTAGAAAATAATTCTAGCGCGGTGGTCCGCATGTCGGGCGAATTTCCTTTGGATGCGTGTTTCCGTGCTTAACAGCAATACTGGTTGGAATGATAATTTTTATAGTTTTTACATTATATAAGTTTACAACAATCGTTTTTTTTACTTACTATAAGTTTACGACTAGAAAATAATTCTGGCGCGGTGGTCCGCATGTCGGATGAATTTCCTTTGGATGCGAGCACTCAAACCCAGAGTACCTGGGTTCAAATCCTAGTAGGGACAATAATTTTTTATCGTTTTTTTACCTAATATAAGTTTACAACTATAGAAAATAATTCCGGCGCGGTGGTCCGCTGTCGGGCGAATTTCATTTAGAATGCGTGTTTCCGTGCTAAACAACCCATTTCTTGCTTATGCAAGAACCACGCCCATTGCGTGGTTCCGGTTCATGCTTTAGAACCTAAGCAGTTACTCAATTGTCAAGCACTGCTCGTAACTCATTTTGTCTATATTTTCCAAAGGAAATGCGCATAATTATCCAGTTGGTTGTACAAAACTATGCCTCTAAAATTAGAAGTACGCACTATTATTTGCACTAGTTTAAAGCTTAGTTACTTAACTATAAAAATTATCATTCCAACCCGGATTGTTGTTAAGCACGGAAACACGCATCCAAAGGAAATTTACCCGACATGCGGACCACCGCGCCAGATTTTTTTTTCTTCCTACAGTAAAATTTCGAATCTTCTAAACAATAATTTTCTTTTAAATTTAATGTCTTGTGTTTTCCTGTGTTCGATATTTTTGTATCTTATTAAAAATAATAATGTTATATTAATATAATATAAATAATATTATATTAATTTTATTTTGATCATAGTTTATCTAAATCAATTGCTTTAATAAATTGAATAAAGTGTGTTTTAAAGTCTTTTGATAATAACTGATAATGTTGTAGAGGCCAGTTAAGTCCGAGAGTCATTGATTGCTGCATTAGTAATGATCTTTTTCTATCTAGTAGAGGACAATAATTTATTAAGTGGTAATTGGTTTACTGTTTGTTCGTCGTTTCCACAACCGCAATTGCTAGATTCGGTTAAGTTAAATCGTTTTAAGTAATGCTTAAATTTACCATGTCAGGTTAGGAACATGGTAAGTTTAAACGTATAATGCCATAGTCTAAAATTTTGTCTTTTCTTGATTGAAGGAAAAAATAATTTAGTAATTTGGCCACTTTCTGAATTTATCCATTCCTGATTCCACGTGGTGAAGCTTTTGTCATTCAATGCTTTTAATAAGTACGATTTCGGGTAGTAATTGTAGCTGATTGGAAGTGAATCGTCTTCACTGGCATTTTTTGCTAATGAATCAGCTTTCTCATTATATTTAATTCCTGAAGGAGCTTTAACCCACGGGAACGATAATTCGTTACTTATTAAAATCTCTCCAGCTAAACCTCTTATTTTGACTATTAATGGGGAATGGTTTTTAGTATTGTTCAGAGTGTCCAGGGTTGTGTGTGTGTCTGTTATCAATGTAGCTCCCAGTAAATTTATACTAGAGAGTTGAAACTTTATACAAAAATCAGTCTGTAGGTGTTGTGCGATTCGAAAAATAATTTTGTTATGAAGTCATTAACCCGCAGTAATCACTCCACAAAAAATGTCGGATTGAGATTTAGCACGCATGTAGCCATGTATAAGACTAACATACATGCCAAGTTTCATCTCATTATCAGCATTAGTTCAATTTTTATTAAATGACATCTATACGTTTTTTAAAAAATTAAAATCGAAAAATAATCTAATTGAGTTGAAATTCGGTACAAGTGTACAGTGTACACCTTCACGTAATAAATAAGTGCACTTAGTTTCGTTTCAATACGACAAGAACGTCCATGATTTTTGTTGGATCATAACCACTGGGAATGAATAGACGCATTGTCTATCTGACGACGAGCGCAGCGAGTCCGAAGATGTTGCAATATAAATTTAAGGACTTGTATATTCTGAGAACGAGCGAAGCGAGACCGAAGTTGGTAGGATGAGCGTAGCGAATCCGATGTGATGAGGAAAAGTTCCGAGGTACCCCTCGGAACTTGCCAACAAGCGTAAATTTCCGACAGTTATTAGTTAAAATCCAGTGAGGAGATTTTAAAGATATTGGGAGTTTTTGCGTGAGCTTGGTGCATGGAGACGCCTTGTAACAAACCAAAAATAAAAGATAGCCCCTTAAACCTAACATCTTTCTTTTCAGGTGAGATAGCAAGGCGAAAATATTAATAAAAATATGTCTTGGTCTCTCGGTAGATTTCTTCAGTTGAAAAATGCAGTATAACATATGAGATGATGTCATGGCTTGATCTATTCTTAACTTGTACAAAGCTGTGCAGTTCTCAGCGCCGTCTGGCGGTAGAATGTCGGTACTCATAGTTGCATTTCTCTCGTTCGTTTCCAGTTCTAGTCTTGCAAGCTGCTCTCTTCCCCTTCGTACTTCATTCCTTACCGGATTCCTTTTATTTAACTTTGAAAAAAAGAAGTTCGAGAAAGAAATGAAAAAAAGATAAGTGCTTTCGGATTTTTAGAATTATCAGGTCAACGTGTATTTTAACCTCTAGGTCGTTGAATCTATAGGCTCGGGTCACTGTACCTTGCCATTACCACCCCCCCCTCTCCCTGACAACCACTTATTATCATGGGCCTAAACAATTAAATGTATTAAAAAATTCAAATATATCAAAACATAATACCAACACCAACAACGTCTTTCCACTAAATTTAAACTTTATTTTGCAGGAAAGAATAATAATGAAGACAGCAGTCCTAGTTTTGTTGGTTTAATTTATTACATCAGAGCTTTCGCACAAGCGATGCTTGGCATCCTCAGTGAATCTAATAACAAGTAAACAAAACCATAAACCAATTACAGAAGAACAGAAATAAAAATATACATACCAAACAAGGCAAAAAACATTTCAAAACAAATGCAAGTAATATTAAAATAACCATAGCCCAAACTTACAATAAGTAATATAGGTACACCACCACATATGTAAAACAACAGTTAATAGCATCAAAACCAAAAGTTAATATTAAAAAAAAGTAAGTTAAAACCATAAAAACATTACACCAATTAAGAAAAGAAAAAATTGTTATTGAAAACAAAAAACAGCTGATACAAAAGGGATAGGATTCAACAGGTGGGTATAAGAAGTGGAGGGGAGAAAGGCGGTAATTATTTCTACTTTAAAATATTGGCATAGATGCTATTTAGATTTTTAACGTCCTGTTTTTTATTCATTGTATTATTATCGGTTTTTATATATAGCATTTCTAAAATTTTTCGTTTGTTTATTTTGCAGAGCCGGCTTTCGGCAATAATGCCTTCTACAGTGCCTAAACAAGTAATAACAAGACTTAAACTTAGTGGAAAGACGTTGTTGGTGTTGATATTATTGAAGGAAATTCCATATATCATTTGATACTACCGAGTTTTGCAAAACATGAATAGTTGACACAGTATAATTATGCGAGAGACACCTAGGAAATGTTACAAGCAAAATGCAATGCTACATCTGGGAACTGTTCCATCATTCGACATTCGTCATCATTGATGGCTCGACATAATGTCATGTCCCACTCTGTTTCGTTACGTCTAACTCATCAGGGCGCCGACAGAGCCTGAACTCACTCTGACCTTCAAGAGGCCACTCTGACCTCAGGCTCTGTCGGCGCCCTGATGAGTTAGACGTAACGAAACAGAGTGGGACATAACATTATGTCGAGCCATCAATGATGACGAATGTCGAATGATGGAACAGTTCCCAGATGTAGCATTGCATTTTGCTTGTTACATTTCCTAGGTGTCTCTTGCACAATTATATTGTGTCAACTATTCATGTTTTGCAAAACTCGGTAGTATCAAATGATATATGTTTTGCTTGCCATGCATGATGGCGGTAAGAGAGCACCGTTCGTCTCTGGTAAGTACTTCACATTATATTCTTCGGAATTAATTGAAGGTCAGAGTGAGTTCAGGCTCTGTCGGCGCCCTGATGAGTTAGACGTAACGAAACAGAGTGGGAAATGACATTATGTCGAGCCATCAATGATGACGAATGTCAAATAATGGAACAGTTCCCAGATGTAGCATTGCATTTTGCTTGTTACATTTCCTAGGTGTCTCTCGCACAATTATATGGAAGAAAATTCCACTGCGCTTACTGAAGTTATGCTATCAAAACACATTGAAACAATCTGCCAACCACCCTTCCTCACCAATGTAGGTTTGAAAGTTATAGGATCACGTGATATTGCTGTTTAAGCTAGAGTATTTACAAGACATCCACTCATTAAATAGATCTAGAGAGATATGCAATAAGCTACTTGAGTGTAATAGTTGAGGCCATTGGATCAGAACAAATGGCCTGGCCCTCAACGCTGCAAAAACTAAATGTCTTGCTTATGGTTTACGAGGTGATCAACCAAGCTGGAGTATCCCACTGTACACCCGCTACCTTCCATCAGGTATGAAGTGTACTTGTACAGCCATTCAACAAGTGTACCAGATGAAGTATTTATGTGTCATAATTGACAATAAATTAAGTTGGCAACTTCGCCTTGATTAGTTCGTTGGGTCAGGTCGTTGCTTTACTGGTACTCAGAAAATGCGTCTCTCAGTTAAATATAATTTTTATTTTATTTATTTTGTTACTTTTCTCTGTGCAAAGTTAAATAGACGTAATAAAATTAACTTATATTGCAATAAAAATTAACAAAAAACTAGCAAAACTAAGGAAACACTTTTACAAGAGAAATACAAAGAATAAAAGACACAATTGTCTTTAAAAATATGTCTTTTTAAAGAAATATATATACATATATATATATATATATATATATATATATATATATATATATATATATATATATATATATATATATATATATATATATATAATAAATATAAGTAATAAATCCTGTGTATCGAGATAGACAAACTTAAGCTAAATTGAAATCATATTAATTCAAAAAAGAATAGATAAAAACGATTAATAACATTTAATAATAATATGGGCCTTCGGCTCCCAGCCGCAACGGGGCCCGGGGGCCTTCCTGTGGCCGCTTCGCGGCTACATTGTTTTTTTTTTAAATGTGAAAATCTCAGATCTATTTACTATGCTCATGCTTATTCAATTTAAAAATGCGGCATCATAGGTTGGAGTGGTGCTTGCCCTTCTATTCTAGAACCTCTGTGTGCAATGTTCAAATAACGTCAATTAAAAAAAAAATAAATTTATCCCCTAGGCACAGAATCTTTTGATGTTCTACAGGTCAGGTTCTAATTTGAATTACATAAAATAAGCTAAATTTCGAATATTTAGTAAAAACCATATGACATCAAGTTGTAACTCATATGACATCAAGTTATAACTCATATGACATCAAGTTGTAACTCATATGACATCAAGTTGTAACTCATATGATATCAAGTTGTAACTCATATGTCATCACGTTGTAATGTATTGCTACAATTTCTTTTATTGTTACTTAACCACATTTTCATTTTTGAAAAGCTACTTGCACGATTTAGGGGTTTTTCTTCGTTCCTTTATAAATGAATAAATGTTTTAATGTTTTGTAGATCTATAGAATCTACAGAATAATAAATTTATAATTGAAATGTTAAATAAATTAAATTGAATTAACATTATTTTTATTAAAAGAAGTTAAATAAAAACACTGAGAGGTGCAGGGAAGTTCTACATATTTCTAATATATAGGGTCCCCAGTCATGGCACAGAGTTCCTCTATTGTGGCAGGTTAGTTTGTATTTAAACTAAATACAATGTATAAATTTTTTTGTAATTTTTACAAATTCATTTATTTATATTAATATCAAGACTGCAGTACTAGGCTACAGAAGTGGTTGAAGCATGTTTGCTGTCAAACACCATCTTGCACTTCAAAACATCATTAGGAATATTAAATTTCTTATCAAACAAATATTTTTTTTTACGATGTTTTAAAAATTTATTGCAACGCCGTTTTTCTATAACTAGCCCTGCAAAAGTAAAGAATCTTATCAGTTTTCTTCGACTTCGTATTGTTTTCATTCGATTCAGCGACTCAAAATACATAAATTAATATATATTATTTGAAGAACTGACAATACTAAAGACTGATTACATGTACGAACAGCAATGCTTAATAAGAATATACGACGGCAAACAAACTTTACAGCCTTGTGTTTGTGTGAGTATAAGTATATATACATGTGTGATGGTATGTATGTATGTATGTGCACATGTATGCATACATGCGAATATATGCGTATGTACACATGTGTTAGTTTTGGTGAAAATTTGGGTGAGTATGTACCTACATTTAAATATAGATATAAAGTATAATAATTAGATCTAAGATATATCATAATATCATAATATTATATAATAATAATTATTATCTTAAATGAGCTGAATTAGTGGTAAAATAATTTAATTTATAAGCTTATAATAAGCAAGACAGTACACACACAGCGTTAACACAGTACCTCTCCACGGAACAAGATATTTGTTTATCTTTTGTGGAGGTTTAAACCTGATTAATTTTACATAGTTGATTAGTATTTCGATAGTTGTATATTTTATAAATAAAGATTAAAAAAAAAATAAAGAAGGACCATTTTTGCTGCAGCAAATTATAAGCTTGAGTTTTTACGATTTTATAGACACACTATAGGGTGCCCCCCCCCCCTGCAACATGAGCCATCTCATTAGCGAATTTTGTTTAAAAAATCGCTAAAATAGTAATATAACGACATAAAATACAAAACAACAATGTACGGAAGCCCCTGCGAGATATAAGTTAGACTAAAAGTCAACTACAGGTAAGTATTGCATTAAGCTAAGTCTATAGGCTAGACGGCTAGACTGTTCGTCTATCAATTCTAGCCAAATATAGGGAATAGGGAGTTGAGTGAAAGAAAAAGGCAGCTAAAGCGTACAGATATAATTACTAAAGAGGCTCTATCAGTTGAATTGGATGAAACATCAGAAAAGTAACCTGAACACTATTGGTTATTAAAGCAGTACAATATTTCCGTAACCTCCTAATGATAAAGCGTTAACACAAGACAGAAACAATGAAACTGATACTACTGACATTACTTATTACTAGTAATGCGTTGCATCAAGAACTCACGGCAAAGAATACATAAAAAAAAATATTAATTTAAAACAAGCGAAATGAGTTTATCAAAACATTCGGATGCTATACTATTTTAAAGTATAAACTCAAAAAGGCTCGCATCGCTTGCTAGTTTAGGTATCTTTAACATTTACATAGTAAAAAAGGCTCGCTATGCTCGCTAGATTGCTTATATTTGTAATAATACAACGTTAAATAGGCTCGCTTCGCTCGCTAGATTGCTTATATTATAATAAAATATATTGTAAAAAAGGCTCGCTTCGCTCGCTAGATTGCGTAGATTTATATTAATGCATATTAAAAAGGCTCGCTTCGCTCGCTTGATTGCGTATATTTATAATAATAAATGGTAAAAGAAGGCTCGCTTCGCTCGCTAGATTGCGTAGATTTATAATAATACAACGTTAAAAATAGGCTCGCTTCGCTCACTAGATTGCTTATATTATACTAAAAATATTGTAAATAAGGCTCGCTTCGCTCGCTAGATTGCGTAGATTTATATTGATGCAAGTAAAAGAGGCTCGCTTCGCTCGCTAGATTGCGTATATTTATAATAATACATAGTAAAGAAGGCTCGCTTCGCTCGCTAGATTGCTTATATTAAATATTAATGCATAGTAAAAAAGGCTCGCTTGATTGCTTATATTTATAATAATACAACGTTAAAAATAGGCTCGCTTCGCTCGCTAGATTGCTTGTATTTATAATAAAATATATTGTAAAAAAGGCTCGCTTCGCTCGCTAGATTGCTTATATTTAATATTAATGCATAGTAAAAAAGGCTCGCTTCGCTCGCTAGATTGCTTATATTTGTAATAATACAACGTTAAAAATAGGCTCGCTTCGCTCGCTAGATTGCTTATATTTATAATAATACTACGTTAAAAATAGGCTCGCTTCGCTCGCTAGTTTGCTTATATTTATAATAAAATATATATTATAAAAGGCTCGCTTCGCGCTCGCTAGATTGCTTATATTTAATATTAATGCATAGTAAAAAAGGCTCGCTTTGCTCGTTAGATTGCTTATATTTATAATAATACAAACGTTAAAAAATAGGCTCGCTTCGCTCGCTAGTTTGCTTATATTTATAATAAAATATATTGTAAAAAAGGCTCGCTTCGCTCGCTAGATTGCTTATATTTAATATTAATGCATAGTAAAAAGAAATTGCTTATATCTGTTATAATACAACGTTAAAAATAGGCTCGCTTTGCTCGCTAGATTGCTTATATTTAATATTAATGCATATTAAAAAAGGCTCGCGTATATTTATAATAATAAATGGTAAAAGAAGGCTCGCTTTAAATTTAATTTTTTTGAGTTTATTATTTTAGCCGCCATTTTTAAATTAATAAAAAAATTTGAAATGTTGACCATGAAAAATATATTTCTTTTTCTACTCTTTAAGAGCTTTAAACGATATACAACACGATTTTTTGCTCAAAAATTTTTTATCCGGTCCGCCATATTGGCCGCCATTTTGAATATATTTTTCGGAATATTACCAAAAACTATACAGCTCTGACATATAGTTAATTTTACTCGTATAAATGTATCTAAAGTATATTACAATAGATCTTTATCTTGTAAATTCTTATAAAATTAGTAAAAACTAATTATTATATTAAATTATGGCCGCCATGTTGAATTTTTCGGAATTTAGTATATAACATTTTTATTTCTACTAATCAAGAGCTTTACAACGATATATTACTCGAGTTATTCCTTCAATTTTAAATTTTTTGGGTTCATTATTTTAGCCGCCATTTTTAAATTTTTCAAAAAATTTTTAAATTTTGACCATGAAACATATATTTTCTTTTTCTACTCTTTAAGAGCTTTCAAACGATATACGACACGATTTTTTCGCTCAAAATTTTTTTTTATCCGGTCCGCCATTTTGGCTGCCATTTTGAAAATATTTTTCGGAATATTACCAAAAAACTATACAGCTCTGACACATAATTAGTTTTACCTGTATACAAAATTTTATCAAAATCGGTCAATTTTGACGGCAGTTATCGCGACACGTACAAACAAACACACAAACACACAAACAAACGCGCCGTCCCAATCTTCTGAAATGTAAGAACTTTTTTTTTTTTTTTATTTTAAATGCCTTTATTAAATAATTAGTTTTACAATATTTACATTACATACATAATATATATTAAAAACAAGGCTACCTCTCCGCTATAAAGCTTGCGCTTTGCGCTGCGGAGAGGGAGTTCCTTAACTCTGTACATAGATAGTTTTTAGCACTAGTAACTACTTAATCTAGACGTAAACTTAACCTATGTTAGTAATTTCTAGAACTTAACCTATGTTATTTTATAAATTTAATATAATTCAATGGTTTTTATAATAAAGTTATTTATTTGTATTTTTGTGTTATTTATTTGTATTTTTGTATTATTTATTTGTACATAAACATATACATATGCAAACACACATACGTACATATACACGCACACACATATACATATATACACACACACATACACATCATACATACATACATATACACACACATGCATACGTATCCACATATACATATAATACACACACACACACGTAACATATATACATATACATACACACATCTATTTATATATTTATTTATTTATTTGTTTGTTTTATTATTTATTATCAAATTAAAGTATAATAATCTTACATGGGTAATGTCTAACTCCCCTAACTCACTTACGTTCGTTCAATTAACTTATTGGATCTAAGATATAAATCTTCGTTCTCTCTTAGAAGTATGAAAAAGTTCCCTACATATTTCTAAGATAGAGGGTTCCCAGCAACGGCACAAAGTCCCTCCATTGTGGTGGGGTAGTTTGTATTTAAACTTAATTTACAATGTATTAATTTGTTTGTAATTTTTACAAATTATTTTATTTATATTAATATCCATACCATCTTGTACTTGTACTTCAAAACATCAACAATTCTTATCAAACAAACATTTTTTTATGATTTTTCTTTTAATTTGTAACATATTAATTTGGGATATACCCTTTTATATTATTTAATTATATAATCAAATTGGTAAGAGGTATAAATGTATTGATTTTGAATTATGGCGCCAATCTTGGATAAGAATTGGAGGGAAATCGTTTTTTTCTATTTCTTTTTAAAGTTGTTATTTCTTTATTCTTTCTTTAATTTTTAGGATTTATTTTATTGTTTAGAATTGGTTTTATTTTGTTTTATCTCTAATCTTATAATTAGTTATATTGGCTAGTTTGAGCCTTAGGGTCAGAGTTCAGAGTGTGATAAGGTCAGGGGTCAAGCCTCCTGCTGGAAGTTAAGTTTTGGTGATTAGTTAATTTTGGAAGTTAAAAGTGAACACTTTTAGTGGATTGATTTAGAGAGGACACTTAGTGTGGAGTTTAGTGAGGATAAGTTAATCTTTTGCTCTTCTTTAAAGCTAGCTAGACTCCAAGATAACTACCAAGCTCTTACCTCATTATTGGATCACTTAAAGTTCTTTTAAGTGAATATTATTCGTGAGATCCCTCACAAACAGTCTGGTTCGACGTAACTTTAATCTACTGCCCACATATAGTTCACCGCTTAATGGAATGGTGGACATAATGGAGGTTTCAAAGTAACCACCACCTACCTATATTCACCAACCTGCTGTAAATAAGCCTGTGCCTGTATACTTTTTTCGAGGTCTCCTTTTCTCTTATTTTTGTAATTAACCAGATTATCATTATTGTAATCTTGCCCAGTATTAATGCTAGGTCGGTGGAAGACCACCGGTAGGATGTATGTAATGGGATCCCGAGGTACCATCAATGTATTCAGTTTAAGAGTTTTGATTATTAATTAATTTTATGTATATATTTAACTACCTTTTGTTTCCTTTAACTAAGTCAGACAGCCTGATACTTAGATGTACTTACTAGGTTCTGCCAATTAGTTCAGTGAATATTTTTCTTTTAACTTTATATTTCATTTTAGTTTGAGTATATTATTTAATTTATTTATTTTATTTTATTTTATGGCTGTACTGATCTTAGGGTAGTTTCTTGATTATTTACTGGCAAAGCTAACTAACGATCGAGTACGATCGTATGTCAATTTAAAGCACAATATATATGCTATTCCTAGCTTGAAATTTACCTTCCGTGCTTTTTCTTACCATACATCAGCTAACTTTATTATATTTAAGCTTATTCCTTGTCAAAATTTACATACAATTAAATTTTGTCAGGCGTCCCCCCTTTCCATTTCTTCATTGGTATTTCTTACTAAATGCTAAACTTAGGGTTGGTTCTTCCCCCATTAAAGGAACCTGGCGTCCATACTTAATTGAAGAGAACGTATTGGAAAGGCTACAGAAAGTATTACAGAAGGCTTACAGAAAGTATATGTCATTCTACGCCCTATACCGACTTGAGTTGGGCTCTAGCTACGCTATAAATTTAATGCAACGCCGTGCTTCTATAACTAACCCTAAAAAACTATAGAATCTTATTAGTTTTCTTCCCAAAGAGCTTGACTTTTAAGCCAAGTTTCATTAAAATTGGATCTGATATTGGAGATGAAGAGTTTTTACATGAAATGGGGACATATATAAATATATATCTCAAAAACTTCTAGCCATATACCGGTTGAGGTCTTTCTCTATTTGGAAATTTTTAAAAACTTTTTTTTCGTTTTTGTTAAGCCTGAAACATACACACAACACACATACTATATAATATAATATATATATATATATATATATATATATATATATATATATATATATATATATATTATATATAATATACATAACACACACACACACACACTCACAATATATATATATATATATATATATATATATATATATTATATATATATATATATATATATATATTATATATATATATGGCTTGCAAAATCTATTTTTTTGTGATTAGGGATGATAGATTTGCGTTAGCGTAGCGGGACGGACTTCTTCATTGCAGATTTTTTATTAAAAAAATCGCTAAGAAAAAAGCAAGTTTTATTTCAATACGGCTTATCTACGAGTTTTGTTCAATCATTATGTAATGACTAGACATATAAAAACACGCTCATGCTTATATATATAAGCATGACTACTGGGATTAAAACGGAGCGAAGCAAATCTGAATGGTGAGTATGAGCATAGCGAATCTGATAAGGTGAGAAAAATTTCCGAGAGTCCGATTTTTTGTATTTTATATTTAATCCAGCTTTTAATCTTCTGGCAGGCCTGTAGCCAGGGGGGAGGGGGGTCTAGCCAACATTGGCAAAAGTTTCTTCTCCAAAATAAATTATTTGCATCGGGAGTCTCATAAAGGTGTGTGACATCCCCAACTCTTGGTTTGGTCCCCCCCCCTCACTAATCTTTCTTTTGTCTAAGGGTTTGTTTTATGGTTCTATTAACCGCTTGAATACGCAGTAATAGAATCATCTAGATCTACCTATAGCATTACAAATTAAAATGCACTTGATGGATCAATGATGATAAGGTTTCATCGTTGACTGTCACTATTCTATCAATCCATCTTTTTTATTTAAAAATTTACAACAAAAATCATTAAAAAATAATTCTGGGGGTCCGCAAACTGGGAAAATTTGAAATGCTTGACCTCTTGCTCAAGCACTTGCTCAAGTGTCACTTGATTTTTCGGTTTATGCATTATTCTTTATAGGTTAGGTGCCAAGGTATTCTGTACCCGAAATTGAATTTTAACACAACTGTAAGACGTCAGTTTTAGACACATAATTTTTATTGGACATTTTAGATGCCTTACATGAGGTAAGACATTCTAAACCCACAGTTCATAATAGTATTTCTGGTTTAATCTATTTGACAATAATAAGAAAATAGTATTAAGCATTCGTTCGAGTTCTGTCTTCAACCCTATACTATACCTTTACTAAAAAATCGGGTAAGAGTTTTTTGGAAATTTTTAAATTTAATTTTTGTTTTTATGAGACAAACTTTAAATATTTATGAGACAATACGGAACCACTTGTTAAAGCTATCTTAAAGCCAATAATGAGTATACGTAAGTATTATATTAGTTTAAGTAAGGGTTATAAAATTATCCTTTGCGTATACTTTCGCGTTCGCGCATTATAGCAAATACTAAAAAATGAAGTAAAGTGTTTTTATCGTGTTTTTAAAATGATAAATAAAGCCGGTTCAAATTCAATCAAGCCAACAGATATCTGATAGCGGACTTTGATTATGACGAGTATGACTTTGATGAGAGATGAGTTTGACGCTTACGTTAGTGTTCGGAAAGTGGAGAAAGTGGGGGCTAGTCAAGCTGGACGCGAAACGGGCTTGCGAGGCGAGGTGACGGCTATGCAGTTTCATAATGAAAATTTAAGATAATATATATATATATATATATATATATATATATATATATATATATATATATATATATATATATAAAATAAAAAGCTTTAATGAAACAAAACAAGGTGTCACTCATGAAGTTGTGCCATTTCGGAAAATATTTCTACAACGTAATTAACCGGCAATAATGACTTGGTAAAGATTTCTAAATTTACTAAAGGTGGATAATCTATTCGATCAATTTGAAATTTAGCACATACTTAGTTATATAAGTCCTACAAATGTGCCAAGTTTCATCTTATTATTAGTTATACTTCAATTTTTATCGAATGACATGTATAAGTTTTTTTGTTTATATAAATTATTAACGAGAAATATTTTATTTATGTTGAAATTTATTACAAGTGTGAACATATTTTTGCTGGATCGATAATTTTAAAAAGCATTGAGCGATGTCAGTGACTGGATGGGAGAACGCTGGGAATAAAATAGATGTTTATCTCTGGATAAGCATTGAAAACATGAGATTGAATCAATGCTGCAGTAAATATTTTGTGTTTCGCATATTTTGAGGATGAGCGATGTGAGTTCAAAAAGTATATAAATAAATATTTAAAAACGCAGTTGCGTTCCGCCCCGCCAAGTCAAGAAGAAAAGTAAAAATATCCCGCTTAGTCAAAAAACCAATTAAGCTGCCAGTGTATATTATACTTTACGCAACAAAGTTGCTGTCTTTACAGCTTTATCTTCAACACGGATCTTGTTTACATAAAACATGAGATGTGTGAAAGTGTTGAAACCTTAACAAAAACCACTTACGTAGCAAAATACTCCCAACCAAGTCTTTGGTCCAAAAAAGTAGGGAAATCAACTTTTCTGTCCCGCCAAGTCATGTCCGTATTGGGTGGAGACGGTCATTAGCGTTTCAAAGTGAAGTTGCTAGGTTGTCAATACTAAAGGGCCTTATTCAAACTGTGAGGCAATCATCAGTTTCTTCTCCTTGGCAGGGCGCCAGAAAAGTGAATCAACTTTAGAGGTAGTGTTGGAAAGGGTATATAGGGTGTAGTGCCTGAATATATCGTACCTTTATCGTTTCATTCATTCATTCATTTCTTTTGTATACTCCTAAATCTATACAGGTAAGTAAAACTGCTGCAATTATGACAACTGCTCAAATCTGTTATGATTAATCTCCACGAACACCTGAATTGATTGGTATCACAAAAGAAGCTATACAATTTGTTCACACTGCTGGCTTGCCGACAAGAAGAAGCTGATGATAGAATAAGGCCCTTTAGTATTGACAACCTAGCAACTTTACTTTAAAACACCAATGACCGTCTCTACCTAATACGGACATGACTTAGCGGGACAGAAAAGTTGATTTCCCTACTTTTTTGGACCATAGACTTAGCGGGGAGTTTTTTACCGCGTAAGTTGTTTTTGGTAAGATATATATTTTGTTCAACTAGCAATTATCGCCGCCTCCGTTGCCGAGGTCGTTAAGGCGTTAGTCTTTACACTGACCTTTGACACCCACGGAGGTCTGGGGTTCGCATCACAGGTTACGCTCTCAGTTTATAGAAGATTATTGTTTAGATAAATTATCGCCAACTTTAGAATTCACTTTGAGCGTAACGGTTGCTACTACCACCCGAGGTGGTTCCCACAGGGGTTATCCCTGATGAGCCTCAAGGCTCTAAACGGGCATTATTATTATTATATATTTTGTTCGTGTATAAGTACAAGTTTCTAAAGGCTTTTTTTTTTTTTCTCACAATAACTTTTAGCGAATTTCCTTCCGGAATAAAATTCACTAATGGGATAGGTCAATATTTTTCGCCATAAATAGGTTAATATTTTTTTTTTTTTTTTTTTTTTTTTTGAGACGCTGAATCAAATAAAATCAGTCCGAAGTCAATAAAACCACTCTATGTAACCAAAAAGTCGAAAAAACCATTGTAAGTTACCAAAAACCAATTGGCAAAAAGAGCCCGACGTGGCTTGTTTGCCTGGCTTATGCCTCCCCACCCTTGTTACTACCAAAAACCAAAATTTAGGTCGATAAAAAATAAATTTTGAGTAGGGTGTCGTTATCTATGTATCTTTGGGCACTGAATCGAATGAAACCGGTCCGAAGTCGATTAAACACAAAAAATTAAAAACCGGTTACCAAAAAATCGAAAAAACAATTATCAAAAATCAAAAATGATCGAAAACCAAAATTACGGTCGTTGAAAATTAAATTTCGAGTAGGGTGTCGTTTTCTAAGTTTTTAAGTCTCTGAGTTGAATGCCAGTGGTCCGGAGTCAATACAACCACTCAAACTCAGGGTACCTGGGTTCAAATCTTGGAAGGGACGATAATTTTTTATCGTTTTTTTTACTTATTATAAGTTTACAACTAATTCTGGCGCGATGGTCCGCATGTCGGGCGAATTTCCTTTGGATGCGAGATCTTAACCCAGAGTACCTGGATTCAAATCCTAGTAGGGACGATACTTTTTTATTGTTTTCTTTACCTAATACAAGTATACAACTAGAAAATAATTCTGGCGCGGTGGTCCGCATGTCGGGCGAATTTCCTTTGGATGCGTGTTTCCGTGCTTAACAACAATCCTGGTTGGAATGATAATTTTTATAGATTTTTACATGATAAAAGTTTACAACTACTAATAAATAATTCCGGCGCGGTGGTTCGCTGTCGGGCGAATTTCCTTTGGATGCGTGTTTCCGTGCTTAACAACAATCCTGGTTGGAATGATAATTTTTATAGATTTTACATGAAAAAGTTTACAACTACTAATAAATAATTCCGGCGCGGTGGTTCGCTGTCGGGCGAATTTCATTTAGAATGCGTGTTTCCGTGCTAAACAACCCATTTCTTGCTTATGCAAGAACCATGCCCATTGCGTGGTTCCGGTTCATGCTTTAGAACCTAAGCAGTTACTCAATTGTCAAGCACTGCTCGTAACTCATTTTGTCTGTATTTTCCAAAGGAATGGGCTAAAACCTTTAAAGATAACTGACTAAGCTTTAAACTAGTGCAAATAATAGTGCGTACTTCTAATTTTAGAGGCATAGCTTTGTACAACCAACTGGATAATTATGCGCATTTCCTTTTAAAAATACAGGCAAAATGAGTTACGAGCAGTGCTTGACAATTGAGTAACTGGTTAGGTTCTAAACCATGAACCAGAACCACGCAGTGGGCAGTTGTTTCCGTTCTTAACAACCCATTTCTTGCTTATGTAAGAACCATGCCCATTGCGTGGTTCTGGGCCAAGCAAGAAATGGGTTGTTAAGCACGGAACACGCATTCTATATGAAATTCCCGACAGCGAGCTACCGCGCCGGAAATATTTATTTAGTAGTTGTAAACTTATAAAATGTAAAAAACTATACAAATTATAATTCAAACCAGGATTGTTGTTAAGCACGGAAACACGCATCCAAAGGAAATTCGCCCGACATGCGGACCACCGCTCCAGAATTTTTCTTTCACTTAACTCCTTATATCTGGCTGGAATAGTTAGACGAACTAAAGTCTTGCTTATAGATACAGCTATATGCAATACTTACCTGTAGTTGACTTTTAGTATAATTTATACCTGGCAGGGGCTTCCGTACATTGTTGTTTTGTATTTTTTGTCGTTTTATTACTATTTTAGTGGATTTTTTTAACAAAATTCGCTAATGAGATGGCTCATGTTGTGGGAGGTGTTTTTTACGATTTTATAGACACCCTATAGTGTGTCTATAGAATCGTAAAAATTCAAGGTTAAAATTTGTTGCAGCCAAAAGGTCTTTCTTTATGTATTTTGAGACGCTGAATAGAATAAAACCAGTTCGAAGTCGAAGAGAATCATAAGATTTTATGGTTTCTTAGGGTTTGTTGTAAAGCACGGCAGTACTTTAAATTAAAAAAAAAATCATAAACAAATATTTGTTTGATAAGAAAAGAGTTCCTAATGATATTTTGAAGTACAAGATGGTGTTCGACTGCAAACATGTCTCAACCACATCTGTAGCTAGAACTGTTTAAATACAAACTTCCCAGCCCCAATAGAGGGACTCTATCTTAGAAATATGTAGAACTTCCCTGCACCTCTCAGTGTTTTTATTTTACTTCTTTAAAACAAATACTGTTAATTCAAAATGAATTTACTATCATTTCAGTGATAAATTTATAATTCTATAGATCAACAGAACAATAAGACATTCATTTATAAAAGAACGGAGAAAAACCACTAAATGTGCAAGTAGCTTTTCAAAAATGAAAATGTAGTAAAGTAACAATAAAAGAAATATTATTGTAGCAATACCTTAAACTTGTTATATGAGTTTTTACTAAATATTTAAAATTCAGTTTATTTGATGTAATACGAATCAGAACAGATTAGAAGGGACTAAGGTATAATAGCTAAGAAATAAGTGGCAAATATTTGGTCATAACATCACAACAGACATAATTTATTGTTAGAAGAGGTCCTATTTGCTCAAGAGTCTATCAAACTCATTAGCCATTCATCATTTTTTTCATAGATGTATTATTAACGTCTAAGGTTTTTATGACACTCTGAGGTGATGCGGTAAATATGAGAAAAAGTCATTAATAAAATTTAAATATAGAGTTCCTGATATCACAGATCCATGAGGTATGGAGGAAACACTGGTGTTGGGTTCACTTAGTTCACTATCTATTCTAACTCTCTGCTTCCTGTTGCTTAAGTAACTTTTAAGCAAACCTAAGTAACTTAAGTAAACCATCTCAGGACAAAGCCTGTGAAACTCTGTTTCGCATAAAAAGCTTATAAAAAATTAAAATCACTCGGAGTCATAGGCTATGTTCTGAGATGGTTTAAAAGTTACTTAAGCAACAGGAAGCAGAGAGTTAACATAGTGAACTAAGTGAACCCAACACCAGAGTATCCTCCATACCTCATGAATCTGTGATATGATGAGGTACTCATTAAAACAAATTTATATTAGAATTAATAAATAAGTAAAAAAATCGGGTACGGGGTACCTCGGAACTATTCCTCATCACATCGGATTCGCTATCCTCACTGCTTCGCACTCTCTTCGTAAATGCATCCGTATCATTCAGCGGTCACCCATACAGCACTAACCACGCTCAATGCTGTTTATGTTTTATGATCCAACAAATCATATTATGGTAACACTTGTACTAAAAAATTCATATCAATTAGATTGTTTTCCGATTTTTTACAATTTTTTAAAAAACGTTCACAAGTTATTTGATAAAGCTGAACTTATGCTGATAATGAGATGAAACTTGGCACATATGTCAGTCTTATACATAGCTACATTCGCGCTAAATCTCAATCCAATCGGATCGTTTTTCCGCGTTTTATGATTTTTCGACATTTTTGCTGAGTCATTAACGCAGGTTTATGACTGATAACATAAAATATCTTAGTATATTAATTCGTAAAAATTATTCTTAGCTCCTAGTAGATTTATTCTAGCGAATTGAAATTTTTGCGTTAATGATTCAGCAAAAATGTCGGGAAATCATAAAACGCGGAAAAATAATGCGATTGGATTGAGATTTGGCACATATCTAGCCATGTATAAGACTAACATATGTCCTAAGTTTCATCTCATTATCAGCATTAGTTTAATTTTTATACGAATGCCTTGTATTCGTTTTTTAATAAATTGTGAAAAATCTGAAAATAATCGCTTTGCGTTGAAATTTGAGCAAGCAAATACGTAGTAAATAAGCAGACCAAGTTTCGTTTCAATACAACAAGTATATCTATGATTTTTGTTGGATCATAAAAGTTAAGCAGCAACGAGCAAGGCCAGTACCTGGATAGGTGACAGCTGGGAATGAAATGAATGAATTTATTACCTGAGGACGAGCGAAGCGAGTCCGAAGCTGGGAGGATGAGCGTATAGCGAATAGGATGTAAAGTGGAAAAGTTCCGAGGTACCCCGTATCGACAAAAATTTTAAAAGACGAATTACACTTAAGGGTAATGATAATAGCCGCTGGAAAATTTAGCAGTACTAATTTGCTAATTGTGGCAGTAATATTAAATTCTCTGCAACGCTAACTGGGTGTGTCATTTTCTTTAAAAATTTGCTTGAAAGGGTCTACGTCACATTATTTAAAAAAAAAGATTTTGTTGTGTTATGTATAACGGGAGACATAATTGCACGAAGGGGTAGTTATCGATAAGCGGTGTATCGGTGGCCCGGAAATCTTAGGGGGCCCGTAGGGGTAAGTGGGGACCTCCCACTCGTAGGGCCTGGGCCCACCCCACCCCCCAGGCAAGTCAGTCGGTCTATCAGTGTGTCCGTGTTAACGTCGTACCGCATCAAGAAACAAAACTTGACTCTTACTTTTCTAAGCCAGCCGTATTGAAATCGAGACTGTAAATACGACAAACATCAGCCATGGTATGTTTTTCTGTTTTATTCGTTTTAACTGTTTTAAATTTATTTAACAATAAAAAATATGTTACTTTCACTGAATGTGATCAGAACGAGTCTCACAGACAGTCGAGGGAAAGTGCAGTCAGCCTGGCACTGGGTCATTCGGACCACTTATTTATTACTACCGCACATTCGAACCACTTATTAACTACCGCACATTCGGGCCACTTATTTATTACTATACCGCACATTCGGACCACTTACTCATTACTACCGCACATTCGGACCACTTATTTATTACTACCGCACATTCGGACCACTAATTCATCACAATCGCACATTCGGACCACTTATTCATTAATACAGCACATTTTAGTCTAATTGCACTAAAAAGAGAGCTTGTTTAATGACTGCTCAAATATGACAACAGCTGAGAACACAAAATTAGTCTATGCACTAAAATAATAATTTATTAACAGAGCACTTTCAAACTAATGCCACCATAATCAGCGCCATAACAATGACGAAAATAGAAAATAAAACGAAACTATTTTCTTTTTCAAGAGCTGATAAAGTCTCGAACTCGAATGTTGAGAACTTAGTTAGAATGATATTTCTGATTAAAATGTTTTCCAGAATTATTTCTATATAGAATTCTATTCTATAGTCTGGTCCTTAATTTAAATAAATTTAATTCACCCTTAAGGGAATTAGATTTAGATTTACTTAAATTAAAGACTAAACTTCGAATTCTGTGTAATTTTAAATTTCTTCATGTTTTTCCCATAGTAATCTAACGAGAATTCGCCTAAAAATGTCTAATACTATAAAATTCACAGAATGCGTTAAGATACATTTCATGTTGATATACATAACATTTCAAATAAATCATTGACGCAATGTTATGAGGGTTTTTTATGGTCGCACAACATTAATTTCATTGTTTCAAATTTTTTTTAAATTTACCAAATGTTAAGGTAATTTTAGTTTCTATATTTTTAATTTTTTCCCTTGTTCCAACGCAAATGATAATCGGATATGTACTTAATTACTAATTACGATTGTTTTTAGATATTTTTTTCTTTCATTATTTATGTTTCAAAGTAAAAACATCCATGTGTAAAAATGATATTTTCTATCTTATAGAAGCAAAAACTTGATTCGCTCATCCTCAAAAAAATTACAATGGTCTATAATTTTTATTGCAGTAAATATTTATATTAGATTCGCTTCATGTTAAAAATAAGAATATCAACTTGTTTCCACAATATAGCTAGTCAATTCCTTTTCTGAAATAAAACAATCTGTTTCCACAATATAGCAAGTCAACTCTTTTCTAAAAGAGTAAAACAGTTTGTTTCCACAATATAACAAGTCAACTCCTTTTCTAAAAGAGCAAAAAAATCTGTTTCCACAATATATCAAGTCAACTCCTTTTCTAAAAGAGTAAAACAGTTTGTTTCAACAATATAACAAGTCAACTCCTTTCTAAAAGAGCAAACAATCTGTTTCCACAATATAACAAGTCAAAACTCCTTTTCTAAAAGAGCAAAACAATCTGTTTCCACAATATAGCAAGTCAACTCCTTTTCTAAAAGAGCAAAACAGTTTGTTTCAACAATAAACAAGTCACTCCTTTTCTAAAAGAGAAACAATCTGTTTCCACATATAACAAGTCAACTCCTTTCTAAAAGAGCAAAACAATCTGTTTCCACAATATACAAGTCAACTCCTTTCTAAAAGAGCAAACAGTTTGTTTTCACAATATAGCAAGTCATCTCTTTATCTAAAAGAGCAAAACAGTTTGTTTTTACATATAGCAAGTCAACTCCTTTCTAAAAGAGCAAAACAGTTTGTTTCACAATATAACAAGTCAACTCCTTTCTAAAGAGCAAAAAATCTGTTTCCACAATATAACACAGTCAACTCCTTTTCTAAAAGAGTAAAACAGTTTGTTTCACAATATAACAAGTCAACTCCTTTTCTAAAAGAGCAACAAAAATCTCTTTTCCACAATATATATCAAGTCAACTCCTTTTCTAGAAGAGCAAAAAACAGTTTGTTCAACCAAATAACAATCAACTCCTTTCTAAAAGAGGCAAAACAATCTGAGTCAACTTTTTCTAAAAAGAGCAAACAATGTTATATAACAAGTCAACTCTTTTCTAAAAAGAGCAAAAACATCTGTTTCACAATATAGCAAGTCAACTCCTTTTCTAAAAGAGCAAAACAGTTTGGTTTTCACAATATAGCAAGTCATCTCTTTTTCTAAAAGAGCACAACAGTTGTTTTTACAATATAGCAAGTCAACTCCTTTTCTAAAAGAGCAAAACAAACAAATAACAAGTCAACTCCTTTTCTAAAGAGCACAACAATTTTTCAACAATAAAATCAACTCCTTTTCTAAAAGAGCAAAACAATCTGTTTCCACATATAGCAAGTCAACTCCTTTTCTAAAGAGCAAAACAGTTTGTTTTCACAATATAGCAAGTCATCCTTTTTCTAAAAGAGCACAACAGTTTGTTTTCACAATATAGCAAGTCAACTCCTTTTCTAAAAGAGCACAACAGTTTGTTTTCACAATATAGCAAGTCAACTCCTTTTCTAAAAGAGCACAACAGTTTGTTTTTACATATAGGAATCAATCCTTTTAAAAGAGAACACATTCTGTTTACAATTATAGCAAGTCAACTCCTTTTCTAAAAGAGCAAAACATTTGTTTTCCAATATAGCAAGTCAACTCTTTTCTAAAAGAGCAACAGTTTGTTTTTACAATATAGCAAGTCAACTCCTTTTCTGAAAGAGCAAAACAATCTGTTTCCACACATAATAGCAATCAAACTCCTTTTCTAAAAGAGCAAAACAGTTTGTTTTTACAATATAGCAAGTCAACTCCTTTTCTAAAAGAGCAAAACAATCTGTTTCCACAATATAGCAAGTCAACTCCTTTCTAAAAGAGCAAAACAGTTTGTTTTACAATATAGCAAGTCAACCCTTTTCTAAAAGAGCACAACAGTTTGTTTTTACAATATAGCAAGTCAACTCCTTTTCTAAAAGAGCAAAAACATTCTGTTTCCACAATTATAGCAAGTCAACTCCTTTTCTAAAAGAGCAAAACAGTTTTTCACAATATAGCAAGTCAACTCCTTTTCTAAAGAGCACAACAGTTTGTTTTTACAATAAGCAATCAACTCCTTTTCTAAAGAGCACAACAGTTTGTTTTTACAATATAGCAAGTCAACTCCTTTTCTAAAAGAGCACAACAGTCTGTTCACAATATAGCAAGTCAACTCCTTTTCTAAAAGAGCAAAACAGTTGTTTTTACAATATAGCAAGTCAACTCCTTTCTAAAAGAGCACAACAGTTGTTTTTACAATAGCAAGTCAACTCCTTTCTAAAAGAGCAAACATCTGTTTCCACAATATCCAAGTCACTCCTTTCTAAAAGAGCAAAACAGTTTTCACAATATAGCAAGTCAACTCCTTTTCTAAAAGAGCACAACAGTTGTTTTTACAATATATAGCAGTCACTCCTTTTCTAAAGAGCAACAGTTTGTTTTACAAGTATAGCAATCAACTCCTTTTCTAAAAGAGCAAACAATCTGTTTTATAGCAAGTCAACTCCTTTCTAAAGAGCAAACGTTGTTTTTACAATATAGCAAGTCAAACCTCCTTTTCTAAAAGAGCACAACAGTTTGTTTTTACAATATAGCAAGTCAACTCCTTTCTAAAAGAGCAAAACATTCTGTTTCCACAATATAGCAAGTCAACTCCTTTTCTAAAAGAGAAACAGTTTTCACCAATATAGCAAGTAGCAAACTCCTTTTCTAAAAGAGCAAAACAATCTGTTTCCACAATAAGCAAGTCAACTCCTTTCTAAAAGAGCACAACAGTTTGTTTTTACAATATAGCAAGTCAACTCCTTTTCTAAAAGAGCACAACAGTTTGTTTTTACAATATAGCAAGTCAACTCCTTTTCTAAAGAGCAAACATTCTGTTTCCACAATAATAGCAAGTCAACTCCTTTTCTAAAAGAGCAAAACAGTTTTCACAATATAGCAAGTCAAATCCTTTTCTAAAAGAGCACAACATTGTTTTACAATAGCAAGTCAACTCCTTTTCTAAAAGAGCACTTGTTTTTACAATATAGCAAGTCAACTCCTTTTCTAAAAGAGCAAAACATTCTGTTTCCACAATATAGCAAGTCAACTCTTTTCTAAAAGAGCAAAACAGTTTGTTTTTACAATATAACAAGTCAACTCCTTTTCTAAAAGAGCAAAACAATCTGTTTCCACAATATAGCAAGTCAACTCCTTTTCTAAAAGAGCAAAACAGTTTGTTTTCACAATATAGCAAGTCATCTCTTTTTAAAGAGCACAACAGTTTGTTTTTACAATATAGCAAGTCAACTCCTTTTCTAAAAGAGCAAACAGTTTGTTTTACAATATAGCAAGTCACTCCTTTCTAAAGAGCACAACAGTTTGTTTTTACAATATAGCAAGTCAACTCCTTTTCTTAAAGAGCAACATTCTGTTTCACAATATAGCAAGTCAACTCTTTTCTAAAAGAGCAAAACATTTGTTTTACAATATAGCAAGTCAACTCCTTTTCTAAAGAGCAAAACACAGTTTCACAATATAACAAGTCAACTTTTCTAAAAGAGCAAAAACAATCTGTTTTCCACAATATAGCAAGTCAACTCCTTTTCTAAAAGAGCACAACAGTTTGTTTTTACAATATAGCAAGTGAACTCCTTTTCTAAAGAGCAAAACATCTGTTTCACATATAGCAAGTCAATCCTTTTTTAAAAGAGCAAAACAGTTTTCACAATATAGCAAGTCAACTCCTTTTCTAAAAGAGCAAAACAACTGTTTTTACAATATAGCAAGTCAACTCCTTTTCTAAAAGAGCAAAAAATCTTTTCCACAATATAGCAAGTCAACTCCTTTTCTAAAAGAGCAAAACAGTTTGTTTCACAATATAGCAAGTATCTCTTTTTCTAAAAGAGCACAACAGTTTGTTTTTACAATATAAACAAGTCAACTCCTTTTCTAAAAGAGCAAACAATCTGTTTCCACAATATAGCAAGTCAACTCCTTTTCTAAAAGAGCAAAACAGTTTTCACAATATGCAAGTCATCTCTTTCTAAAAGAGCACAACAGTTTGTTTTTTACAATATAGCAAGTCAACTCCTTTTCTAAAAGACAAAACAATCTGTTTTCCACAATATAGCAAGTCAATCCTTTTCTAAAAGAGCAAAACAGTTTGTTTCACAATATAGCAAGTCAACTCCTTTTCTAAAAGAGCAAACAGTTTGTTTTTACAATATAGCAAGTCAACTCCTTTTCTAAAAGAGCACAACAGTTTGTTTTTACAATATAGCAAGTCAACTCCTTTTCTAAAAGAGCACAACATTTGTTTACAATATAGCAAGTCACTCCTTTCTAAAAGAGCAAACAATCTGTTTCCACAATATAGCAAGTCAACTCCTTTTCTAAAAGAGCAAAACAGTTTTTCACAATATACAGTCAACTCCTTTTCTAAAAGAGCACAACAGTTTGTTTTTACAATTATACAGTCAACTCCTTTTCTAAAAGAGCAAAACATTTGTTTCCACAATATAGCAAGTCAACTCTTTTCTAAAGAGCAAACAGTTTCACAATTAGCAAGTCAACTCTTTTCTAAAAGAGCACAACAGTTTGTTTTTACAATATAGCAAGTCAACCTCCTTTTCTAAAAGAGCAAAAACAATCTGTTTCCACAATATAGCAAGTCAACTCCTTTTCTAAAAGAGCATACAATATAGCAAGTCAATCCTTTCTAAAAAGAGCAAAACAATCTGTTTCCACAATATAGCAAGTCAACTCCTTTTTCTAAAAGAGCACAACAGTTGTTTTTACAATATAGCAAGTCAACTCTTTCTAAAAGAGCACAACAAGTTTGTTTTACAAATATAGCAAGTCAATCCTTTTCTAAAAGAGCAAAACATCTGTTTCCACATATAGCAAGTCAACTCCTTTTCTAAAAGAGCAAACATTTTACAATATAGCAAGTCAACTCCTTTTCTAAAAGAGCACAACAGTTTTCACAATATAGCAAGTCAATCCTTTCAAAAGAGCACAACAGTTTGTTTTACAATATAGCAGTCAACTCCTTTTCTAAAAGAGCAAAACAATCTGTTTCCACAATATAGCAAGTCAACTCTTTTCTAAAGAGCACAACAGTTTGTTCACAATATAGCAAGTCAACTCCTTTTCAAAAGAGCACAAGTTTGTTTTTACAATATAGCAAGTCAACTCCTTTTCTAAAAGAGCAAAAACATTCTGTTTCCAAATATAGCAAGTCAACACTCCTTTCTAAAAGAGCAAAACAAGTTTTCACAAATAGCAAGTCAACCTTTTCTAAAAGAGCAAAACAGTTTGTTTACAATATAGCAAGTCAC
>JACMZG010001908.1:2614672-2638828 GCA_018340805.1 Microvelia longipes
GCAAAACAATCTGTTTCACAATATAACAAGTAAACTCCTTTTCTAAAAGAGTAAACGTTGCTTTCCACAATAACAAGTTCCTTTCTAAAAGAGCAAAAACTCTGTTTCCACATATACTCAAGTCAACTCCTTTCTAGAAGAGTAAAACAGTTTGTTTCAACAATATAAAAAGTCAACTCCTTTTCTAAGAGCAAAACATCTGTTTCACTATATAATACTCCTTTCTAAAAGGCAAAACAATCGTTCCACAATATAATCAACTCCTTTTCTAAAAGAGAAACAATCTGTTCCACAATCTAGCAGTCACTCTTTCTAAAAGACAAACAGTTGTTTTACAATAGAAGTCATCTCTTTTAAAAAGGCACAAAGTTTTTTTTACAATATAGCAAGTCAACTCCTTTCAAGAAGCAAAACAGTTTGTTTAACAATATAAAAGTCATAACTCTTTTAAAGAAAATCAATCTGTTCCACAATATAAATCAACTTCTTTTCTAAAAGAGCAAAACAATCTGTTTCCACAATATAGCAAGTCACCTTTTCTAAAAGAGGCAAAACAGTTTGTTCACAATTAGCAATCATCTCTTTTCTAAAAGAGCAAACATTTGTTTTCACAATATAGCCAGTCAACTCCTTTTCTACAAGGCAACAAACATTTGTTTTCACAATATAGCAGTCAACTCCTTTTCTATAAGAGCACAAACAGTTGTTTTTACAATAAGAAGTCAACTCTTTTCTAAAAGAGCAAAACATCTGTTTCCCCAATAACAAGTACTCCTTTTAAAAGAGCAAACAGTTTGTTTCACAATATACAAGTCAACTCTTTTTAAAGAGCACAACAGTTTGTTTTTTACAATAGCAAATCAATCTTTTTCTGAAGAGCAAAAAATCTGTTTCCACAATATAGAAGTCAAATCCTTTTTAAAAGAGCAAACAGTTTGTTTTTACAATATAAGCAATACTCCTTTTCTAAAAGAGCAAAACAATCTGTTTCCAACATATGCCAAGTCAATCCTTTTCTAAGACGCACAACAGTTTGTTTTTACAATATACAAGTCAACCTTTTTCTAAAAGAGCACAACGTTTGGTTTTTAACAATATAGCCAGTCAATCTTTTTTAAAAGAGAAACATTCTTTTCACATTATAGCAAGTCAACTCCTTTCTAAAAAGCAAACAGTTTTTCATACAATATAAGCAGTCAACTCCTTTCTAAAAGAGCACAACAGTTGTTTTACAATATAGAATCACTCCTTTTCTAAAAGAGCACAACGTTTTTTTACAATAAGCAAGTCACTCCTTTTTCTAAAAGAGAAAACAATCTGTTTCCAATAGCAAGTCAACTCCTTCTTCTAAAAGAGCACAACGTTGTTTACAATATACGCAAGTCAACTCCTTTTTAAAGAGCAAACAGTTTTGTTTTTACATATACGCAAGTCAACTTTTCCTAAAAGAGCAAAACATTTGTTTCACATATAGCAAGTCCCTTTTTCTAAAGAGCAAACAGTTTGTCACAATATAGCAAGTCAACTTCCTTTTTCTAAAAGAGCAACAACAGTTTTTGTTTTACAATATGCAGTAACTCTTTTTAAAAGAGCACACAACAGTTGTTTTACAATGCAAGTCAACTCCTTTCTAAGAGCAAACAATTGTTTCACAATATAGCAGTCAACTCCTTTTTAAAGAGCACAACAGTTTGTTTTTACAATATAGCAAGTCACTCCTTTTCTAAAGAGAACATTTGTTTTAACACTATAGCAAGTCAACTTCTTTTCTAAAAGAGCAAACCTTCTGTTTTCCATATAGCAAGTCAACTCTTTTCTAAAAGAGCATAACAGTTCACATATAGCAATCAACTTTTCTAAAAGAGCAAACAGTTTGTTTTTACAATATAGCAAGTCAACTCTTTTCTAAAAGAGCAAAACAATCTTTTTTTCTACATATAGCAAGTAACTCCTTTTCTAAGAGCACACCAAGTTTGTTTTTACAATATGCAAGTCAATCCTTTTCTAAAGGAGACGTTTGTTTTTACAATATTAGCAAGTCAACTCTTTTCTAAACGAGCAAAAAATTCTGTTTCACAATATAGCAGTCCAATCTTTTCTAAAAGGCAAAACAGTTTTCACAATATAGCAAGTCAAACTCCTTTCTAAAGAGCAACAAGTTTGTTTTACAATAGAAGTCACTCTTTTTAAAAGAGCGCAAAGTTTGTTTTTACGGAATATAACAATCAACTCCTTTTCTAAAGCAAACAATTCTGTTTCACAATATAGCAAGTCAACTCTTTCTAAAGAGCAAAAACAGTTTGTTTTTACAATATAGCAAGTCAACTCTTTTCTAAACAGAGAAAAACATCTGGTTTCACATTAGAGTCAACTTTTTCTAAAAGAGCAAACAGTTGTTTTTCAAATATACGCAATCAATTTTTTTTAAACAGAGACACGTTTGTTTTTTACCAATTAGCATCACTCCTTTTTTCTAAAAGAGTATCAAAGTTGTTTACAATATAGCAAGTCACCTCCTTTTCTAAAAAGAGCACATTTGTTTTTACAATATAGCAATCAACTCATTTTCTAAAAGAGCAAAACATTCTGTTTCCACAATATAGCAAGTCAACCTTTTCTAAAAGAGCAAAACATCTGTTTTCAACAATATAGCAAGTCAACTCCTTTCTAAAAGAGCAAAACCAATCGTTGTCCACAATAACAAGTCAACTCTTTTTCTAAAAGACAAAACAACCAATCTGGTTCCACATATAGCAAGTCAACTCCTTTCTAAAAGAGCAAACATTTTGTTTTTACAATATAGCAAGTGCACCTTTTCTAAAGAGCAAAAAATTCTGTTTCCAATTTAGCAGTCAACTCCTTTTTTAAAAAGAAAAACGTTTCACAATATAGCAAGTCAACTCATCTGTTTTAACTTAATCTGTTTCCAAATTAGAGTCAACTCCTTTCTAAAGCAAAACAGTTTTTTCCACATATAGCAAGTTTTTTTTCTAAAAGAGACACAGTTTTTTTTACAATAAACAAGTCACTCCTTTCTAAAAGAGCAAAACAATCTGTTTCCACAATATAGCAAGTCAACTTCTTTTCTAAAGAGCAAAGTTGTTTACATATTATAGCAAGTCATCTCTTTTTCTAAAAGAGCACAACTCTGTTTCCACAATATAACAAGTCAACTCCTTTTCTAAAAGAGCAAAACAATCTGTTTCCACAATATAGCAAGTCAACTCCTTTTCTAAAAGAGCAAAACAGTTTGTTCACAATATACAAGTCATCTTTTTTAAAGAGCACAGTTTTTTACAATATACAGTCACTCCTTTTCTAAAAGAGTTCTAATAACACAGCACAACGTTTGTTTTTACAATTTAGCAAGTCAATCCTTTTCTAAAAGAGCAACAACAATATAAAAGTCAACCTCTTTTCTAAAGAGCAAACAGTTTGTTTCACAATATAGAAGTCATCTCTTTTCTAAAGAGCAAACATTTGTTTTTACAATATAGCAAGTCAACTTTTTCTAAAAGAGCAAAACATCTGTTTCCGCCAATAACTAAGTAACTCCTTTTTCTAAAAGAGCAAAACAGTTTGTTTCACAATATAGCAAGTCAACTCTTTTTAAAAGAGCACAACAGTTTGTTTTACATATAGCAAGTAACCTTTTCTGAAAGAGCAAAACAATCTGTTTCCACAATATAGCAAGTCAACTCTTTTTAAAGAAGCAAAAGTTTTTTTCAATATAGCAAGTAATCCTTTTCTAAAGAGCAAAACAATCTGTTTCCATATAGCAATAACCTTTTCTAAAAGAGCAAACGTTTGTTTTTCAATTAGCAAGTCAACTCCTTTTCTAAAAGAGAAAACAGTTTTGTTTTCCACATTAGCAAGTCAACTCCTTTTCTAAAGAGCAAAACATTCTGGTTCCACAACAGTCAACTGAGCAAAACAGTTTTACAATATAGCAGTCACTCCTTTTCTAAAAGAGACACGTTGTTTTACAATATAGCAGTCAACTCCTTTTTAAAGAGCAACGTTTGTTTTTACAATATAGCAAGTCAAACAATCTGTTCCACAATTGCAATCAACTCCTTTCTAAAAGAGCAACACATGTTGTTTCAATATAGCAGTCACTCCTTTCTAAAAGAGCAAACAACGTTTCCCACAATAGCAAGTCAACTCCTTTCTAAAAGAGCAAAACAGTTTTCAACAATAACAAGTCAATCTTTCTAAAAGAGCACAAAGTCAGCGTTTGTTTTTTTTTACAATATCAGCAAGTCCACAATATAGCAAGTCAACTTTTCTAAAGAGCAGCAACAGTTTTGTTTGTTTTTACATATAGCAAGTCAACTTTTTCTAAAAGAGCCAAAACATTCTGTTTCCACAATATAGCAGCAGTCAACCCTTTTCTAAAAGAGCATAACAGTTTTCACAATATAGCAAGTCACTCCTTCTAAAGAGCAAACAGTTTTTTTTACAATATGCAAGTTCACCTTTCTAAAAGAGCAAAAAATGTTTCACAATATAGCAAGTCAACTCCTTTTCTAAAGAGCCAAACTTTGTTTTACATATAGCAAGTCAACTCCTTTTCTAAAAGAGCACAACAGTTGTTTTACAAGCAAGTCAACTCTTTTCTAAAGAGTTTCAAAGAAGTCAACTCCTTTCTAAAAGAGCAAACAGTTTCACAAATAGCAAGTCATCTTTTCTAAAAGGCACAACAGTTGTTTTTTTACATATACAAGTCAACTCCTTTCTAAAAGAGCACAACAGTTTTGTTTTTACAAATATAACAAGTCAACTCCTTTTCTAAAAAGAGAAAACATTTGTTTCACAATATAGAAGTCATCCTTTTCTAAAAGAGCAAAACAGTTTGTTTTTACAATATAGCAAGTCAACTCCTTTTCTAAAAGAGCAAAACAATCTGTTTCCACAATATAGCAAGTCAACTCCTTTTCTAAAGAGCAAAACAGTTTGTTTTCACAATATAGCAAGTCATCTCTTTTTTCTAAAAGAGCACAACAGTTTGTTTTTACAATATGCAAGTCAACTCCTTTTCTAAAAGAGCACAACAGTTTGTTTTTTTACAATTAGCAAGTCAACTTTTCTAAAAGAGCACAACAGTTTGTTTTTACAATATAGCAGTCAACTCCTTTTCTAAAAGAGCAAAACATTCTGTTTTTACAATATACAAGCAACTCCTTTTCTAAAGAGCAAACATTCTGTTTCCACAATATAGCAAGTCAACTCCTTTTCTAAAGAGCAAAGTTTCACAATATAGCAAGTCAACTCCTTTTCTAAAAGAGCAAAACAATCTGTTTCCACAATATACAAGTCAACTCCTTTTCTAAAAGAGCAAATACAATATAGCAAGTCACTCTTTTCTAAAGAGCACAACAGTTTGTTTTTACAATATAGCAAGTGAACTCCTTTCTAAAAGAGCAAAACACTGTTCCACAATATAGCAAGTCAACTCCTTTTTTAAAAGAGCAAAACAGTTTTCACAATATCAAGTGAGCAAAACAATCTTTCCATAACAAGTCAACTCCTTTTCTAAAAGAGCAAAACAATACAATATATACCAAGTCAACTCTTTTCTAAAAGAGCAAAACAGTTTTTTTCACAATATAGCAAGTCATCTCTTTTTCTAAAAGAGCACAACAGTTTGTTTTTACAATATAACAAGTCAACTCCTTTTCTAAAAGAGCAAAACAATCTGTTTCCACATATAGCAAGTCAACTCCTTTTCTAAAAGAGCAAAACAGTTTGTTTTTCACAATATAGCAAGTCATCTCTTTTTCTAAAAGAGCACAACAGTTTGTTTTTTACAATATAAAAGTCAACTCCTTTTCTAAAGAGCAAAACAATCTGTTTCCACACTATAGCAGTCAACTCCTTTTCTAAAAGAGCAAAACAGTTTGTTTTCACAATATAGCAAGTCATCTCTTTCTAAAGAGCACAACAGTTTGTTTACAATATAGCAAGTCAAAAGGCACAGTTTGTTTTACAATATAGCAAGTCAACTCCTTTTCTAAAAGAGCACAACAGTTGTTTTTACAATATAGCAAGTCAACTCCTTTTCTAAAGAGCAAAACAATCTGTTTTTCCACAATATAAGTCAACTCTTTTCTAAAAGAGCAAAACAGTTTTTTTCACAATATAGCAAGTCATCTTTTCTAAAAGAGCACAACAGTTTGTTTTTACAATATAGCAAGTCAACTCCTTTTCTAAAAGAGCAAACATTCTGTTTCCACAATATAGCAAGTCAACTCCTTTTCTAAAGAGCACAACAGTTTGTTTTTACAATATAGCAAGTCAACTCCTTTTCTAAAAGAGCACAACAGTTTGTTTTTACAATATAGCAAGTCAACCCTTTTCTAAAAGAGCAAAACATTCTGTTTCACAATATAGCAAGTCAACTCCTTTTCTAAAAGATCAAAACATTCTGTTCCACTATAGCAAGTCAACTAAAAGAGCAAAAACAGTTTGTTTTTTCTACAATACATATAACAAGTCAACCTCCTTTTCTAAAAGAGCAAAACAATCTGTTTCCACAATATAGCAAGTCAACTCCTTTTCTAAAAGAGAAACAGTTGTTTTTACAATATAGCAAGTCAACTCTTTTTCTAAAAGAGCACAACAGTTTGTTTTTACAATATAGCAGTCAACTCCTTTTCTAAAAGAGCAAACATTCTGTTTCACAATATAGCAAGTCAACCTTTTTTAAAAGAGCAAAACAGTTTTCACAATATAGCAAGTCAACTCCTTTTCTAAAAGAGCAAAACAATCTGTTTCCACAATATAACAAGTCAACTCCTTTTCTAAGAGCAAAACAATCTGTTTCCACAATATAGCAAGTCAACTCCTTTTAAAAGAGCAAAACAGTTGTTTTTTCACAATATAGCAAGTCTCTCTTTTTCTAAAGAGCACAACAGTTTGTTTTTACAATATAACAAGTCAACTCCTTTTCTAAAGAGCAAAACAATCTGTTTCCACAATATAGCAAGTCAACTCCTTTTCTAAAAGAGCAAAACAGTTTGTTTTCACAATATAGCAAGTCATCTCTTTTTCTAAAAGAGCACAACAGTTTGTTTTTACAATATAACAAGTCAACTCCTTTTCTAAAAGAGCAAAACAATCTGTTTCCACAATATAGCAAGTCAACTCCTTTTCTAAAAGAGCAAAACAGTTTGTTTTCACAATATAGCAAGTCATCTCTTTTCTAAAGAGCAAACAGTACAATATAGCAAGTCAACCCTTTTCTAAAAGAGCACAACAGTTTGTTTTTACAATATAGCAAGTCAACTCCTTTTCTAAAAGAGCACAAAGTTTGTTTTTACAATATAGCAAGTCAACTCCTTTTCTAAAAGAGCAAACAATCGTTTCCACAATATAACAAGTCAACTCCTTTTTAAAAGCAAAACAGTTTTTTTTCAATATAGCAAGTCAACTCTTTTCTAAAAGAGCACAACAGTTTGTTTTTACAATATACAAGTCAACTCCTTTTCTAAAAGAGCAAAACAATCTGTTTCCACAATATAGCAAGTCAACTCCTTTTCTAAAAGAGCAAAACAGTTTGTTTTCACAATATAGCAAGTCATCTCTTTTTCTAAAAGAGCACAACAGTTTGTTTTTACAATATAGCAAGTCAACTCCTTTTCTAAAAGAGCACAACAGTTTGTTTTTACAATATAGCAAGTCAACTCCTTTTCTAAAAGAGCAAAACAGTTTGTTTTTACAATATAGCAAGTCAACTCCTTTTCTAAAGAGCACAACAGTTTGTTTTTACAATATAGCAAGTCAACTCCTTTTCTAAAAGAGCACAACAGTTTGTTTTTACAATATAGCAAGTCAACTCCTTTTCTAAAAGAGCAAAACAGTTTGTTTTTACAATATAGCAAGTAACTCCTTTCTAAAAGAGCACAACAGTTTGTTTTCACAATTAGCAAGTCAACTCCTTTTCTAAAAGAGCACAACAGTTTGTTTTTACAATATAGCAAGTCAACTCCTTTTCTAAAAGAGCAAAACAGTTTGTTTTTACAATATAGCAAGTCAACTCCTTTTCTAAAAGAGCACAACAGTTTGTTTTTACAATATAGCAAGTCAACTCCTTTCTAAAGAGCACAACAGTTTGTTTTTACAATATAGCAAGTCAACTCCTTTTCTAAAGAGCAAAACAGTTTGTTTTTACAACAATATAGCAAGTCAACTCCTTTTCTAAAAGAGCAAACAGTTTGTTTTTACAATATAGCAAGTCAACTCCTTTTCTAAAAGAGCACAACAGGTTTGTTTTTACAATATAACAAGTCAACTCCTTTTCTTAAAGAGCACAACAGTTTGTTTTTACAATATAACAAGTCAACTCCTTTTCTAAAAGAGCAAAACAGTTTGTTTTTACAATATAACAAGTCAACTCCTTTTCTAAAAGAGCACAACAGTTTCACAATATAGCAAGTCATCTCCTTTCTAAAAGAGCACAACAGTTTGTTTACAATATAACAAGTAACTCCTTTTCTAAAAGAGCACAACAGTTTGTTTTTACAATATAACAAGTCAACTCCTTTTCTAAAAGAGCACAACAGTTTGTTTTTACAATATAGCAAGTCAACTCCCTTTTCTAAAAGAGCAAAACATTCTGTTTCCACATATAGCAAGTCATCTCCTTTTCTAAAAGAGCAAAACATTCTGTTTCCACAATATAGCAAGTCAACTCCTTTTCTAAAAGAGCACAACAGTTTGTTTTTACAATATAACAAGTCAACTCCTTTTCTAAAAGAGCACAAACAGTTTTCACAATATAGCAAGTCAACTCCTTTTCTAAAAGAGCACAAGTTTGTTTTTTTACAATATAACAAGTCAACTCCTTTTCTAAAGAGCAACAGTTTTCACAGCAAGTCATCTCCTTTCTATAAGAGCACAACAGTTTGTTTTTACAATATAACAAGTCAACTCCTTTTCTAAAAGAGCACAACAGTTTTCACAATATAGCAAGTCATCTCCTTTTCTAAAAGAGCACAACAGTTTGTTTTCACAATATAGCAAGTCATCTCTTTTTCTAAAAGAGCACAACAGTTTGTTTCCACAATATAACAAGTCAACTCCTTTCTAAAGAGCACAACAGTTGTTTTTACAATATAACAAGAGCAGTTCCACAATATAGCAAGTCAACTCCTTTTTAAAAGAGCAAAACTTTGTTTTACAATATAGCAAGTCAACTCCTTTTCTAAAAGAGCAAACAGTTTGTTTTTACAATATGGCAAGTCAACTCCTTTTCTAAAAGAGCAAAAAGTTTGTTTTTACAATATAGCAAGTCAACTCCTTTTCTAAAAGAGCAAACAGTTTGTTTTTACAATATAGCAAGTCAACTCCTTTTCTAAAAGAGCACAACAGTTTGTTTTTACAATATAACAAGTCAACTCCTTTTCTAAAAGAGCAAAACATTCTGTTTCCACAATATAGCAAGTCAACTCCTTTTCTAAAAGAGCACAACAGTTTTCACAATATAGCAAGTCATCTCCTTTTCTAAAAGAGCAAAACATTTTCCACAATTGAACAAATCAACACCTTTCCGTATAGAAGCCACCACAAGAGAGTCTTTCTACACAAAAAATACGTGCAGTGTTGCAATAATTTTTTTCGTATTTGCGGAGAGATCTTAGCTGTGAATTATTATTATGAGATTGGTAGACATCAAAGCAAGTCTATCAAATCTTGGATTATGAGATATCGTTGAAGTCTCATAAAAGACTTTAATGTTGGGGTTGGTCATCAGAATGTTTCGGGTGACAGATTTGATATGAGGTGATCTGGCGAGACATTACAGTAATAGCAGTGAGTATTGGCGTAGTGAAAGTTGACAGTTGTCCAGTGACAGACTGACGTGCAGGAATGAGGAGGTGATAGTAACTATCACACTCTCACAGTAGTCTCTATAACTACTTTTTATATTGTACCAATATTTACTTCGTGTTCTTATTAAAGGACCATATGGTTTTTGTTTTGATTATCGGTTATAGTGATCAGTGTTGGTATAGCGATTCGTTTCTGACGTTTGCTTGTCTAGTAATTAATAAAAGCGATATAGAACTATCGTTGACGCCATGGAGATATTATTTCTAGAGACGACCTATCGATTTAATATTGAAACATCGAAATAGTAACCTGAACACCCTCAAATAATAATATAAAGAAATAAAGTAAAGTAACTCTTGCCCTTTTTTTCATTTTAGCTGGTTTCTTTAAAAAAATGACGCATATGAGGTTTTCAGCGAATTTTCAGGAAACAAGAGCTTATGCGGTTAGGTCATAGATGAAAGAATGGGGGAAGGTTGTGTGCGTGTATGTTTCTATGAAACATTGAAACTTTAAACGTTTTTTCGGATTTGAATAAAACTAGTTACAAATATCGAACATTTTGATTTAAAAATCAAAAAGGTCGATCCCCTAAGAATCCAAAAATCGTCCTTCACAATAATGACAAATCTAAAATTTTAAAAATCTGCCAAACTCTCATTCAGTTGTCTTATCAGACTAAAATAATAACTCCTGTACTGCTATGTATACGAAAGACGTAAAATAAGTTAAACTTCATTATCTAGATTGAATACGATTTTATTGTTTGACATATACAAATTTATGTAAACAAAACACATTTTCGATGTTTTAATATTGTGCCAATATGTCACTTGCAAACTATTAACATTTTGGAAAGAATGGGGAACAGGGAATACAAATAAATAAATTATTAATTAATTTATATTAAATTATTAATATAAATTAATTTATATTAATTACTTAATATAAATTAATATGTTATGTTAACTCGTTCTTGTTGTAGCAAAAGTATTATTGATCACATTAACCGAAAAATAAATAGTTTAAAATAAATCTTTTACTTTGTAAGTCATTAAGTTAAACTCCTACTCATTTTATTTAAGTATCTACTCATCGTGGTATCTTTAATGTCGTTAAAAGTATACCAAAATAGTTAGAGATAGAGAAAATATACCCTTTTACTTGCATATAGAAACATTAATTTGTCCATTATTTAATAAAATGGTATATTTTGATACATGCGGGTTCCTATTATGCAATATGACTGTCAGAAGTCAAGGTTCCAATTCTTAAAAATGACTCAGCACTAAATTTGCACATTAACGATAATGAAAACACTAACGTTGTGTTATTCCAATGGAAAACAATATACATTGATTTTCTGATGACACAACTGGACCTGAAAATTTCTTTGTAGCATACTAACACTGCGATCATAACATACACACACATTGTCACTTACTCAAGATTGGACATAATCATTCTTAAATCTTGGAGTGAGTTATTTTGTATTTAGATTAAATTTTAAGTAATACAATATTATTTTTTTTTTAAAACACACATACACACACCTGGTTTCGGATTTTTAGCGCAAAAATTTTTTAAGTCCTCTTTTTGTTTGAAGTGAATTTTTAAGCATTGTATCGATAAAAAAATTCGTAGATACATCAGTAAAATTATTTAAAAAAAATATCTCTTATCGACAAATAGGAACGGAGCGACTTGGTGAATTCAAATCAGGTATTGGCTCAGGCTTATGTTGGTTTCTCATTCCAAAATGCCTTATTCTACGAGTTAGAATTTTTATTACGTTTATTTAAACTGTAAAATAAAACACGTAAATAAGTCAGTTTGAAATAGTTTAAAGTTTTACAAATATCCGGCTGGCTGTGGTTTTTGAAGAACTTTAAACTGAGAAGTTGTTTATGTATTCCGAACGTCAAGTCGAGACATGACGTGAGAAGCGGAGTGCCTACTTGCAACCTGCGTGGAGTCGTCAATTGTTGATTATTTTCAGACTTTTTGTTTTCCCCGATTTTCCACTTAATAACTAAATACATATATATATATATATATATATATATATATATATATATATATATATATATATATATATATATATATATATATATATATATGAGTTACATAATATGATTGCGGTGCGACATAATATTTCATGTTGTATTGTAAGACCTGACTCAGTGAGTCTTTTTTCTTTTTCTTCGTGTTGTTATATGTGCTTTTATTTTATCACCATCTTCTTCTGATCTTTTATCTTTATGTTAATCATGTTTATACTTAGGTTTGTGTTATCGTCCTTCTTTTCTACGACTGCATCCAATAAGTTTTGCTTAATTCCAATATTTTCACAGAGACCTTAGATTTTTCTAAAATAGTTGATCATGTCTTATGGGATCTTTAAGAGTTCATCGTTACTGACTTTTAATCGTCGAAGCCGTAAGTTTCGGGTGAGGAGAGAGTTGTGGTACCACTCACGAACAACCCTGATTTATTCAAACCTCCCTGAATGAAATCCTTTAGACTTAAAGTTCAGTCACAAGTCCGTGGATCAGACTTGGTGGTTAATCGTCGACATATAATAAAAAATGTGTATTACGTTTGATGACACTACAATGCTTTCCTCCCTAATAGGTGGTAGGAATGCAAAATTATAAAATCATCTAGACGATAATGATAGGCTGGATGACAATAATCATCTAGACTCATAATGATAGATAATGATAAACTGGATAAAGACAATCATCCAGACTGATAATGATAGATTATGATAGACTGGCTGATGATAATCATCCAGACTGATAATGATAGACTGCATTATGATAATCATCCAGACTGATAATGAGAGACTGGATGATGATAATCATCTAGACTGATAATGATAGATAATGATAGACTGGATAATGATAATCATCCAGACTGATAATGATAGACTGGATGATGATAATCATCCAGACTGATAATGATAGACTGGATGATGATAATCATCTAGACTGATAATGATAGATAATGATAGACTGGATGATGATAATCATCTAGACTGATAATGATAGATAATGATCATGGGATATGATTCATCTAGACTGATAATGATAGATATGATAGACTGATAGACTGGATGATGATAATCATCTAGACTGATAATGATAGACTGGATGATGATAATCATCTAGACTGATAATGATTAGATAATTATAAATCTCTTTTCAAACAGAACGGAAACAATATCATGCTTTAAGATATCCATAATGTCCTGTTAAATAATTCTTGTAATAACTTAAAGCCGCTATAAGTTATTTCTCTATTTAACAATATAACGGTTAGTTGGTGGAACAAGGTGGAGTTTTGTTTAATTATTAGTACATGCGCACAAGGTCCGCTCCAAGGACGCCCTCTATCACTGTGATGAGGTTACTACTCTATCTTTCCTTTCTACCAAAGTGACTTTTTAAATAATAATTACTTGCATTATTAATTATAAAACTCAAGTAAATGTTCGGCAAAACGAAGGAAAGTGATCACTTTTGATGCCGTAAAAATATTATTACTAAAAAAGGCCTTATTGGTTGAATTTTAAAACATTGAAAAAGTAACCTTAACTCCATTGATAATGAAATCAAATAACCAGTACAAAATTATACTTACTTATATAATAAAACGTTTCTAACACAAAACAAACAAAAAACAATGTGCAAAAGTTGACAATGATTAAACTATTGTAACCTTTACTTATTCTTGAATAAGGTTTTAATGAGGTTACCCAGAGCCCCTGATCCCCCCGAAATGATGTTTCAAGCAAATGTATTAAGATAGGGTATATCCCCTCTAGTAATACATATTTATGGTAGCAGCATGTACATATAAACCAAGAGCCCAAGGGTGTTTTGTTAATAAAAAGTGTAATGGCTGGAACCGGTCTCAATTTTTCGTAAATACCTTCCTGAACAAGGATCTGCAATTCTGCCGACTCGAATCGGATGGGTGTCCCAGGCAGAACCTTTGACCTCAAAGTGCGTTCTGCCTGGGACACCCATCCGATACGAGTCGGCAAAATTGTAGATCCTTGTTCAGGAAGGTATTTACGAAAAATTGAGACCGATTCCAGCCATTACACTTTTTATTAACAAAACACTCCTGGGCTCTTGGACTAATATGCCGGTATTACTAAACTCCGTGTGTACCTGTAGTCCATTTTCGTTTGTTATTTACTAATAGAATGGCGAATTTTTCTCTATAAACGTCCTTTACTTACATAAGTTAAATTGCGTTAAGTGTAAGATACGCCAACAATGAGATGGGAATTACAAAAAGGGGTCTGACACTCTGTTTAACTTATCTGAGCCGTTACTGTATATTGTACTTAGAATAGACTTAACTTGTGCATGTGGATATAACTCAAGTCAAAACAACTATGAAGCGGGAATCACGAAAATAAGTCCGACTTTCTGTTTAACTTATCTGAGCCGTTACTGTATATTGTACTTAGCATAGACTTAACATGTGCATGTTGACATAGTTTGATACGTCTTTTCTGGCTGATTTCAAATCTATATAAATTTCTTCCTTTTCTGCTATTGGTTCTTGCTGTTGTCTGATTTTATTGTCTTTTAGGTGCTTTTAGACTCGTACTTAAATCATTAATTACGTAATATAAATCAAGGTCAATTAGTACACCTTCCAAGTTTTAAAGATAATTTCCTATACATTACATATCTTTACTTTTCCTAATTTAAACCATATTCGGGAAATAGTGTATTTGCTTTAAAAATCTGAAACCGAAGATATCTACTAAATATATTCCCGTTTAAGTTTTTCTGTCTCCATGTGTATCGATATATATATATATATATATATATATATATATATATATATATATATATATATATATATATATATATATATATATATATATATATATATATATATATATAATATATATATATATATATATATATATATATATATATATATATATATATACACATATATATATATATATATATATATATATATAATATATATATATATATATATATATATATATATATATATATATATCAGTGTATGTGTTATATTATCTACGAGTGTTTATTGTATAGACTCGAAGTGTTTTGCAATAATCACTCTTAAAGTCTATTAATGCTTTTATGAATATATTTTTTGACATCAGTAACCGTGTGAACAAATGTGTAAAACGCGGAAATATGTTTGGATTGCTTTGAAATTAGGTACATTCGGAGTTCTAAATATGACTTGCAAATGTTACATCCCATCATTATTGTCAGTTTCATTTTAATCGAATTGAATGTTATCCATTTATTTTACAAGATCACTCCATAAAATTAAAATGGTTGTATTTACCGCAAGTTGAAGAAGCAATCGAAGGATCAGCTACCGTCGATACTTGCTGTTGGACATTCATATCCAACAGCAAGTATCGACGGTATCTGATTCTTCGATTATCACTCCATAAATTTAGGAGCGTACTTTTCTTTGATAAAAATAGCAAAAACAAAATTTAATTGAATTCAAATTTGCTTCGAGTGTGTCCCTTTTAAAGTGCAATAAACGAGTAAACTCAGTTTAATTTTACATGGCTTGTTTATCTACAGTCTTTTGTCGGATCGCTAGTGTTAAGTAGCATTGAACGAGGTCAGTACATAAATTAATAAACGCAAGGGATAAAAAATATTTATTTTAATCTTTGAGGCCGAGCGAATCGTGCTCCGAAATTTAGTAAGGAGAAGCTTCTCCGAGGTAAAATTCCAAGGTACCCCGTACCCGATTTTGTGTTTGATTTAAATTAATTGTCTCTTATATATTACGTAAGTAAATAAGAAAAATATTGTGTTCGTTTTTGGTTCGAAAAACGAAAATGGAAATAAATAAGATAGATAATCACATCGCAACAGGTGGTTTTACACGTAACTCATTATCTCGGTTCTTATAATGAAAATTTAAACTCATCCGATGTAACTTATTTAATGCCATGATCAGCACAATTAGCAATTATCATCCAGATACAGTAAAGAAGGATTGTATTAAAGGATACCAACACCCATACAAGTATAATGCTGGAGTAATTTTTACGTAAAATTGCGTAAACACACCTGAGAAACGTGCCAATATGATTTTAGGGGGAAATGTGGAATCGTGTCGACTCCGATCTGGTCCAGTGAACATCCCATAACACATTTTAGAGCGTATTATAATATTTTTTTGTGTAAAGAAAATCATTTTTCTATATTTTAGTGTTATAGCTTTCATATAATAGTTTAAAGTGGCATTGTTAAAAGTAATTTAAATCTCAAAAACGAAATGAGTCTTAATTATTTTATGTCATCCTTACATGGGAAATAAATATTCTAATGTCGCTTGCAGGGTGGAAAATCAGTTTCCTCCCTGGGATAACGTATTAGTGTTACCTGATTAAAGTGTATCAATTTAGGTATTTGCGGTTATTTTGTGTTGGTAGCGATTTAAATTAGATGCTATAATAGGTTATACTATTTAAGTTTAATTTAAATGTTATCGAATTCTCTAAGGAGTTTTTTTTACAAATAGATATAGTATCTTTTTTTAAGAGAATTTTCAAACAACTAGTCAACTTGTCGTAAATAAAATTTAATACGCAACAAGGTTCAAAGCGTTTTCCCCTGTTGGTATATATCCCTCAGCAATGCATCAAAACACAAAAGATAACTCCCTCTGCAAGCCTCGGGAGTTAACTAATTTATCCCCCGCGGCTTAACAGCCTTAAGAGCAAATGCAGTTTTTTCATGCAGAGAAAAATGCATATTTTGCCAGTCTAAGGTATTCTAATATTCCTGACAGTCAGTACAACGTTTATGACAGCTGAAGTTAAACAATATTGTGGTTTCCGCAGGTTATTCACCTAGATAATCAACCAAAGTTGTATAAAAACAGTTAAACTGTCGTATTGGTAATTTTTTCAGACTTAAAAGTCTTATATTGTATGAATTATATCAGTTTTATATTTTCTATTAAGGACATTTTAAACACATGTAAATGCTCGTCTTTATTTCATTCCATCTATTCAACAAGTCTTCAAAAAATTTGAAAAATAGATAAGTTTATTTCTCAATCGAGTTAGGAAGTGTATGAGGTCGAATTAATCACGAGGCGACGCGAGGTCTGCCGCTATCACGGAGGATTCGCACGAATTCGTAGGCTGAAAACAATTACAAAAATCAAATGGGGTAGAAAAATAAACTCATCGAGGATTGTGTTTGTATTGGTCTGTAGGGATGAGTCGTGCTGTTATTAGTGTTTCAAAATTCACACGACTCTACTCTGTCTGTGTTTTTAGCGAATTTCCTTTATAAGTATTGACTTAAGAGGGTAGCATCAAAGACCAGCCGGGGGCTGAATCCTCTCCTTATTATCCAAATTCAGTTCTTTTCTCCTCTCTGTATTTTTGTATTTTACAAATGTGCGTTCTATAATAATGCGTTCTAAGTAATGTAAGAAAAACCATCGATAAAAACAGAAATAAACTAAAACTAGTCTCTTCCTTATCACCTATTTATACAATAAATACAATAATGGAAGCCCACACTAATCTTAATCGATAAAAACGTTTTTCCGAAACCAAGAGTCGTAACCGGGTCTCTGAGTTTGAGTAGTCGCATCGACTTCTGACTTGTTTCATTCTATTCAGAGCCCCAGAAGATATTGAAAAGGACACCCTTCTCGACATTTGTTGTTTACCTACCTTATTTTTAAATTTACGGTTATATAGCTCTGTTTTTTTGAATTTTTCCATTTTTTTAAAGAAATTGCTTATGGGATGGTTGTACATGATAGGATATATATATTATATATATATATATATATATATATATATATATATATATATCGTACTGTGTACTAATTATATATAAAAAAAATTATAATTATAATATTACATTAAATTAATATTATTATCTAATTCTTAGAAATATTATAGAATGATAAATATACGAAACTAAACATGCATCTATAAATTATTTTAATAACCTTTCATGTAGGTAAAAGTGAGTAAATTTAATTGAATTTTATTAAAAATCATTGTAATTTAATTTAATTGAAAGAAAATTGCATAGGCATTGCGGGCCTTAGTGTCAATAAATAATAATATACTACGCAGTATAAAAATATGTTTTATATATAGTGTAATATAAATTATTTTCTCGTATGAAGCGAAAGTTACTGTGATAAATAAACTCTATGAAAATACATAAATTCTTCCAGAAGGTAATATCCTTGCATAGCTCTCTCAGTATTGTTATCATGGAATACGAGCAATCAAAAGATTGTGAAAGCTTAATACAACAACGATAATGTAAACAAAGTCGTCTAAAGGATCATTCACGTCAAACTTCCACATATTTTTAACACAAAGAGAATGATAGCGTGCAGTAGGAAGTGATTGGTAAGCCTGCGTACGTCAGCTTTGTTTACACTGTAATCACTTTCGCTTTTTTTACTTCTTTCTAAATATAGACTTAAGTTAGGGCTGGTCCACAATAGAATTCTGATTTAAAACCTTCCTTAAAGTATGTTTATATAAATTTACCGTAATATTAATATTCTTAAAAATATAGCTTATACTTTTTTATCTTATTATAATATTATTAGTATAATATTCTTTGACATGAAAATACACAATCTAGTCAGCATTGGATTGTAAGGCGTGTTGTAGACGGGCCCTTAGGTTGCAGGTTGTAAGAGATTATGTTTTTAGTATGTTTATTTATTAGAAGTTCTCCACTTTTAGAGAATTTTCAATGGAAAATAAGCTAATCCAACTACTACTTTATTCAGGTGTCATGGATACATACATACATACTACAACATACAACATACATAATATATATATATATATATATATATATATATATATATATATATATTATATATATATATATATATATATATATATATATATATATATCATAAGCACCACAAAAATGAGGAATTTGGCATTTTGCTGATTATAAACAATTTATTGAACACAGCAGTCCTAGAATGAAATATTTATAACAAGTACATTCTAGGCGTTTTGCAGATAGATAATTTGTAGTGTTTAATAAATTGTTCATTATAATTTTATTAGTCCAATAAACTCTTCTCTCAATAGAGCCTTCTGTTTGTTACACTTCCTAGGTGTCGTTCACAAAATTATATTGTTTATTTGATGTAATTTGTAAACCTAACATTAGATTCTAAACAACTTTTTTATCGTATCATTTATTTTGCAATGTTCACTGCGTTGCGTATTAAAACAAAATGTCAGACACTTCCAGAGTTAAACAGAACTATTAATTTTGCTACAAGTAAGTCGACGAGGCGTGCTGTTGTCGATAATTTTATTCCCCGTTGCGTCTCTTAATGGACTCTATTCATTTATCGATGAATGACAAAACATTCTTTGTGTCATCGTTTGTTCATTAAATAATAAAAGAATTTTTCTGCCGTCATTACTTTTTTCCCCTGGGGCTTCTGTCATTATCTACTGTCATTATATCCACTAACCTGTCGCTTTTGTCTCCTTAAAAACTCTCTTTTTACAATGAGTCGGATTCTATAAGACTCCGATTTCATCACTTATTCGTAACCTTATTAATCATTACTTTTCAGTTGAATCCAAACCATTTATTTCACTTTCAATTCGTTAAAGTTTAAATTAGTTTCTAAGGTGTTAAAGGGAATATTCGTGATTATTTTTTTTTCTATTTTTGTGATGTTTGAAAATGTTTTAAAACACATAAATATATTTTAAATGATTCTATTTTATTTTTAATTTGGAGTAAATGAAAGTGCGTTTATCTATTTTGAAAGTACGATGGAATCTTTATGATTTTTATTAAAAAGAAAGGTGTATGGAATAAATGAGTATAAACCCTTGCGTATCAAACAGTGGAAACAGTGTTCAATTTAGACTTTCTTGAGTCTAAATTGAGAGGTTAATAGTTTGCGACAGTCTTTTACATGGGAAGGATTGTGAATGCTCCGTACTATTACAGATCCATTCGCGATTCAAGAGAGATAGTTGAAGGTGGCAAACCAGTGGCGGAAAACGAAAGGGATGATCAAATTTTTTTATCATAGGATAGCAGGGAGCCGATAAAAATTCTTTTTTATTCCTTTATTGTTCGTTAATTTGTGATAAATGAGGTAAAAATTAATAGAACGACCATCGGTCTAAAATAATTGCCAATATGGCATAGATTAATACTTCGATTATTCCAGGATTTTAAATATAGAATCAGATACTCTTATCACTACAGACTTGGATTTGTCTGATTTAAGCCAGAAACAGTAAAACCTAAACGGATAATTTAAACAAATATTTTACGAAAATTGAATTTATTGAGTTATTAATTATTTTGTAATGTGTAAATAAAATTGATTAATAAATTATACACCATATATATATAATATATATATATATATATAATATATATATAATATATATATATATATATATAATATAACTATATATATATATATATATATATATATTAATATAATATATTATAATATATATTATCAACACTACTGGGCCCCCTCCCTCTCATTAAAAAGATGTCATCAGAATAATAACTTACAGTAAACTGACTAAACAGATGTATGTACATGGCATTTAAGCGAAACCAAAGATTTATTAAATATTCTTTGTCTGTCATCCTGTCTTACCTACTTAGCAATTTCGCTAATATATATATTATAAGACTTCAGTCATGTACCTACTTTAGCAAATTTCGCTAAAATATATTTAGCGAATAAGAAATTTCATTACAACGTCAATTATGACTAAAATTGGCGAATTAACTATTGCATAATCTGGCATTGAAATAAATCATGTATACTTATATGGCTAAAATTTACATCATAGGATCTGAATTTAAAGAAATTTGCATTTTTAAATCTATAAACTTTAAGATATAGAATGTTAGAAATTTAAAAAAAATAATATAAATTCTTGATCAATTTTTTGAGACAAAAAAAAATTGATTGAACTTGTTACTACCCTTGTAAAGTTATAAATTTAAAGGTTGAATATTTCGAAAAGAAGTTATTTTTATTATTAAAGGTTTGAGAGGGAGTTGTTCGCCTTGCGCGGCGTTTACGACGTGTTTACATAATATGACCAGGGGGATGTTGTCCCCGCGCTACGCACTGTTGCTCTCTCGTATTGAGACCATGCGTCATATTATTATGGTTATGTCTGAAAGGTTTTAATGGTTATAATTTAAGGTGCAGTTAGTTCACCTCTAAAACGTTTGATTTTGGAACCTAATCATATGGCTGGCTAGGTCTATCCACTATAATGGTATCTTTATCCGCCTCTAAATTGATAAATATAAATATAATATACATATATAATATAATATATATATTAATATATATATATATATATATATAATCAGATGGCGAATTGGTCCCCTTATTCTCGTATAACTTTGGGTCATCCAAACAACCCAACCTAAGAGAGTTATTTTTTTCATTTGAAACTCTAAATGTAGAAGCGCTAATGTGAAATGTAGAAGGAACCTTAAAGGACAGGTTTGGAGATCCCCCATTAATAACAATTTTACTCGACATCAACGTAGAGGTAGGGATTCTATGTAGTAGGTCTTAAGTTTATGGATTTTGACACAATATTATTGTGCGAGAGGCAGATATTGAGTCAACTATTCTTGTTTTTGCAAAATTCGGTCGTATCAAATGTTATGGATTTTACTTGAGAAAAGTTAGTTTTTCCAATTTGCTGGTATTTACGGATTAATGCGCTGCCAATTTATTTATTTATTTATTTACATACTTGAGGTTACTTTATTACAAAGTTCTCAATTGTCAAAATTTACTATATGAAATGCAAAAAAAAACAAATTAGATCGTAAATTTATTCACATAGACTGCATAAACATAGACAGCATAACTTGAATAACAAAGTTTATTAAAAAAAGCATAACTTTACATGAGAAACACTAAACATTTAAGTTGGGAATACTAAGTTATCAGCTAAAAAATTCGTTAACATTATGGTAGCTTTCTCAAGCAACAATATTTTAATGCTTTTTTAAAATTTTTGGGTGGAAGGTCAACTATTAAATATAAATAACGACATAAATAAAAATTCAAAATTTAAGTGCTAGAGCCTATTAGACCAAGAGCCCAGGGGTGTTGTTAATAAAAAGTTAATGGCTGGAACCGGTCTAAATTTTTCGTAAATACTTCCTGAACAAGGATCTGCAATTCTGCCGACTCGTATCGTATGGGTGTCCCAAGAAGAACGCACTTTAGGGGTCAAAGGTTCTGCCTGGGATACCCATCCAATATGAATCGGCAGAATTGCAGATCCTTGTTCAGGAAAGTATTTACGAAAAATTAAACCGTTTCCAGCCATTACACTTTTATTAACTTCGGTGTAAATTTGACCTCTTAAGCGTTCTGCCTGGACACCATCCGATACGATCTGCAGAATTGCAGATCCTTGTCAGGAAGGTATTACGAAAAATTGAGACCTTTTTATTAAAAAAACACCCCTGGCTCCTTTGGTCTATATATTTAAGGTTAAATTGGATATTAAACTCTCTTCCTTGTATTGAATGTACTAATAGAAATATTATTACTATAGAGGAGCCCTATAAGTTTAATTTGGAAGCATCAAAAACATAAAAACCTTTGATTAATAATATAATCAAATATACTGTACTAAATAGAGTGATAAACCTTTTTTTAGTTATAGAGTTATAACTTTTATAGTCATAGAGATATTACCTAGAGGGGCCCTATAGGTTAAAATTTGAAACATTGAAAAAAGTAACCTGAACCTTCGGTATAATTATAATCAAATAATCAGCACAAAATTACAGTAACTTAGTAAAACGTTAAAAATACAAATCAAAACACAAGCATTGTGCGGGAAACCGAAATAAATTTATTAATTATACCCTTAATTTATTTCTGAAGGAGGTTTCAATGGAGTTACACAGAGCCCCTGAGAGCCCCAAAACGATGTTTCAGGCATCTCAATGAATTAAGGTAGGCTATGCCCCCTCTAGTATATATATCTATGGTTATAGCTTATAAAGTATAACTTATGAAGTATGAAGAGTAATTTATGAAGTAGAAAGGTTTTTTATAATAAAAAAATAAAACAGGAACAAATGTGAAAAGCCGATAACGTCTGATTTATTATAACCTTGACTCACACCTAGGGGAGGTTTCAATGAGGTTACACAGAGCCCCTGATACCTTAAACAGAAGTTTCAGGATTATCATCGTATTTAGATAGGCTATGTCCCCTACAGTAATATAACTTTATGAATGTACGTCGAATTTATTTATCTCTTTAATCAATTTCGTTTACAACAGTTTAAAGTTTTATTTTAGAAAAATGTAAAAGATTAAAAGTATGAGTTAGTTGGCAACAGTGTATAGTTGTTCCAAGGTAAGGCAAGTTAACCTAACCTGGTTTCCAAGGAGACTCCCGCTAAAACGCACTCTATTCTACTTTCACTCTATATACATTTGATATTATATAGAATTATTCTGAAAAATTACTACCAGCTGTTTACAAATATAAATAAATGTTAAGCATAAGTGGATATTATTGGTCGGTTTTTGGTGTGATGCATAAGTGGAGATTATTGGTCGGTTTTCGATGTGAACGATACATAATAAACTTGGACAAATAAATAAAGATAAGCAAGTTTATCTTTATAATAATTACAAATGTTAGGCCCTAATCGGTCAACCTAAGGATCTTTTATATAGGGAATGATACACTAAGTTCATTTGACATAAAACAAAGTGACACCGTTGAGGATAAGAAAGGAGAGAAGAATCCATCACAAAAAAATGAACATGTTTCGTATGAACTAAGTATGCTTGAAATAATTACATTAACTAAGCAAGTCTTAAATTGAGAAGCAAACTTACCTTCTGACAAATGGTTTCCAATTAAAGGTCATAAGCAAATAGGGAAAATAATATACTTTATTTTGCTTGCTACTTGCTTGTGTCTTAATGTTCTTATTAAAAAATAAATATTGGTCTTTTAAACGTTTATAACGACCAATACAATCGCGACTTTTGCTATTTGGGAAGTTAATTTTGCTCTTATTTCGCTATCTTCTAAAACGTTCATGGGGTCAATAAAGTGTACTTAAGATCCTTGAGGCAACCTCTAGCAGCGAGAGTTGAGGTAAAATTTACTTTAATTGAAATATTCAAACTCTAAATAAAAGCCCTATTTTACTTTTTGAGTTGGGTATAATGTTGGCAGAATTAAAAAAGTAGGGATGTTAT
>JACMZG010001908.1:2639661-2728522 GCA_018340805.1 Microvelia longipes
TTAAAAGTTGATTCATCAGTCCACAAACACTTGCCTATTAAAAATGAAGAGGTTTGGAACATAATTTCTTCGGCCCATCGGCACAATCTGTCCTTCTTTCATAATCCTGAGCAGTCAGAGCTTGATGTAAATTGATCTTTAACGGCTGAAAACGGTTGTCCCGCGAGATCCGTAAATCCATAGCATGGTTGGTACACACACCTGGACAATTTTGCGAACACTAGCGTTTGGATGAACATCAATGTAGGTCAGCACAGTAATAATGAGTTGTTCAGTCTCACTGGCGTGCCTATTGTCGTTTCTATGAGCAGCGAAATCACCATGATCTCCCCCCTGAAATGAAGCCGCTAGAAAATCTGATAGTGAGGATGACACTTCCCAGGATACATCTCCCGATACAGCCGAGCAGCAGCCTGGCACATCTCCTTGCTCCTCTAAAAATCTTTAGCACATCACAATACTCTTCATTGGTGTACATTATTACCCAAAAAGTTTATAAAAAAACTACGGTAGTAGATAAGAAAAAGGTTTAATTAGAGAAAACGAAATCAATCACAAGAAAACACTTCTTCAACGAAAACCGATAAAGGGATGAATAATTTTTCTTTGAATTATTAAATTCAATAATATTTTTATTATTGTTTTTAATGTAATAAATGAAGGGATATGCTAACGGCTTGAAGATAAACTAATAAATAGATATACAATTTATGTTCATTATTTTTTTTCAGTAGCAAATGTTGCAATAGGAATAAAAGAGACTGTTTATCTAATATTACTTTGTTTTTCTTAAAATTAGCTAAATTAAACATCAACATTAGTTACAAATAGTACATAAATAAACAGTTATAAACAACTAAAATTATTAATCAAATAATTTTACATAAAATAGCCCGGGAAAGCAATATTGGTTGAGTAAAAAGACACAGTTGTAGTGTTAAGTCAAACATTAAAAAAAAGACTTCGAACAATAGATACTTTGCTAGTGAAACAAACAACACAAAAAACATTAAAAATGAATTGTAATAAATATTTGTAATAAATTACATGTTTTCTGTTACTATAAAATTATTTATAAGTATTTCAACTACTTGTGTATATCAAACAATAGCTCTGTCGAAAAATTCTGGAATTTTCAAACATCGGTATAATAAAAAATAAAAGAACTAATATTTTATATTTAAAACAATACAATTATGAATCATTTTACAATATTTTTTTATACAAAAAAATAATATTAATTCAGTACTTTATTAAATAAATTAATTACATTAAAAAAAAATATTCAATAGCCGTATAAGCTAACTTGTGCACGGCTAAATAAGTAAATATTGTTAAGAATGAATTGCAGTTTCAAAAAAGGAACCAGGAAGGATACTTTAAGGTTTAACTACAGACAGATACCAATTTTCAGTGATTAGAAGCTGAGTTAGTCGAGGTGATGAATTCTGGTGTACCAAATTTCGGAAATCAAAAATAAGTGAAAAGTACTTGTGTATGTCAAACGATAGCTCTATGAAACATTGCCGAATTTTGTAGTATGGGCACCAATTATTTTGTTTGTAGTGTACTTTTAGAAAAAGTCCATATCATGGTATGCTTCTATTTAAAATTCAAAAGTTATCGAAAAAACACAAATAGGCAATCTGATTACCATACTGCAAGACGATTACCAAAAATATGATTGCTTATTTAAACTCCTGGTAGTCGATTTAGTGGGGGTAGGTACCAATTTTACGCCGATTCTCTATAAGAAGCTGAGTTAGTCGGGTGATGTATTCTGGTGTACCAAATTTCGGAAATCAAAAATAAGTAAAAGTACTTGTGTATGTCAAACGATAGCTTCTATAAAATTGCCGGAATTTTGTAGTAGGGTACCAAATTGTTTTTGTTATTGTGTACTTTTAGAAAAAGTCCATATCATGGTATGCTTCTATTTAAAATTAAAAGTTATCGACAAAACACAAATAGGCAATCTGATTACCATACTTGCAAGACGATTACCAAAAATATGATTGCTTATTTAAACTCTGGTAGTCGATTAGTGGGGTAGGTACCAATTTTACGCCGATTCTCTATAAGAAGCTGAGTTAGTCGGGGTGATGTATTCTGGTGTACCAAATTTCGGAATCAAAAATAAGTAAAAGTACTTGTGTATGTCAAACGATGCTCTAAAAAATTGCCGGAATTTTGTAGTATGGGTACCAATTGTTTTGTTTGTAGTGTACTTTAGAAAAAGTCCATATCATGGTAAGTTACAGTTTGAAATTCAAAGTTATCAACTAAAAACACAAATAGGCAATCTGATTACCATACTTGCAAGACGATTACCAAAATATGATTGCTTATTTAAACTCCTGGTAGTCGATTTAGTGGGGTAGGTACCAATTTTACGCCGATTCCTCTATAAGAAAGCTGAGTTAGTCGGATGATGTATTCTGGTGTACCAAATTTCGGAAATCAAAAATAAGTAAAGTACTTGTGTATGTCAAACGATAGCTCTATAAAATTGCCAGAATTTGTAGTATGGGTACCAAATTGTTTTGTTTGTAGTGTACTTTTAGAAAAAGTCCATATCATGGTAAGTTACAGTTTGAAATTCAAAAGTTATCAACTAAAACACAAATAGGCATCTGATTACCATACTTGCAAGACGATTACCAAAAAAATGATTGCTTATTTAATCTCCTGGCAGTCGATTTAGTGGGGGTAGATACCAATTTTACGGCGATTGCTCCATTAGAAGCTGAGTTAGTCGGGGTGATGTATATGAAACGTTCCATTCTGTGTATTAGTGTCATATCTATATGCTTACACCTATTTGCTATGCATATTGGCACGTTGACGTATAAGACTACTCTTTTATAATTGAGGCAATAACCCTACTCTTTGATCTAGGTGCAGGTTTATTGCGTCGAAGCAATAAGCACATGCGATAAGTAAGATGTATGGAGTATATTTTTTTGGTATTCATACAGACTTAATGCGTCGACGCAATAAACCTACTCTTAAGAAATTGATGCACTAAGCCTACTATAATCGATATATATATATATATATATATATATATATATATATATAATATCGTGCGTATAGCGCACGAAAACTTTTAAAGAAGAATAAAAAGAAAGAAGCTTTCTAGAATTAAATCAAAATATGGCATATCCAAATTATTCTTATGGAGCAAAGCTTATTTTCTTTATAAAATTTAAACGTTATCATCGTTAAATTTAACATTATCAAATTTAAAACTTGTTAAATTTAATCATACAAAGCTTTGTTAAAATCCCTTGTAGTTTTTATGCTTTTATAGTGCAAAATTATTTGTAGATATATAATTGTATAAATGTATACTTGTTTATAGTTGATTTGATTGTACAAATATATAATTGTTTATGGATTAAATGATTGTATAAACGTACAATTGTTTATGAGCTAGATTGTTCCCTTAGCAAGGCTATCAATCTATCGTTTCTTTATTCATTATAACTTTTATCACAAAACCTTCCCTGGCTTGAGAGACAAACGGAAAAACTTTGCGTAACCGTGGCACAGTTTTCCAGAACACGTGAGAAGTACGACTTTTCCGGCAACTCATACAAAGAGAAACTGTCACTGAATTAATTATTTTAGTAAATAATTCGAAAATTTATTCGTATTTCTGTATATTCTTCGAAAATAGGTAACAGACATTTTATGCAGTGTTTTAATTATATATAAGTTTAAATTTTAACTATAAATTAAAATATTAAATAAAATTAATTTAACCTATAACAAAGGTAAAAAGGTTTGAGACTTTTTACCTATGTTATAGGCTTTAAAGTTTATTTTTGTTAATTTGTTTTTAGCTTTTTATTTATTGTTAATGTAGCTTTTTATTAGTTTTATATCCTTCCAGAAGATGATCCAAATGGATTGAAATATATTATTCCTGTTTATAAAAAACATTGTAGAATTAAAGTCGTTCTTTTCCTAATAGTAATTATGGAATTCTACAAAACAGACGTTTATCTCTTAAGAAGTTTGTATAAGACATAAATATGTTCTAAGTTTCATCTCATTGTCAGCATTAACTCAATAGCTTGAATAATTCATTTCAAGGCGCGATTTTTCCTCAATAAAAAAATAAATCTTTATTAGTTAAAACTTTGTAGAACATAATGATAGTATAGTAATTAGCATTCAAATAATAGTATAGTAATTAGGCATTTCAAATGTAATAGAAAGTAATTAGGCATTCAAATGTAATAAATTATTAAAAACATAAAACTTGCTAAAACATAGCAAGATGCAGTGTAAAAAAATAATAATAAATCAACAAATAATACAGAACAACAACCAATACACACGGGGGCTTTTTCTGAACGCCCCTGTCATCTCCTTATAGTCGGATTCTAGAAAATATGTTAAAAAACTAATTCCATAACTTTTTTGTTTAAGATATTATGGTTTGAAGTTAAAACAAAGTTCACGTCTATGCATTCGAAACAATCAACTTAATTTTATCTTAGTTTACGCTGTAAAATTACTTTAACATATCTAACACTAAAGTTATATGTACAACGTCTTGTGGAACACCACTATAAAATTATGTCTGACATAAAAAACAGTTTAAAAATAAAACTTTTCATCCCATGGGAGTGTTGTCTATTCTTTATTGCCTCACAAGTATAAGGCTGTATTGGAAGGCAATAAAAAGCCTTTTAAAAACCGCATCCTTTTGCTTAACCGAACCATAAAGACCACAAAAGATTCAAAACTAACTTCTCCAGACAGAGTGAATAAAACTCACCTGTGAGTGAACCTGTGTAATTCTTATGCTAATTGAGTGTCGCTTTTTTCATGGGAGGGGGATAACTAATTTTTTTAAAGCAAAATGATTTTAAATGGTTTTAGTTTAATTTTTTTTTTAAATTTGCAATTAGACCTAGAGTTAAATGGTGCATTTTCTTTTGGTTATTTTTTTTATCAAAGAAACAATCTTTTGAACTGTCTCATTTTAATGATTTACAATCAAACAAGTTTCTAAAGTCATGGTGAGGAAGGAATATCTTTTAGAAGATGTACAAAATTTCAAAATTTTGTAAGGTAGATTTAAAATAAATTAAATATAAAATCAGGTACAAGGTTCCTCGGAACATTTCCTCACTATTTTAAATTCGCTTCTTATTCTTACTACTTTGGCAGAGGATATTGCTCTTAAAAAATGGATATAATTTGCTCTAACCCCAATAATAGGAAACAATTTTTATTTCAAAGGGAGAAACGGTTACTTTTTCTCCTTTTGTACTTCTTTACTCCCTTAAAACAAGTCGGGTCATTCCAAATCAAATGAGGATTGGACACAGAAGCGCATAACGTGAGTCAAGGTGTAAAAAAGTTAAGGTTTATCACCTTAACATATAGATAAGGTAAGGTTTATCACCAGGTATGTAGGTAGATAACATAAGGTTTGTCACCAAGTTATCCTAGATGGAAATTGCAAAAAAGTGACTTTTTTACACTTTGACATACCTTGACACGCGTTATGCGCTGCTGTGTCCAATTCCATGGCGGTCCCAAAATGAAACTTTGTGGACATTTCACTAACAGTTTAAGCTCTTTTTAGATTTTTTTTCAAAATTTTTAAGAATTGACTTTTTGGGAAATTAGCATTTTTATTTTATATTCCCTTATAATAAAAACTTGCGACTAATTATCCTAAAGTATGCAGAAACTATTTGAATGGGCCAAGTTTAAGCTTTTAAACGCCACCAAAATGAAAATCATACCCTACGCAGAATTATGGATAAAGCCATTTTCGAAGTCAAAGAAATGTTAAAAAAATAACATTTTTTGGAAAATTCACTACCCTACTGCGGCAATTGGCTGCACCAAAAGAGCTAAAATCTGGATTTTTTTCTTCCTACCATTGTACCTACCTATCAACCAAATTATTTTATAATCGGTAAGAACGAGCCCAAAATTGTACTTTTTTGTGTTGATTTAACATGGAATGACCCAGTTAATTAACTTTATATATACACTCTGGAGAAAACGTTTTCACTATTATTTTATTCCTAATATATACTTTAAACTTTATAAGTAAATCAAATATTACTTTTTAAAATGTTAGCTTCATTAAATCATTGGAATACTTTTCAACTTCGAATTCTAGGATACGAAACAGGTAGTCGGATAACCATGAAGCCAGTAACTTTATGAATGACTAATTCTTCTAACGGTACAGCAAGGATCGTAAATGTTTCCACAAATTTTGTGTCTGGACCGACGCGTAGTTTCAGTTTCCTGTCCAAATTCAAGGCCGGCAAAGAAAAAGTCACTGTACTACTTTAATAGAACGTAATCAAATTCGAAGTCTTATTCCTTTCAAACTGAATCATTTATCTTATAAATCGACGTTTTAATAAGGACAGTTTCTCAATGGAGTTACATTCGAAATAAAACAAGTTGATTATTATGGAACTAAATCAATGCTAGGAAACGTCCTAGGTGTGTCGAATTTCAAGGGCATACAGGGACGGCTTTGATGTATTTGCTATTAGGAAAATTTCAACTGAAAATCACGCATATGAGGTTATCAACAAGGAAGGGAGAGGAGAGGCGCCGGAAAACACTGGACTTGAACATCTTTAAAAATATACCACAGATGTGGTTGACGTCTTAATTATTTTTTTAAAATTTTTACATACGTAAATACATACATAAATTATATTACATACATACATACATAAATTATAATTTACAGAGTAATATACAATATAATCATACAAATGGCTCTAAAAGTGTATTACATCTATTTACAATATTATTTGTTTATAATTAAAATCTTGCTAGCCACATAAGCTTAAGACTTGTGCGTGGCTAGTTTTTCGTTTGAATTTTTATTCTCACTTTATTTCTTGTTAGTATTTTATAATGAAATTAAGTATAGAGAAAAATAAGTTTTTATAAATCGTTTTCTCTTTGAGTTATATGATATATTTGTAAAAGGAGCTAAATATTTAAGATATGTATATGCACATACATTCATATACATACATACATATACATGTAATTATATGTATGTGTTATTCTTGTGTTACTCAAAACAAATGAAACAAGCTCAGTAAATAAATAAGCTTATGAGTACGAGGCTAGGGTCATCGAAGGGGAGAGGGCGTGGCTCTTTTAAAAGAAGTGGGGGGGACTCACTGGGATCAAAAATGTATATTTTGTATAATGTTTGTATTGTGTTTGCATATTGTTGAAGTCAAATGCAAACTTCAAAGGTAAAGTTATTTTAATACATTTTATATAATTAAACTAAGAATATTATAAATATTCAATTATATTAAATTAAAATATATATATATATAATATATATATATATATATTATATATATATTTAAAAAGTGACGTTAAGTTAAAAGTTATAAACAAATCTAATTTTACATTAACTTTTTAAAGAATTAAGAAAATTGTTATTAACTATTTGACAAAAAACTTGAAATGGTATAATCTATTTTAAATAATAACTTAATTAACTTAAATACTTTAATTCGAGCCCTGCTTGCTTCTTAATACCTCTAATTTTTACTTAAAAATTACTAACTTAGATTCGTGAAGCATTAATTTAAAGGAAAAAGTTTTTTTTTCTTTGGAAGTAACAGGTTTAGCGTTCAGTAGGAACCGGAACGAGACCTGTTCCTACTCCGGTAATTTTCTTATTTTTGTAGTCATTTATAAATAGAGTTTCTAGTTTGGATGATTTATAGTTCGGTTTCACTTTTTTGTCATTTTAAATGAATCAAGTTTTTCGATTTATTTGGTTTTCCCTCTTTTCATCATTTTATATTTTATGTTTAATACAAAAGTTTATTTGCTGGATTATTATATTTTTAATTTTTTATAAGCAAATTTTTATCTGAAAATTACACTTGTTCAGATGAAGGAAGTGGAGTGAGAGGATTTGGTTTCGAGAGTCGATCCGGGAGTTCGTAAATTAGTAAACACATTTATAATACGATTTGAAAACAAGAGGGGCTTGGGCCTCTTGGCCGCTTCGCAGCCACATAATTGTTGTCCTATATCAGATCTTTATATTACTAGTTTATATAAGTAGCATACTGCTACGATATAAGCGAATCATCAAAAAAAGTTATTTGTTTACATTACGTAATATATGTCCAGCAATAACACTCGAAATAATACTGATAATAAAATTTAATATCGAGTTTTTGTTAATGACATCACACATATTTAATAAACAATAGGGTTCGGTACAATAGCAAGGTTGAATTTCGTATCAAGTGGTCCGAGAAAGCGTTCGAAAGTTATCGTGTCCCATAAAAACGTCTATATAATATATATATTATATATATATATATATTATAATATTATTAATATATATGTGTGTGTGTGTGTATATATATATGTATATATATATATATATATATATTATATATATTATATATATATATATGTGTGTGTGTGTGTGTGTGTGTATATATATGTATATATATATATAATATATATATATATATATATATATATATATATATATATATATATTTATATATATAATATATATATTGCTGTTAAGCAGGTTGATGGCGCAAGCCGAAATCCGGCTCTCCTATATAATAATATAGATATTCTTGTGGGAAAGACAGAATTTGTTGTTTGATGTCATAAGTGACCCACAGAATAGTAACGTACTCGTATCAATCAAGTATGACAATGTTCTTATTCCATTATTTAAAGACAACTACAGAATAAATATATTTATTATTATTATCTGATGAGCCGAAAGGCAATAAACGAGCATTATTATTATTATATACCAACTCACTTGATCGATTTAGAATTTGACAGTACCCTATCAAAGCCCAGACCACGTTCGATACATCTTAACTTACGCAATCTAACGATACAATGATTTACCGCAAGTCCAATAGAGTTGGTGTCAAGGAATAGGAAAAGAAATCACTGATGACACATTATAACGTGACATGGAGTAGCATATAACTCATTATGCAGTTGGTGGTGAGGTCTGCGTCATATTACGCTTGCCACAGTTATACCTCCCACCATGAAGTTTTCTCAGCACTATTTTCCCGGCTGACTCAGCCACAACTCTACGTTTTATTCCATTTCCTTATTGTTCTTATGAATTTCAATATTATTGTCAGTTTCCCTTATTTTACGGCTCAAGAGGTAATATGGTTATATTTCATTTTGAAAATAAAAAATGTAAATTTTTCATAGAATTGTTAAAACTCAAAATGAGTCAGTTATTATGACTGTAAACTGGCTATGTAGATTAGTTATGTAGACTGGCTATGTAGATTAGCTATGTAGACTGGCGGTGTAGACTCGGATTGAATTATCGTCTCCTTTTGAAAATTTTCCTTACCATCTTAGTCAACATATTGACATAAAATAGGAAAACAAGTTTGGTATTTTAGCTTTAAAATCGAATTAGCTATTTTAGAATAGCTTTTAAAATCAAGATTTATCTTAGAAATCTTCTTTAATTTCCAGCTTGAATGCGTGCAAAAAAATGTTTTTCTGACGTTTTGATTGTAGAAACTTTTTTTTTAAGCACAATTAGTTAAGTTCTTATCTGTTTATCTCAATATACTTAGTTTTATCATTATTTATCTTCGAGCCAATTATCGTACCCCTAGCTATTAGTGACTTACTGCTCGCGCTTAATCTCTTCTCTAGTCTCCCTGAAAAGGACAATGTCATCAGCGTATGAAAGTATCTAAAACTCTTTATTTACCTTTTACTATCCTCTTTATTCTAAAGAGGGTTTCGAGTTATGTATTAAATATTTGAGGTGAGACAATTTTGCCATGCTTCTGATTCCTTATATCTGTATGTTATATCTGTAACTATATCACATATTAGGTTTTGCACCTTTAAAACGATTTTTCTTTCGTAGTACTATACATGACATTAATATTGATTTCTTCAACAGAATCGCCACTGATTTTTTGTTTTGATCTAATTTTCAAACATGATAGATGGCGGAGTAGAAAGTGAGTGCGGTCTTATTTGTGATTGAAGTTTGTACCGAACTGTATAAGAAGTTCTTTGACCTCTTTGTCCAAAACCTGTCATGTTGAAATGAAGTACACCCAAATAAGCCTCTGGATTTGTATCACATTACTTATAATTTACGAAATTCAAAAATTTTATCTTTGTGATCTTTACGATTTATGTTTAAATAGATTTTTAGGGATCAGTTTAAATAGTGGTAGTGATTGAAATGAGAGAAAGGTGATAAATCGCTCAGTAAGCACCCTTGCCCTGTCTTTCTATCTCTCTAAGATAAGGAGATAGCATTCAATTTTATACAATAATTTTGATCCCTATCAGATTAATGTTTTTACCCCAATCAAGACTGTATCGATTTCACTAGCTTAGACGGAACGTGGTAGGGTTTTAGCAATCTGCAAGAATAGGAACGTTAGTAATTAAGGCTCTAAAGAATAGCGATACTTACTGGGGTTTAAAATAGTTTAGCAATTAAAATGATAAGAATAAAAACAATCCCTCGAAGATTAACAATAAACATTATTTTCTGGAAAGCAAAACTAGACCTAAAGATTGATTTTTGGACAAAGTTTCAACTCCCTAGCATAAACACACTAGGAGCTACGTCGATAAAACACATACACATAAAGACAGATAGTTTTGTTAAAACCACTTAGGAGGTCTTAAAAATATCTGAAACGGATGATTCAGGTGAAATTGCAATTTAGGATTTTTAGTACGAACACAATACTGTTCTTAAATAACTACGGTATAAATAGGGGAAAAGTAAAAATTGATTGATCGTATATATAAATAAATCATTATCAGTCGCAAGAAATAGAAACTTTGATTTCAAATTTTATCTCTATAGCCTGATGATCTCATTTGTACACTAAAATCTTTAAAAAAGTACAAACTACTATTACTTGTTTGATAATCAAGCAAGTAATTGTTTGACATAAAAGTCGCGTAAAGTCTGCTATACTCTGGGTGGGGCCTTGTTTCGACACGGGTAACTACATACAGAGCTCCTACCTTATAAACTTCTTTAATTTCTTTAACTCTTTGCGCAATAAGCACATAATACGTTTCCTTTAGCCCCTACCACGCCTTGGTAAGGTTTCATAGGCCGGTATAGACGTGCGATATGACCGCTCAGGCTTGCAAGTCTCCAGGTTAAGGATGTATTATGTGCAGTGTTGCCAATCTTAATTGAATAGTAATTAATATTCATTTAATAAAAGATTATAATTAAAGCTAAGCTTTCGTTAACTAAGACAATAATTAACTAAGGTTCTTGTGGGGCTCCTTGACTGGTGCTTAATAGAGAGGTCCTTGGCCCCTGTTTACCCTAACAATGTTTACTACTCGCTGCACGCTAGCATTAAAGGCACAATCAAACAATAAAGGCAAATGAGAATCTCTATACATTTATTTATGTTTAGACTTACAATTTTCATTTTTTAATTTCTTAATTTCCTTTGTTCCAGGTATGTCACGAACGAACTATTCCTTAATTTGATAAAGAAGTTCAGGTATTTTCATTTTAAACTTTTTTCATCAAGTGCGTGTTCATCAAATAATCGTACGTTAAATGATCCAATTTAATATATATTTAAGAATTAAGTTTAATGGACTGTGAGAAATCTTAATTAGAAAAAGTAATAATGAAGACAGCAGTCCGAGTTTTGTTAGATTAATTTATTTCATCAGAGCTCACAAGCAATGCTTGCCATCCTCAGTGAATCTAATAACAAGTAAATAAAACCATAAACCAATTACAAAAAACAGAAATAAAAAATACATAACAAACAAGGCAAAAAACAATTCAAAAACAAATACAAGTTAATATTAAAATAATCATAGCCCAAACTTACAATAAGTAATAAAGTTAAACCACCACATATGTAAAAATAACAGTTAAGAGCATCAAACCAAAAGTTAATATTAAAAAGTGAGTAAATCTCATATTTATTATAGGAATTGAAAGAAAACAACTTTATTTCAGACACAGTTGAACAAACAATTGTTTCAGACACTGCTGATGGTCTGTTAGTATGATCGGTTTTGTTTAATGTAACAAGTCTTTGTGGAAAGACTGTTTTCTTTCAATTCCTATTGTGAGACTCCACAGCTCAATTTAATCAACTCATATTTATTAATTTGCAGCGTATGCAGAGGTATAAAGGCATCATATCTTGATCGCGAAAATAAATATAAATATAATACATAAATACAATATAATACAAAAGGAAATAAAGATAATACTCTATAAACATCAATATAGGGGTTATCTCATTACTGTTAGTTATAGAACAATATTAAAGAATCAGCAACCAGCAACCGTCTAGGGTATGAAAATTCCTGAACCGTTTTTGGCTTATCGCCGCTATGAACTCTTGTTCTGATTAGAACATGAAGTTCCTATAAACTTGATGGGAAACTTAAAGTTTTGACAAGAACGCCTAGTGAATTTCAGTGAACTTGTCTAGAGTAGTTGACTGTTTAATGGAATTGTTTGTAAGAAAAGAATAAAAGTTAAGTTTTATATCTGAAGAGGTGATCTCAGAGAGAGACGAAACCATCGATTTGTTTTCATTCTTCAGAGTTGTTTCAAGTTTGTCGTTGGTTATCTCAAAGAAAGACAAAGCCCTCAGTGTTTACTTACTTGCTCTTTATGGTTAAGTGCCATAAGAGATCATTTGTTGATTTATGGACCAGAACTGGTCCATAAATCATATTCATAAATATTTGGCTCCAAATGACTATAAAAGACCAAATTCGTCAATAATAAACACCAAACACTATTTGACCTCCCTCTAACTATGGTAATTACTCTCTGTATCTTACAAATACTCTTAATTTCAAAACCAATTTTTCCATTAAAATTTCTCTGAAGACATTCACTTGATTGAACATTCTTACGGTAGATTTCTCCTGTATTCTGTAGTATTAAACCTTTTACATTTTGAACAAATCTTAACCAAACTACACAATGGAGCACAGCGCACGCCTCGCTGGATCCAGCCAATAGCCTGTAAGTTTTACTACCTACTACAGTAAAAATATATAATGGTCATAAGAAATAAAAATAAACAACATTCTCTTCGTGCATTTATATATAATAATAAAATGCAGAGGAACGAAAAATAAAACAGTCTCTCTATACGAATTTCAGAAAAAGAAATTCGAATCTTCACCATAATATAATCTTAATGCTATCAGTACTGTGGGATTCGATTGATTTCATATTATTAATTTAAAGATTGTTGCATCTTAGATCACTGTAGAAATTCTTAGATCGACTGATGGCTACAAATTCTGTCTGTGGGTCCTCTAACAAACTAAATATGGCTGAATGATTTTTAATGAAATTCGGTTGCTACGTAAAGCATAACACTAACTAACTATAATTCTACTTTATTTATTTGAATTTAACTCCAACTATATCTTATAACTAATAACTCTACTTATTTAATATGAATAAAGTAACAAAAAGAAGATAAAATAATCTTTAAACAAAAAATGAAGTTTAAAGAAAAACCAAATTAATCAATTTTCTCAGATTCATTCGTAAGGTATCTTGGCTAAAATATTAAAGAAGAGAGATAATCAGTTAAGTAAGATGTCATTACATTTACACCTAAATAATAGAAGTTGATAATGAGATAAAAGATACCATTCATACACCTTACTCAAGACGAATTCTTCAAGTCGTATAAAGGGGAAGACGTATCGTAACTATGGGAATTACAAGTCCCTGGGCTGGAATCAAGGAGGATTCCCAGGCCTTGAGTCCAGACAATCCCTCTTGTGCAAAATCTTCGCTTGAATAATCGTTGGCTCAATACTAGAACTTCATTGTACTGAGGATTTCTCGCAGCATTCGAGACCGGTGTTGATTCTGATGAAGTTTGATATTGTAGTGGATTTAACAAAAAATTACCCACGTCCTCTTCCCTCCCAGTACGGTAGTACGGTTGAAATAGAGTTGGAGATATACTATTTTTAGGCCGATTATAATTACTTATTATAATTTACTTACGTAAATTGATCCACTTGGTGACTTATTTACATGACTCCTTTAATCTTATATATATATATATATATATAAATATATTATATATATATATATTATATATATATATATATATTATCTATATAATATATCTAATATATATATATATTATATATATATAATAATATATATATATATATATAATATATTATTATATATATATCTATATATATATAGTTATTTATTTATTTATAGGAAATGATTAAAAACTTCATCCCAATTTACACACTTTTTGAAGATTTGTTATTTTTTTAAATGTTTTTGGGGTCATTATTGTGAGTTAGTGACGTCAAAGATATTTCATAAACAACAGGGTTTGAGACATTAACAAGGTTGATTTTTGTACAAAGTTTCATTTCGATCCGAGAAAGCTGTCGAAAGTTATCATGGGAATGGTGGACGCAGCTGATTAGATAAAACAAGACGTTATTGAAAATTCAAGTAGTTTAAAACATAAGCTCAGCTAAGCTAATAACCATTAAGCGAAACCGAATACATTTTACTTTCTGTTAAAATTATTTACGTACGAAGCTGTATTTCCATTCTTCTCTTTTTTATAAATTTATCGACCTCTTAGGAGTGAAAATTATGATTAAAGTATAATTTGTTTTATTAGAAGAAAACTCGCATTATCATTGGTCAATATTGGTCACTACTGCTTAATTTCAAAAGCACCTCTGCAGGTGCGACTGTAACTGCAGAGGTAAGTAGAGTTGAGAAAACTCTACTTACAGACCTCAAAATTTTCATTTAAAGCCAATAGCTAAATTTATTGACTTGACAACTTTAAAGATCAGAACCTATATGGTTTAAAACTCCTGGGCAAGTTGTACTTTATTCGCGAGGAGCTTTACTTTCTCAATCGCCCACTATTATTTTATGACACTAAACACACGTACCATAACAGGATCGGGACCGGACAGACCACTTTCACTTCAAGGTCACATCTAGTGACTCCTGAACGAGGTCCACTTGACTCACAATGGGCTCCACCCACACTGACATAAGTGTTGAGAAAAATTCTATCATTCATGTACCAATAAAATTCAAGTGAAAACATGATTAAGATAAAATAAATAGAGAAAGTATGACCGTATGAAACGTTTTATTAAATTCTTTGCAGAGATAGTGAACATTTGTCCTGACGGTATCGATATTTGATTGCGAATCATTCAAGTATTAATATTGCATTTTAATGCATGTCATTTTCATGGACATGTACTAATCACAAAGGAGGCTGCTAATGCATGGACATGTACTAATCACAGAAGAGAATCTTATACATGGACATGTACTAATCATAGAGGAGACTGCTTATTCATAGACATGTAGTACTAATCACTGAGGAGATTGCTTATTCATGGACATGTACTAATCACAGAGGAGACTCCTTATTCATTAACATGTACTAATCACATAGGATAATGCTTATTCATAGACATGTACTAATCACTGAGGAGATTGCTTATTCATGGACATGTACTAATCACAGAGGAGACTCCTTATTCATGAACATTTACTAATCACAGAGGATAATGCTTATTCATGGACATGTACTAATCACAGAGGATAATGACTTTTTCATGGACATGTACTAATTACAGAGATGACAGCTAATGCATAGCCATGTACTTATCACAGAGGAGACTGCTTATTCATGGAAATGTACTTATCACAGAGAAGACTACTTATTCACGAAAATGTACTAATCAGAGAATTAGGTGGTTGACTTTGTCAACCACTTGTACAGAGGAGACTTATATTTTTGCATCGCTGGCTTTTATCTCAGCTTTGCAATTTTACTTTATTGCCTAATTACGCGGTTTTATTATTTTTTTTATGGCTTTATTTTTACTTTTATACATAGGTATATAGGAAAAGTTTTATTATAAGGACAGCCTCACTGTATTTATATTTATTTTTTGTAAATAAAGTGTTTTTCTCTCTTTGAAACTCAAACTCGGGGATTTCAAATGAAGTTTTACCAAGTTCTTTTTGGCTGTATATAAGTGTGAATGAGTCTGTTATTATTTTAGCTCCATGTGGATTCCATACCAATCCTCTTATCCAAAACCTTTCCTCGAGAATTATTCCAGATAACCCTCCTCGCCGACTTAGACGTCAGTGGCCTAGAGATCTTTTACAAGACTAAATAACTATGTAAAACAGTTGTTTACTGTGCATACATTGACGGACGAAGATAGGCCTGGTGTACGCACGCTAAACTCTGTCCAAGCCTGAAAGTGCAGTCGCTGGACTGTTTCTTTTGTCATGACTCACAGGTCAAAATTATTTCCGCAATATCACTAGATACCTTTGCTGTAGTTGTGATAAAAACAAAATGTGGATTCATGATAGAGAGTTAAAACTCTGCACAAAAATCCAATATTAGTTCTAGTTGTGCGATCTGGGAAAAAATCATGACATGCACTGATTGAGTCATTAATTACTAGCATTAATGATTTAGCAAAATTGTCGAAATTTCATAAAACGCGGACATTGTTTCGATCAATTTGAAATTAGTCACCCATGTAGTCACAGATATGACCAAAAATGTGCCAAGTTCCATCTCATAATTAGTTCAATATTTATTGCATGCTATGTAACCGTTTTTTTTAAATCATAGAAAATTTAAAAATAATCCCATTGAGAAAGAGACCAATGACATACTACAATATGAATTAGATGATTTCCATTTTCTGAGGACGAGCGAAACGAGTTTGAAGTAGTGAAGATGTGTGTAGCGAATCCGGTAGGGTGAGAAAATGCTTCAAGGTACTCCGGATTTTTACAATTCGGTAGTAATAATGTTTATTAGAAAATAGATTTTGACGTAAAACACGTGTTTTGGGTGCAATGGTTATTGGTGCAGCGGTTCTTATGGCCCTTTAATCAAAGAGCAATAATTTACAGGGTTAAATATTAATTTTAGTATTGTTGACAAATAAAATCTAATATTCAGGTGGAAACCTCTAAAAATGAAAACTATTAAATCTACATAATATGATATCTTTGGAATAAGCTAACTTTACTCTCCAGTACAGAAGAATAGGACGGTATACTTAAATCAATTCTAAAGAATTAATACAAATTGAAGCCTTCGCCTCTTAAAAATATCACCTCTTAAGTACATAAAACTTAAAACACCCTATTAATTGCTACAAATAAAAAAGTTTGTGTCTCTCTCAGATATCACCTCTAAAGAACGGCAAAATTGAAACACCTCTTGAGAATTACAATCAAAGGCTTTGTCTGTCTTGGAGAAAACAAACGATATACTTGAAACAACTCTGAAGAATGAAAACAAATCGCTGGTTTCGCCTCTTTCTGAGATCACCTCTTCAGATATAAAACTTAACTTTTATTCTTTTCTTATAAACAATTTAAATATTCCCGTATTAGAAAAAAGAAAAACAAACATTCAAGGTTACCTCGTGAAAGTAGATAAACAATCTTACGCAATTTCGCATCCAGCGCTCTCAGCTCTACATGTACTTCATAATAAGTTTTAACATTATAAATGTATAAAGTGAAACCCACTGGAAGAAGTATTCAGAGCAATAAATATTCATAAAATAATGTATTCCATGTGTATGCTTCTCATTTAATAAATAATTGTACAAGCTGAGAATTGATTGGCCGTGAGAACTCAATTTTTACGCATAAATATGTGCGAGTGATGTTTCTATCTTAATTATTCACAAGTGAATAAGTTATATCATGTATCTTCCGTTGAATAATGTTTTCTATTTCCACAGAGATTTTCCGGTTTCCCAATTTCCTTTGTCCGAGGCAAAAATTTGTTCTAGACAACAATACTTAAATGTTTAAGGGGTCTGTCATTACCAGATTATCAATACTATGCTTTGAAATCTGTTTGTAAAATTTACTGAAGTTGGGTTGCCCGAACCTAATTTGAATTTTGGCAATCCGTTCTTATTTGTCGAAGAGACTTATTTTTTATCAGATGCTTAACAAATAATGCTGATTAAATCAGCATTTAATGTTGTGATGATGTTGCGCGTTCCGATATCATGCTTCGACGTTCATTTTTGGTCTTAATGATAGTTTGACGCTCTTTACAAGATAGACAAACTCTTCAATGCTAGGCGCATTATTTGAAACTAGTCGCATCCACAATAATCGAGTTTTAGGGTGTAAATTAATTTTTACTGTTTTCAGGTAAAATTGGAACAGTTATATCTCTAGTTCTATTGAACTAATTTTGAGGGTCCAAAAATTGATTTGTCACGAATGTAATAAATTTTAAAAAGCCCTCTTAACTTTTCTGAAAAACCAACACTAACACCACTATAGGGCAGAAACAGAAGAGGGCCAAAGTCCCCGATCTTAAATGACAATTATTTGATCCTTTATCAGGAAGACAAAAGAAGTTTCTCTATTGAGTTAAACCTGGCTCCTAAAGTGTGTCTTAGTCCGAACTAAAACACATTCTACAAGACTAATCAAGTTCTAGCATGCCAATAAATTGTATTCCATGATTGGCGCGATTCTAAATAAAATTGAAGCCTTTCTTCGAGGAAGGGCTAAGTCTTAATAATTTACTAGCCGTGCCCTAAATTTTCACGTATTTAGAAGATCAGCGTTTTGAAATGAACTCAGTGCGAAATTATATTTCAATAAATATTTAAACATAGAAACATTCAATATGATTAGTTATTTTGGAATCCATTGATTACTAACTACCTTTCTTGGTTCAAGACTACTATACTATAGATTACTTTAGATAGCAGTAAGAGTACGAGTTATCTTCATGCATCAGACTTACAAGCCTGTATATCAGATGAATTCCTTGTTAATTACTCTCAGATAATGATTATCTTTTACAGGTCTGTGTGTTTATAGGTGAGGTTTATTATGATTACGTCTTTATAACCTTTGGCATATAATGGCAGATCTACAACCGCGTTCCTTTCTTAGTCATGTTTCTAAACCTGCTCTACTCAATTTTATAAAGATTTGTTTGCTTCTTATATTTCTAATGTCGGAAGGAGTGGAATATTATGGAAAAGTGAATATTTAAAAAGATGTAAGTCCCATAGAATGTAAAGTCTCACGTTGGTTTTATAGAGGAGGCATCTCGCGAACGTTTTCCTCCTGTATAACATTGGTAGATAAAGATAAACTACCAAATATGGGAATGCTTTGATATCTTATTTCTAAAGACCTAAATAAAAATGACCAGCTGTTCAGAAGCTCAAATCTTCTCGCAAACGGCAACATGTGTGTTTATTTTGTTCTACTCAAGACAGTTCAAATTAAAACTAAAAAAATTGTACTATTCGTTACTATTGTACTAATCTCTCAGAAATCACAACTAGACCTAAAGTCTAACTTTTGTGCCAAGTTTTAAATTTCAACCATCCATACAGCGGGAGTTATGCGTGGCACGCATGTCGTCTGCTTGATGAAAACCATTCAGAACGTCATGACAATACCTGGAACGGATAATTAAGATGAAACCTTGCTTTCCACACAATAATTTTTCTTTTTCCTACGAAAGTAGGTGAGGAAAATTAAAAATTTCAACTAGGGTGTGGTTTGGGATGTTTTATGGGTGCTGAATTGGATTCAGTTCCCAGATGAAACCAATCCGGAGTCTATAAGACATCTCAAAGTACTTAAAGCTTGAAGTTCCTACGCTCAAATCTTGGTATCGGCGATAATTTTTTATCGTGATTATTACAAATTAAAAGTTTAGAACCACAAAATAATTGTGGCGCGGAGGTCCGGAAGCCAGGAAAAATTTCTTTGCAATGCATGCTTCTTGCTCAACAATCCAGACCTTGTTTAAGGTTTATGACTTATACACTGAGCAATAACATTATTAACTACTTAAACAATTTTTCCTGATTCTAAATCATTTGAACCGAGCTTTATATGAGCACCAAAATTGCAGAGCAGAGTCGATGGTGGAATGATGACGATAGTTTTGTCTAACTTGTGAAATGCTTATGCGTATTTTCCTCGAAAAATCCGTGAAAGACGTTATAATGCTTTTGTCCAGGTTATGAGGCATAATCCGGTATCTTAAGCAAGACCTGGATGGTCAATTTTGTAAAAGCATTGCTTGTGGACCTCCGCGGCAGAATTTATTAAAAATTAAAACTTGCTAAGCTGGCTGTAAACACGATAAATAACATAATAAAGAAAATTTACTAAATACGTGGCAATATGCCATGTAATCAACTAATAATAATCAACTAATTATAAAACAGCAAATAATACAAGTGGGACTTCTCATGAGGGGACCTAAGGCCGGCGAAGCGGCCCGTGCCTAAATAATATATGTATACTTGTATTTTATTTCAATGTTTATTTTATATAGTATGATAATTTTGGTTAAACATATTTACCTAAAGTAAACCCCATTTACTATGAAGAGGAGGGGGATGCAATGTTGACACCCTGGATTTTATTTTCGAAAATCAGGCAACTCTATTCAATCGTAAAATATAAAAGTAATATGAACGCACGGAAGCTATGTATCGCGTTCAGTATAATTAGTCATTATATTATTAGTCATTAATTAAATTACTTATTCCCTTTAGAATACATTAATACGAATGATCTCACCAAGGAATATTGGGTTGGAATATTACAAGCAGTTTACAGCTGCATTTCATCTGGTTGTTATATAAAGAATTAGAGTAGGTGATACAGTTTATTGCATGGGAACCTTCACATATTTTATATAATAAGACGAAAAACCAAAAGTTCTATGGATCACTTGCTTTGCTTCTAGTAGATGTAGCTGTAGGTTCCACTGTGGTTATACAGCAGCCTTGGCATCGATTCTAGAACACCGTGTATACCGATAGCCCACCCCGCTTTGGGCTAAGTCACTGTCCGTAGCTAGAGTATCTATTTACTTAGACTTAGGTACCTATTTACTAAGACTTAGGAAGATGTTTAATATCCATTAAACTATTCCACATCTTCTTATTAAAAAAATGATAAGAAAATAATAATTTAACTGTATTAATAAATAAATAAAGCAGAAAAATTACAGAATAAATTAATTGAACTAAAGAATATATATGGACCATTTATTAAAATCAGGTCTTGTCGATGACACTATATAAAGATCTTTATTTAGACTTTTTGGAGGCTGAATTTGCCTCTTTGATGAACTCAGAACTCTCCTGAACTTAAGTCCTTTTTGAGTCTAAACTGAAAGAAGTAAATCGAAATATTGATCTTTAATGTCAGATTATTTTCTTTCTGAAATTAAATTCATATTAAGTATAAATTTATATTAATTTATACTTAAATGTAATGGGGGGGTGTATTTAGTATTGAAGATATTAAATGCTCGTTTCATGTCGTTTCGGCTCATCAGGATATTCACTCAACGAGAACTACCTCGGATGGATCGCATCCACTAATTTTAATGAATAATTGAAGTTGGCCAAATAGTCTTATTCAAATACGAGTAATCTAAACTCCGGTGCCCAAATTGAGTGCTTGTACGATCACGTCCATGGAGACTGAGTTATTAAGTATAGACAGTGATAAGGTAATACAAGGTGGTAGTTTTGTTTCATGACTTCTAAGAAAATGTTAGAAATTCAGTCTTTGAGATCGCTTGCCATTAAAAATTACTCAGAAATAAAATTTAACTATAGAGCTAACTTTCATAAACGTAAGTAGAAGAAGAACCACCATGGATGGTCGTGATACCATCCGTCGCGGAAGTTGACGTAAAAGTTTGTTAACATTTTGAAGCAATACTATAGGTTTGATGTAGCACACAAAAGAAATAACAGAATCTGATTATTTGAATCAGTTTTGTGATTACAGAGGAGACTGAAAGAAAACAGTGAAAAAGAGTCGTATCTATTGAAATGATATTCACAAGGTTTTTTTATCCCCCGTTACTTTTTTATTCGCATAAAATACGAGGAAATACATCCGTAGACCAATGGCTTGGATTATTATCTGTACCGCGTATGGATCGACGGCATTTCTTGGATATGGCGGAAGACAGCCGCACCCTCTTTCAGCCTTGAGCGACATGTAGAATCTCACCTTGGATTTAACTCCAGAAGCCAACTGTATCACAACTTGTTGGCCGTGCACTTTACTCGAATCGTTTTGAATCCTACGCTATAACCACTTTCCAGAACTTAGCAAAATATAAATAGGAGTTGTGAATTAAAAAAGAAAAAATATACATTTTATTTAACTAATAATTATCCACTTCTTAATTCACCTCTAAATGTAAGTTGTGTCTTATTTTCAATTGTATTTAATTTTTATTTATATCTTCTTTATGAATACATTATGTAGATTAATTAATTATAAAACAAAGCTTTCTTTGTAACAAAAAGTTTTGTTGAAGCGGGCAAGTAAGAGAGGAAAGGAACCACTCATTCAAAGGCTTAGTAAGTTTTTCGTGAAAACCTTTAAACCTTTGCACTAATAAAAGCTACCTTTCTCCATATTACTTCCCCTCATGACAACCCCTATGATACTAAAGTATATATATATATATATATATATATATATATAATATATATATATATATATATATATAATATATATATATATATATATATATATATATATTATATATATATATATATATATATATATATATATATAATATATATCACCATACTCCCTTACTTTTTCCTTAGATCCTACTTCATATGCGTATCTTCAAATCCGATAAAATCTCTTCGCCCAACTGAGACTACACCTGATCTAAGTATAACCCTGACCTAACCGTTTTCATATCATTTGTAGGAGAAAGGAACAAACCCATTGAAAAACACTAGACTCGATTCATTCATATAATTTCGCTACCTGAATTAATAATAGTAACAGGTTGTTTGGAAGATAGTATCTTAATGAAGACACTATCAAGTACTCACGACTGTTCTAACTCAGCTAACCGTGTGTGAAGACATAATTCGTTAACCATCACATATATCATCTTTATTAACTAGAATCATGTTAACTATTCTAATACCACATCGTGAAAACATATCTACCTCTTCTTCTTTGTTCCTTGCTCATAATTATATTAGACAATACAAATTAAACAATACTCTAATTCTTCTCCGTAAATGTAAAACAATTAATAATTCGTATATCAATGTAAGCAAACTTATTGTACGATTTTACTTTTCCGTTCATATTTAACACGAATTATGGAAATTATTTTGTATGGGAAAAACTAGCGGAGTCAGTATTCAGATCTTGTTTTGTTTGATGCTGATTTTTTTCTCACGTTAAACTTGGCAACTTTGTAAATGATTTCACAATGAGGTCGGTCATCTTGCTTAATTTTAACAAAAAAAATTATCAATGTTTGCTATAAGTAGGATTGGAACTACAAATGACATTGACCTCTTGTGCGTGTGGTATTGTGCGTTTGTTAAAACCAACATTCGCCCTGAATTATTTTCCTCTGATACGCCTGAGATAAGTTTTTATTAAGGACTTTTGAAAATTAAATGATTACTTAAACGTGTATCCATGGTCGTGATATATGGGACAACTAAATTACACTATGTTATTATGTTCACCTGATTTTTTTGTCGTCCCTAGGCTGTGCTATAATTTCTTTCCTTCTCTACCGAGGACGAAGTTATGTAAATCAATTGGATGACGTCGAATAGGGAGACATAGCCGTCTGATTTTGATTATTAGCAGTGAGAGCCGTCCAATTTGAAACGAGAGACATCAAAATGAGAGTAAAAGCCATCCGATTGGCTAAGGAAGTCGTCAAATTGGGGGGTTCAAGACGTCCAATGGAGAGTATTTGCAGTTGGGGTTCTACAGTTGGGAATGGGCTTAGTCCAATTTAAAATTACAAACACTTAATTGGGATCAGTAGACGTCGGATTTAAAGAGGGAGCAGGGAGCCATTAATTTGTGAATTGAATGGGCGGCTTCAGTTCAAAATTTCATGGCTTATTCCGGGAAAGAAGCATGGAGGTATTAAAAGTGCAGTAGTCCAATTTGAAATAGGACACGTTAAATTGGAAGTTGAATCCGTCTGATTAAAATTAAAAATAAGGCATTTCTAGTAGCGTAGCAATTTATTTTAAGTAGGGACATGGCTCATTGAGGATTTAACTGGACCATAATTTGTGTCCCTGTCTAATCTTAGCGAAAGTACAGATGTCAGTAAAATACGAACAATTCAACCACGAAAAAATAATTCACCGCTTTTACACAAAAAAGTCTAGTCATTAAGAATTTTCGTCATGTGTTTTATAAAGACTTACGAATATTAGCCAGCAATATTTTTTTTTATTAAAATCTAAGAAAATTCCCTACCTTAAGGTATTAGAATACCTTAAGGTACGATTATAACATCGGTACTTTTTCTAAATAAATAATATTCATCTTATTTTCACCAATAGTTAATTTTTATTTGCTGACTAACTAGTTACTAAATAGCAGAGACAAGTGCATTGTTAACTTTCCATTTGTCAAGTCTGTATTGTTGTCAGACAAAACACTGTAAGTGGCATTTTATCTGTCTATCATTGTAATTTCTCCAGCGACGCATTGTTCTAGTTATAATGTGTAATTACTAAGACAACAGCAGTTTCTTCTTATAAGTTATCATGTGACAAAATAATTATGTTACGCTTCAGTAAATTTACAAGCGCTGAAATATTTAGAAAGAAAATCTGTATTTAAATCAGATGGTTGTATAAGCTGAAATACTTAATAGTTAAAGAGGTGTACTTCAGTACTTCGGAGGCCCAGACTTCGGAGGCCCGATGTAATAGTTAAAGAGGTGTACTTCGGAGGCCCGATGTAATAGTTAAAGAGGTGTACTTTGGTATCGGAGGCCTGATGTAATAGTAAAGAGGTGTACTTCGGAGGCCCGATGTAATAGTTAAAGAGGTGTACTTCGGAGGCCGATGTAATAGTTAAAGAGGTGTACTTCGGAGGCCCGATGTAATAGTTAAAGAGGTGTACTTTGGTACTTCGGAGGCCTGATGTAATAGTTAAAGAGGTGTACTTCGGTACTTCGGAGGCCCGATGTAATAGTTAAAGAGGTGTACTTCGGAGGCCCGATGTAATAGTTAAAGAGGTGTACTTTGGTACTTCGGAGGCCCGATGTAATAGTTAAAGAGGTGTACTTCGGAGGCCCGATGTAATAGTTAAAGAGGTGTACTTCGGAGGCCCGATATAATAGTTAAAGAGGTGTACTTTGGTACTTCGGAGGCCCGATGTAATAGTTAAAGAGGTGTACTTCGGTACTTTGGAGGCCCGATGTGTCAGACTCCCCTACCGCTATTACTTTACTTTAAATTAAAGAAATGCCACGTTATCTTCCAGTAAAAGAAGAAACGTAACCCAAACCTCATAAGCTCATATTTCTTTTGGAAATTCTCTAAGACCTCAACACTAAATTGTAATTTTTCATCTTCGATTGTACAGAGTGTTTATTTTCTAAACTGACCTAGGATCATTAAGTTCGTTATCTTATCTTGTTTTATTACTTTATAATGTTAACCTAGTGACCTTGTGACGTTAAACAACCCTATTTTTATCTCGAAAAAATCCAGTTTCATTTCCAAACTACGGGTATAATTTTTATTCAGAATCGCATTAAATTGGTTTACGTCATACTGCAACCTTCCGAACGCGTCTAACATCACTAGATTTGTTTATTGAAATTATTTATTAAAATTATATAATATATTCATAACACTTGAATCAAAAGGGCCCATAACCCTAAGATAGGGCCTAAAAAGCTCCTAAATAAAAATGTTTTAATTGTGCTTAAAAATATTTTCAATTTGACACCTAAATTTAGGGAATTTAAGGTCTATATTTAATTTAGCTGGACCTATAAGGGCCTCATGTGGAAGATTAGGGCCAAACAGGACCCTAGCATACTTTATCAGGACCCTAGAGCAGTATATTTACTAGTACATTTAGTAGTACATTATTTCTAGTACATAAATGCCCTAGAAACTAAACATGAAATATTTTAATTAAATATTACATATAAATGAATAAACTGAAACGTTTATTTTATACTTACTTATTCTGTTTATTTACTTAAGTTTATCACTAGATTTATTTATTGAAGATAGAAAAAAACCTTTTTTTAAATATTATATTAAACATTGAAAGAAGCTGGAAGCCAGCATAATTTGCTGAGCATGCGTACAAAATTTCGATTCTCTGCGACAAATACTGACTGAGCAATTTTGGGGAATACAGTAAGGGTACTGGTTACACAGCCTCAAAGAACTAAAAATAAAACAGGTTCCTGGTGACTGATTAGATTATCACTCAGTCATCAGATCAACCTGTCAGATTATCTTAGTAAATATTGTTTTATCTTTTATTACATCACAATAGATTCTATTTATACTCACCCTACAGTATTTTTTATGATTCTGATTACTCCAGCTGACAAAGGAATGATCAAGTTATGTTTTAGGTCTTGCAATGGTAAATTTTGGTGATGTTTCCGACGTTTCGCTTTTACTGTTAGAGGCATCTTTATAGATGTCCTCTGTGAACTAAAACTTAAAATTGTGAAGAGCATTGTGTTTTCATTCATGATGACCTAGATGTCTGAGGGATGTCTTCCACAGTAGTGTCCTACATATCTGAAGGATGTCTTTCACAGTGAAAGTGTCCTACCTAGATATCTAAGAAATGTCTTCTAAAGCGGAGCTGTGGAACATTTCCACATGTTCAGTCTGATGGATGTCTTCCACAGTGGAAATGTCCTACATGTCTGAAGGATGTCTTTCACAGTGGAAGTGTCCTAAACGTCTGGAGGGTGTCTTTCACAGTGGAAGTGTCTTACATGTCTGAGGGATATCATCCATTGTAGAAGTAAACAGTCAGAGTCACTATCTGCGTCAACTCCCGTCACCACTAGAATACCTAATCCTTCATGGCAATTTGCACTGAAGCCTGCCCAGTTTGGCACGTCCTTATTTGGGCTTGATTAGTTAAGTTAGTGTGTCTTTTGTACACCATCCAATTAGAAAAAACATTGAATTTACTAATATATTTATTTTCTTTTCAGGTAAATCATTAAGAAAATTAATAATTCATTTCTTGGAAGTAATGTAAGGTATTTATTTATCTAAACATTTTACAAACTCTATGTTTTTATTAATAGACGATCAAAGAAGAGTAACCTGTCGCACTCTCTAAGAGCGAAAGGTTACGCTTTGTTCCATAAAAAGTCTAACCACAATTACTTTTCTATTTACACGATGGTCTAGAAATTAAGTTTTTTCGGGCGGCTGTAAAATAGCCACTTTACATCCTCAAAAAGTAGATGAAATGCATTTTTTTTACTGCCGGCGACAGTTAAAGAGTTTTTAGTGTCGCTGGTAAAGTTCCTCAAATGTCCACTAGGTGGGCGCTAGTAGTTTACTACACGATTATAGTATTACCTTCTTTGTTATTCTTACAAAGAAAACGTTTATCAAATAAATAATCAAACGTATTTATTAAAGAAGTTTTGTTATATTCGGAAAGTGGGCTATTACTTATTTATTATCAAGAGTTTATTTATTATCAATAAACATGGATAATGATTTTGACATTGAAAATACGCCGCCAGAATTGAAACTTTTGGCCAACGAGGCGACCGAAAAAAGTTTCCCGGCAAATATTTGTACTTTTTTTTCTTCTAAATAGCAGTTTACTATTACTAAGCCCGAAAAAATAGCAAATGCCACACGACTGGGAATTGATTTTTTTCATTAGCTCTTTTTTTTCAAAACAGCACAGACTACTACATAGGCAGTGCTGGCCAGCACTGCCCTGTCTCTGCACTGATTATGTCTCTACATAATCCTCCTCTACATTCTCCCATCTGACCTCTGTCAGTTTTCTTGCAATGAGCACTACCCTGTCTCTGCATTGCTTACGTAACGTTCTGTGTTCTTTTGATAAGCACTACCCTGTTTCTGCACTGAGTATGTAGTGGTCAGTGTTCTTACGATAAGCAATACTCTGTCCCTGCACTGACTAAGTAGTGGTCAGTGTTCTTCCGATAAGCACTACCCTCTCCTTGCCCCGACTTAGTTGTGGTCAGTATTCTTACGTAGTGGTAAGTGCTCTTGCGACTATAGGCAACGTTGCCACTAGTAGAGTCCTAAGCTGGTATAAAAGACTGGAAGGCCAATCAACGCCTTTATGACTCAATTGTTAAAACTAAAGTTCTCTACGCTTGCCCAATTTGGGCCCTCTGTCATGGTGATGAAATTGAAACCGTGAAAGTTCATTATAGTAGAACTGCCCTATCCCTGCACTGACTATGTTATAGTCAATAGAGTGTCTTCCTTCATCGTGCATTCCTACAAATGACTAAACTTAAGTCATTAAAAAAACTTTTTAAAACCAAATAAATAAAAAAATAAATGATTAATCAAATTAATAATCCTTATTCCAAATAAATAAAAAACCGAGGTCAATTAAAAATAAATAAAATAAAAATATTTGAAATCAAGGCTTTACAATAAAACAACGAAAAAATGAACAATGAGAATTTACGTAGTGACCTCTCTTGACTCTGAAGGAGTTAATATTAGTAACATTTTTCAACAGATAAGTCAAGTATGGAGAGCTTAAGATCTGAGAGAATTAGTGCGGGGGCCGAGGCCGTGTACCTCATGCCGTCTAAGCATGGTAACTTGATCACGCCAAGCTCCGCCTCTCCAGTTTTGTTTATTTTTTATTTATCCAAGTGTTTTTCTTAACTTATTATTATTGCTTTGTCTTAATTTTATCTTTACTGCACATTAAATTTATTTATTAATATGCATTATTTTTGTTTTGAATTTTGAATTTATTTTTTGTTTATTTTGTATTCCTGTTTATGTATGTATACAGGGTGGTACATTTCGAAAATATCACTCTAATCAACTCAGCTCCCTGTGAAGCTATCGCGATGAAAATGGCATTAACTCCCACTGGATCACTGCAAGTTGAGAAACCCAATTATTTGTCTGGTAATTGTCTGGCATGTATGGTAATATGATTACCAAAATGTGTTTTTCTTCGGCAACTTGAAACATTTAAATTAGTAAATACCTTTATACTAATCGCTATATATATATAATATATATATATATATAATATATATATATATATATATATATATATATATATATATACAAATATATGTGTGTGTGTGTGATTCAAAGTAAACTTTGCATCACGCGCACGCGCGATGCAAGGTTTGTTGCATTGTTGCACCGCACACACAACACATGGGTGTGGTGCAAGGTCCAGCATAGTAGTAGTAGTAGTAGCATTTTTTTCTCTATTTTTCCTTCCAAATGTAGTACATTTTTTCCCATGAGTTATGCTGTTTTTTTTATGTTCAAAAAGCAAAATTTCTATACTCTCAGACACTTAATTTTTTTATTTTCTGTTTAATTTATGTTAGACTAATATAATTAAATTTAATTGATTGTCAAAAGTTGCTCTCATATCTTTGTAACTAAATAAAGTATGATTTAATTTGATATATATATATATATATATAATATATATATATATATATATATATATATATATATATATATATATATATTATATATATGTATATATTATATATTATATATATATATATATATATAATATATATATATATATATATATATATATATATATATATAGGAATAAATGGCCACTAAATTAATACTATCCTTATATCTATTTGATAATAAATCTATTTAAATGAACACAAAGTAAAATGTCAGCAGCATTTCTGACGGTTTTCAAGACTCATTCTTTATTGTATTAGTTATTATCTAATTTTCTCTTTCGCAAATCAGCATTATAATAGCAAGGTTCCGGTAGCCTCTGATAACCTCATAGCAGTCTATTTATTCCTTTGTAAATATGTCTATTACCGTCTTATAAAGAAAACTTTTCCTCAGTATTAACTGTATTATATTTCTTGCATGTAATATAGTTATTGGAATTTTCCCTTGTCGAAAGAGCCTGTCTTGTATAACCCCAAACACACAATTTTCGTATGATAATTTTTCATTCTTCGGTGTCTTTAAACCAGTTCCGTTAAAGTCTTTTGTACGCCTCAGGCGTCTCGTCTTATTTGAGAGTAATTCTATAGAAATTGTACAATGTAAAATCAAATTATAGTAAATTTTATTGAAGAAATTGCAGTTGAAACTGTGATGCAAGATGTGACGTAATGTTTTTTTGAAAAATTAACTGTTGGACCCGTACCTATGATCTATAATAAATTTAATTTTGGCAATGTTGATTGATATTTAATTCAGCTTTAAATGAAGCTGCCAAGTATGTAACTTAGTAACTAAACTCTTGCTGTAAACCAGGCACAGGCAAGTGAGCCAATGTCGTGTGTCCATGTTCTTCAACTCTCACAAGCCCTTTCAATTCTTCCTTACTCCAATAAGAAGATAAATGCAAAGAGGAAATTTAACTATTGAACTCAGATTAGTCAAAATTTTGGTATTAAACCACTAATAACAGGCGTCAAGGTGTTAACAACTCGTATAAAAAACTATCATATTATTAAATTACTTAATTAAAACCCTTTATTGTTAATTAAACTATAATTTTCTTTTATAATTTTCACTAAAAAGCAAAAAAAACCTAATTGTTGTTAACTTCCCAGGCGGAATGATTGTAAAACTGATACGTAATGGAATTTGACACAACGTTTGATTGTAGGATCTATTAATAACCATTAACTAGTCATCATGTTAGAACTCATAATAAAATCTTTGTTAACAGTTAAGAAAATTCGTAGTTTGATTTATTTGAAAAGTTTTTGGTAATTAGTTAGTTCTCAACCTTAAGACTGCAGCAAGGTCGATCTAATTACTGCTGATTGGGTGTTTAGTAAAAAACAACTCTATTCTAATATTTCCTTAATTGCAGTATAATAGCCTAAGTGGATTCGTAGTAGTACTACTATCTACTATTCCTCATAAGTAGGCAGTACCGCTCGCCAATTTGGGTCAAAAACCAATAGTACAGAAATCAGTACAACAAATTGATTGTCTTTAAATTATTACAGTAGATTGAAGTTATGACGCCTGATACCATTATGATGAATTTTCTACTTGTATGAATATTTTTACTTTCCCTTACTTCTATCGAAGGTATATAGGAAAGTATTTAGTTGACAAAAAATCCGAAACAGGGGTTTCACCGTTTTAGATGTTTTTAAGACCTGCGTAATTTTCACGAAGTTGTCTGCTTATGTATGTGTTAGCATCATATATCCCATTGTATTTATGCTGGAGACATGGAACTTTGTACAATAATCAATCTTCAGGTATAGTTGTGCTATCCGGAAAATGTTTTTTTGTTAACCGGCAATAATGACTCAGCAAAAATTTAAAAATTCGTAAAACACAGAAATATTTTTTTGATCAATTTAAAGTTTAGCACGCATATATAAGTCGCATATATATGAGACTTTTAATATGTTCAAAAGTTCCATCTAATTATCAGCATTAGTTCAATTTTTATAAAATGAATTATATAAGTTATTTAAAGAATTGAAAAAAAAGAAAAATAAGCCAATTGAGATGGAATTTAGTACAAGTGTATCTCTTTACGTAATATCTGTGCTTTTTCTCGGTTCATTAAGTTAAGCATATCGAGCGAGGTCAGTGCCTGAATGGGTGATCTCTAGAAATAAAAATATGTATCCGTCGACACAATATAATTGTGCGAAAGGTCAATATAGGTTGTGCCAAAGGCCTCTTGTTTAGCTAAACTCGGTAGTATCAAATTATATATGTATCCGTATTTACAATTTGAACGAGGGAAGCGAGTCTAAAGGCGCGTTACAGTGAAAATTCAGTAATACTTATATTCTGAGTACGTGCGAAAAAAGGTCGAAGTAGAAAGGACGAGCGTTGCTAATTTGATGTAGTGAGTACCCCGTACCCGATTTTTAGCGATTTTTTGGAAAAAATATGAGCTTATGAGGTTTGGAAGGAGGGGGGGGGGGATCAAAATGAAACTCGGTACAAAAATCAACCTTGTTAATGTCCCGAACTCTGATGTTTATGCAATATGTGTAACGTCGTTAACCCACAATAATGATACAAAAAAGATTTCAAAAATCACAAATCTTCGTTTACTTATGGTTAATCAAAATACGAAGGTACATTATATTACCAGTGTTCCGATTTTATTGATTGACATATACGACATAATGTAAACAAATCTCGTTTTTTCACTAATACATTTGAAAATTCGCTTATATCGTGGTATAGTATACCACATATATAAATCAGTTATATGACGAACTAATAAAGGACAACGACCATGTAGCCGCGAAGCGGCCCCCAGCACTGCCGCCGCAGACCGGCAAAGAAGCCAAAGGCCTCTTGTCTTGAAATATGACGGCTGTCTTCAATAATTTTGTAGTCTTTGTTTAGTTGAGAAATTATTTTAAATTCCACATTATGGCCTGACACTTCGACAAAGTATACCGTTTTATCTCTCAGCTTTATTACGTCTCACTTATCTAGGAGCTGACCGGAGACTTCACACTCTCTAGGTAATACAAACCAGAAAAAGCACTTCTGTTGTAATAAATTACTATGTCTTTAGACTTGTTACCCTCCAACTTGTAGAAGCTATTCCTGCTGTGGCTAACAATTAAAAGTGAATGAATGATAAGTCTGTTAGTCTGTGTTTTCTTCGTCTAAGTAATAATTACTTTTGGCCTTCATTAGAATATATTTTTGTACGCATTCCTTAATTATTGTTTACCTTGGTTTTATTGAATTGTTTTGTTATCTGTAATGATAAATGCAGTTTTAAGCACTATCTAGCGCCGAAAATGACATATATATATATATATATATATATATATATATATATATATATATATATTATAATAATAATAATTTACAGGGGGTGAACAGTGAGGTTTGATGGGTTTGAAAATTTTCGACGTATGTCTTCGTCAGTCAGAACTTCCCACCCGGGTAGTTCCGGGGGGGGTCACGTTCCGGGGGTCACTCGGGACTTCCCTACCTATTCTGACTGACAAAGACATACGTCGAAAATTTTCAAACCCTTCAAACCTCACTGTTTCACCCCCTGTAAGTTATTATTATTATAATATTGTTAATATATACTTCTAGTATATTCCTTTTACCTTTTAAAGATATATATATATATATATATATATATATATATATATATATATATATATATATATATATATATATATATATATATATATATATATATATATGAAGGAAACGGGCATATACCTTCTCTTTGCCAGGTATTAAATTATAATACAAGGGTTTCATTATTTTTGAGATATTAGTAAATTTGTGTTCAATTATGTCTGACTGCGGCTTAAAAACAATTTATTATATGTCGTGACCCCAGAACTTTATTTTTCAAATTAAATATTACGTTTTGCATTCAAAATTAAAATAAACAAAAAATAATTTTGATTTATAGCTTCTCCAATTTTATAAACTCTATGTATAATAGTATAGATTGCATCGGCTGCAGCGGTATTGAGTGATAGTGTGTCAAGAGGTGAGATAAAGATGGATAAGTAAGTGGATTGTTATGAAACCTGTTGCTTCTATAACCTTGCCTTCACCTCATTGTTAACCAATAGTATAACCTCTCAATTACTTAGTCTTTGGTAATAATAGTACTTGTTTAACATCGCTCTACAATTAAGTATACTTCATTATCATCCTATGAGTTTTACGTTAACTTTGCTTAGTTGTGAACTCTGTTTTGTCTACTTTTACAAATTAATTTTTCCTTTAAATATGCCGCACCTATCGTGTTCCGTTCCAATTAGTGGGGTAGCTGAGTTTTTACTTAAAACACTAAATTCCGGAGATCGCAAACTAGGCTGTTCTTTTATATACCCATCGTCTTTTTGTTGACGATTCTCTCATAGTACTAGTTAGTCCCTTTTCCCCTATCTAACGCACTTGATACCCTTAAGTGGTGTGATTTCGTTCCGTCGACAAATCACTCCGTCGGCAGTCAACGGAAAAATTTGTCGACGGAACGAAACGAGTTGTTGCGTCATTCCGTCGACAAATCACTCCGTCGACAAATAACTTGTCGATGCAATGATTTGTCGATGGAATGACTTGTCGTCGAAGTGATTTCTGGACGGAACGATACGGAGCCCCTTCAGTCAAGGGATCTCCTATTTATACCGGGTGCAGCATTTCAGATGCACCAACATTAAATTCTTAAAAATAAAGGGAATCAATACTAAGTTGATCATGAAAAAATTGATGATACATTAATAATGCCAATACAATTGCAATGATAATCTAATCATTTTAGAAATCAAATTATGTTCTTAGAAATTTAATACCTAGTTCATTCTAATCTGGTTATTTTTCATCAAGGTATTGTTTTTCATAAATCATTCATTTTTGTAAAAAACCTCAAGAAATTTTTTTAATACAAATTTAAATATGTTAAATAATAGATTAATGAGAAATTTCCGGATTAGGTTGACATTGATATTAAATTCTTTCGAATTTAACGTAGTTTTAAAATTGTAATTATTGTGGTAGTTCAAAGATATCATACGTGTGATTTAAATAAATTACCGTATATAATTTTTCTTATTTATTTAATATTCATTTTTGTTATTTATTTAAATAGTTCATATTATATTATTCGGAATTTTCATTGAAGGTCAGAGTGAGTTCAGGCTCTGTCGGCACCCTGATGAGTCGGACGTAGCGAAACAGAATGGGACATAACGTAGTGTCGAGCCATCAATGATGACGAGTGTCGAATGATGGAACAGTTCCCAGATGTAGCAATGCTTTTTGGTTGTTACATTTCCTAGGTCTCTCTCACAATTATATTGTGAAAATTACCATACGTGGTAAATAGCTACCAAAAGAATAATGATAAATGTAAACTCGCAAGAGTTAATTTACGAAGAGTCGAAACCGTTTTCGAAAGCCCTGGACCATGTTCCTCACTTATTTTCGAAAGCCCTGGACCATGTTCCTCACTTATTTTCAATGATTTAATGTATGTGTGTAAATGTTCCTCCCAATATAATAAACTTCCTTTACTTCTGTTAGTAGTTTGGAATCTTTACGAAAAGTTGTTGCAATAGACAACTTTACATACATATGTAAGTTACATGTTAACATATTTATGTAAGTGACTTGTTAACGTACATATGTAAGTGACATTTTAACATATTTTTTGTAAAACAATTTCGTACTTTGGCGAATAATCTGAAATATACTTGTATACTGGTAAGTTATCGCAGAAGTCGAAACTTTCAAAATATGAACTTAAAAATGCAATAAATAAATCTACCTTAAACGATAAATTAAGTCTTCATGAAACCTTCAGTATTAAAAAAAAAAAATATTGACAAATCTAGAAAATAATTGTATTTTATAGCATCCACGACCTTCTCCTTTTCAATTACTAATATGTCTTTTAAAATTAATAATTATACATCAAGTAAACTCAATATTATATTAGTATTAAACTGGAAATACTTAGAGTAATATTAAAGTGTGTAGTGGCATCGAGTCATTGAACAATTTTATAGCAGCTCATAGAATTGGTTGCCAACTCCTTTCTATTCCATCCAAGGATTCTCTCGCAGGAAGTTCTTCGGTATAAAAATAAAAAGTTCTTACGCAATACTAACGCGTGCCTTGTTGACTATATTTATTCAAACTTCCTGTATAATTTTTGGTAAGCAACGCTTGTTTATCTGAAGATGCTTCAGGTCAAAAAGGTGAAAGGGAATGTGATGCAATGGAGAGAAATAACTTCACGGCCCTTACCCAACATTTTCGAATAAAATGTTTAAAAATATTAAATTACTTGATATTGAAACTAGATTAGGTTACTAAGCTAACGACACGACTCAGATTGGTTGACATAATTTTGAAATGGTTATACAACAAGGTTATCTCGAGTTATTTACCTTTTTATTTCAATTTTAGAAGTACTTCACCTTTATTTTAGATGTTTTTGTAGTTCTATCCCACCCATGTTTATTCTTTGAACTATAGCTCTTTGTCACCTACTAAATAAATAGATGATCAGATAACCCCCAATAACAGATCGGACTGATCGGGAACTGAGGGAAAACTCTCCTCTAAGGGTTTTCTTCAGGTATTTACTCACACACCGAGTTTTACTATAGTTAATTTTAAAGTTATAAGGCCTCCTCTAAAAGTTTCTATTAACGAGACCTCGTTCAGTTTGTTACCCCTATTTAACTTCTTTAGGTTGAAACTCCGGTATAGAACTTTTATTCCTCTGTCATCCTTTAATTGTTTATATTTCCTTCAACTGCTCTTAAATTGTGCTCTTATAACCAGGGACAGTAACTTGATTAGTCCAACTAATCATAATTATAAAACTGAATGAAACTAACGAAACATTTGTCAAACAATAGGGAATCAACTTAACTATATGTTTATAGGGTAAGTACAAATGCTTGAAGTACTCGTTTCCATCCTACATAATCAATTTCTCAATGAACATCATCAATTCGAATGACTAAAGAAAATAGCTAGGAAATTAGCTAAAGGAAATTAAATGAAAGTTAAAAATGTCTTTTCATAAATTATCATTTGAGCAAAGGTTCTAACTCTTATGATTTGAACAGGCTCCAAAATGTTAAATCATTCTGATAAGCTAATAATTATTTGGCAAAGTGACACATCTTCAGTTTATTGACCAATGTCTATATAGTCAAATGAGTCGTGTAATTTATCGACGATATAATGTATGATAATGAGTTATTCTCTTGAGTACCTAAACTTAGATGTGATTGGATAACTAGAAAGGTTGCTGAGAAAGAAGACAATGGATTTGAAGCGACTAATTCCATTAAATCGTCCCCGCAGGCTGCTGTATCATTTATGATTATTGTTCTACTAATAAACATGTTATTATGATACATTAAACACTTTTATAACGTTAATAGATTTTGGGAGGTGATAAATTGGGGGAGGTAGGGGGGGGGGTGTAATAAAATATTAGGGAAAGGATATAAATACGAGCCATCATAGTAGAATATGGAGCCATCACTCCTGGATCAATTAAATCAAGTCTTATAGACATTTTACAGCAACCTCCCCTAGGCTCAGCTGGCATCCCTTCGTCGGCTTTTTTTTGCATGGGAACTCCTGGGAATCCTGTATATACCTTAGTGGCACTTTGCATGGGAACTACTGGGAATCCTGTATATACCTTAGTGGCACTTTGCATGGGAACCACTGGGAATCCTGTATATACCTTAGTGGCACTTTGCATGGGAACTACTGGGAATCCTGGCCTACTCTGAATTACAGCGGGGTTTCAGAGTATGCATCATAGCTTATCAACATGTTGTGCCAAGCATTCCATAAATATTGTACTTTATAAATCTGGTTCCATTTTTAAACCAATTCCTCAACCATCATAAAATCTTATAGCAGAGGTCTAATGGCTAACAATAAGTAAATAGTTCAGTCCCAATAAAATAAGTAAATATCCTTACTCAAACGACTAATTACTTATAAAATCACATACATAAATACATTCATGTTGTCCATAATATTTGCAAAATCGTTGTGCTTGATATTTCAAAACACATTCTTGTTGTGCTTGATATTTGCAAACACTTTACTGTGTGCATGATATTTGCAGTGTGCTTGATATTTGCAAACACATTCTTCTTGTGCTTGATATTTCCAGTGTGCTTGATATTGCAAACACATTCTTCTTGTGCTTGAATTTCCAGTTTGCTTGATATTTCCAGTGTGCTTGATATTTCCAAACACATTCTTCTTGTGCCTGATATTTCCAGTTTGCTTGATATTTGCAAACACATTCTTCTTGTGCTTGATATTTCCAGTGTGCTTGATATGTACAAACACATTCTTCTTGTGCTTGCTATTTCCAAACACATTCTTATGTGCTTCATATTTCCAGAAACATTCTTGTTGTGCATGATATTTCTAAAATTGATATTATTGTCCATTATATATCCAGAAACATTCTTGCGGTGGTTAATATTTGTTAACACATTATGGTGAGCATAATATTTGCAAACTTGTTCTTATTATCCATGATATTTGCAAACTAATTCTTGTTGCAAATTCCATTTAAATAATTTAAACGAAAAGTTTTCACATCAAAACTTTCTGCCAATCTAGGAATACGAAAGATAAAAAAGAAACTTAAAACAGCACTGGTCACACCACTTGAGCCTTTCTTTCTCCTGGTGGTCTTGTTTCGTCTTAAAACCTGTTTGATTTTAATATGTACCACCCGTTGTCGCATTCTATTTGTACTAAGATGTAAATAAATACATATGTCGTCAATTGACTTGCAAATCAACCAAACTAATTAGATTATAAATTAAAATAAAATATTTGCTTTTATGATCTATACAAATAAAAATACAATGAACTTTGTTTTGGTCTAATCATAATCATGACGAAGTTCTGAATGGTTTTAGATGAAAATAAAAAACAATATTATGTCCACACTTCACTATGTCAACAGCGCAACTTTGCACTTTGTGACGTAAGCATGAACTAATTGAATCAAAAATTCAAAAACGTCGACCTTGTAATGGAACCTCTTTCTCCACACTCGTACACACCGTGTTTTATAGGACAACATTTTAAAGACCGATCTAAATTCGACTCAGACCTCTAACACAATTTTTACGCTTATTATGTCCTGAGCTGATATTTGGTTTTAATTTTTTTTACTGGTTTATATTATTCATAATGTTAATTTATAATGTTATTAGTATATATTTTATTTTAGTGATAGTAAGTATGAAGCAATTTATATAAATTAACTTCGCGTGTTCTATAGTCTAAGGGGATTGGTCAATTTATTGAGCTATCGGAAAGCCCTGGTAGTTTCAGAGCAGGTTCTACTTATGGTGTTAAAACATGGAATGGTTAGTATTTCAGTAGTTCATATGTTTTTCAAATGTATCGATGTATAGTGCATAGTAGAATGTATCGATGTATAGTGCATAGTAGAATGTATTGATGTATAGTGCATTGTAGAATAATTTAGAATGTATCGATGTATAGTCCATAGTAGAATGTATGGATGTATAGTGCATTGTAGAATAATTTAGAATGTATCGATGTATAGTCCATAGTAGAATGTATGGATGTATAGTGCATTGTAGAATAATTTAGAATGTATCGATGTATAGTGCATAGTAGAATATATCCATGAATAGTGCATAGTAGAACGTATAGATGTATAGTGCATTGTAGAATAATTTAAAATGTATCGATGTATAGTGCATAGTAGAATAATTTAGAATGTATCCATGTATAGTGCATAGTAGAATATATCGATGTATAGTGCATAATAGAATATATCGATGTATAGTGCATAGTAGAATAATTTAAAATGTATCGATGTATAGTGCATAGTAGAATATATCAATGTATAGTGCATAGTAGAATGTATGGATGTATAGTGCATTGTAGAATAATTTAGAATGTATCGATGTATAGTGCATAGTAGAATATATCGATGTATAGTGCATAGTAGAATATATCAATGTATAGTGCATAGTAGAATGTATGGATGTATAGTGCATTGTAGAATAATTTAGAATGTATCGATGTATAGTGCATAGTAGAATATATCGATGTTAGTGCATAGTAGATGTATGGATGATAGTGCATTGTAGAATAATTTAGAATGAATAGAATAATACTATGTATAATGTATAGTAGAATCGCTTGATATACTAATGTATAATGTATAGTAGAATCGCTTGATATACTAGCAGAATCGCTTGATATACTAATGTACTATATTTCAAACTTATTAATAAAGGTTTTGTTTTAAAATATTCTTTAGGTGACATTTACCTACAATTACATTGAAAGGGCATCAGGTTTAGTTAAAGAATGTATGTACTGCATATTCTGTTTAATATGGAAGGTCAGAACTGTGGTTTAGAATTATTACACGATATCTATAAAGTATTGTGTATTTTTATTCTTGTTATATTGAGCTGTAACAGATTATGTATGTATATATATAAATATATATATATATTTAACGCGACGACTCGGTGTCGTAACTTTACAACAGGTGTGAAAAGAGTGACTTTTCAAGATTTTTAAATCAAGATAACGGTTTTATCTTGATTTTGAATATACTTACAAATTACCTATAACTGGAGTTATAATTAACAATAGATGTGTGAATTGAACTATTTTTCTTCACTTTTAAAGTTTTCTTTATAGAGTAATCAAGAAATAACTGAGGAAAGAAGTGTGGGCTTACCGAAATAGGTAACAATTTAAATAATCTTCTTAGGTCATTTCCTTGGTTTTTAGGAAGAGTAAAAAGTGCAGGTTTGAATAAGATTCTTTTTAGATTCTTCTTGCCGAGATAGATACTAAAAACAGTGCAGAGTGCAGTTGATACCATAGAGTTATATACTAGAGGGGGCATAGCCTATCTCAATGCATTAAAAGGCCTGAAACGTTATTTTGGGGCTCTCTGAGGCTCTGTGTAACCTCATTGAAACCTCCTTCGAAAGTGAGTTAAGGTTTAAATTTTTCCGCACATTGATTGTGTTTTGGTTTGTATTTTTAACGTTCTTCTATATAAGTTACTGAAAGTTTGTACTGATTATTAGATTTTATTTTTAGCGAAGGTTGTCAGGTTACTTTTTCGATGTTTCGAAATTTAACCTATAGGGCCCCTCTAGTAATAATATATTTATAGTTGATATTATGGAGATTGACCCTGGACGCGCCCGAACATAGTTTTTACCCTAGGTTACTCTAGTGCAGCGGTCCTCAGGCTTTTTTTTAAGGCAGACCGGTTTAAAAACAATATTGGAATTAGGGTTATGAATTCTCAACACATTTTAAAAAGAATTATACTATCTTTTAATGTATACTTTAACAACTATTTATTCACAGTTGGTAAAAAAAACAAAAGCAATGAAAAATGCTATGGCGTCTACATAGCATCTTACCGGCACTAATGATGATCGAGCGATCGAAAGTCGGCTTTGTTTGTGTAAAGAATAAAAGTTTTGTGGAGCGATTTTGGTGTTTTGTTTGGCTTCAATGGGAAATCGGTTAGTGATGATCAATAAGTTTTTCGATTTCTGGAACCAATGATGTCTCTGCAAGACGCATCAACGTAATCAGACGTAATCAATTTATTCGTTTATGCGTAGAAGGTATCAACGAGAAAAATTTTATCGACATAAATAGATGCTTGAGAAACAGACTAACAACAGTAAGGCCTTTTTATTCTAAAGATGATTTTTTTTCATTTTTAATGTAATCCAAAATGTTTCCATTTCTATATTGGTTCCCATATAGCGAAAAATAAAAGCGAATGATAAAAGCCCAATGAAAGCGAACCATCCAAAAGGGTTCGCTTTCATTGAGTTTTCATTAAAAGGATAATATAGACCAAGAACCCAGGGGTGTTTTGTTAATGAAAAGTGTAATTTCTGGAACCGGTCTCAATTTTTCGTAAATACCTTCCTGAACAAGGATCTGCAATTCTGCAGACTCGTATCGGGTGGGCGTCCCAGGCAGAACGCACTTTACAGGTCAAATTTACCACCCAAGTTAACAAACAGTGTAATGGCTGGAACCGGTCTCAATTTTTCGTAAATACCTTCCTGAACAAGGATCTGTAATTCTGCCGACTCGTGTCGGATGGGTGTCCCAGGCAGAACGCACTTTAGGGGTCAAAGGTTCTGCCTAGGACACCTATCCGATTTGACCTGTAAGTGCGTTCTGCCTGGGACACCCATCCGATACGAGTCGGCAGAATTGCAGATCCTTGTTCAGGAAGGTATTTACGAAAAACTGAGACCGGTTCCAGCCATTACACTTTTTATTAACAAAACACCCCTGGGCTCTTGGTCTAGCTGACAGTTTTTTTCTAGAGAATGAAAATAACTTTTCACGAAATCTGTATTTATCTTATTAATATCATGAGAGATGCGAAAATTTATTATTATTGAAGACATTCGAAGAACTGCCTTTTCAAAAGGTTCAACATCATTCTAAGTAATGTTTTTATGTGAAACTCTTATTTTTAATACTTAAAATAAAATAAAAATATAATTTATACGTTTTTCTTTGTATTTGTTATCACTTTTTTTCTATTCGTAATTTGATATCATCCTTGATATTTATCGGGCCGATAGATTTTTTTTTGCAGTTCGTATACTGGTAGAAAATTTCCACGGACCTGTACTGATTCGCGTATTGGTGGTTGAGAACCACTGCTCTAGCGTGCACTGGGGTAACATGTTGAACAAACTTAATAAGAAACAAAAAAGTGGTATAATCTGTAAATTACAAGGTTAACGCTAAAAACATCGTACGCCTCAGTGCGATTTTAATTAGCGCACAAAAATACCGTTCGCCCACCCCCTTCTGTTCTAATACGACTCCCTTATCCCTTCTCAACGTATAGAATAAACTACGTAAAAAACCATTAACTCCGTCTTTTCCACAAAATTCGCTTATTAGGGCTGAACCGGCTTTTAGCTTACGTCACCATTAGTGCTTAACATAGCAATAAAAAATATTGTAACAAAATACATCAAACAAATAAAAAATAAAAAGCTAATCACAAATGTAAAAAAGTTAAATCCTAAACCTTATGAAAAACCTCATAGACTACATGGTATTTATACGAGTATACATATTTCGTATCGACATATTTATACGAGTATACATATTTCGTATCGACATATTTATGCGAGTATAAATATTTCGTATCGTATACGGTATATAAATATTTCGTATTATTTTACGAGTAAAATATTTCGTATCTACATAATTTTATACGAGTATAAATATTTCGTATCTACATATTTATACGAGTGTAAATATTTCGTATCTACATATTTATACGATTATAAATATATCGTATCTACATATTTATACAAGTATAAATATTTCGTATCTACATATTTATACGAGTATAAATATTTCGTATCTACATATTTATACGATTATAAATATATCGTATCTACATATTTATACAAGTATAAATATTTCGTATCTACATATTTATACGAGTATAAATATTTCGTATCTACATATTTATACGATTATAAATATTTCGTATCTACATATTTATACATATTTCGTATCTACATACGAGTATAAATATTTCGTATCTACATACGAGTATAAATATTTCGTATCTAAATGTTGGCATTGGTATTTATATCTATATTACTTTGGGCATTGTATGTTCGTAATTGAAGGTTGTAAGGAAACAAAAAGAATTCAGGTTTAGCGAGAGTGGGGATTGAATTGGTTAAAATATAGAGTATTTAAGAGAACTGCAAGTCATAAAATAGAGTATTTAAGAGAACTGCAAGTCATAAAATAGAGTATTTAAGAGAACTGCAAGTCATAAAATAGAGTATTTAAGAGAACTGCAAGTCATAAAATAGAGTATTTAAGAATTGCAAGTCATAAAATAGAGGATTTGACAACTGCAAGTCATAAAATAGAGTATTTAAGATTTGCAAGTCATAAAATAGAGTATTTAGAAACTAGTCGTATTTAACAGAACTGCAAGTCATTAATAGAGTATTTAAGAGAACTGCAAGTCATAAAATAGGTATTAAGAATTGCAAGTCATAAAATAGAGGATTTGACAACTGCAAGTCATAAATTTAAGATTTGCAAGAAAAAATAGAGGATTTAAGAGAACTGCAAGTCATAGGTCAACATTTAGGTTGACTAACATTAACGTTTAAGTATAAGATCAAAGTTAAACCTCTGATATTATGACAGACAAAGTACTCTGACCTATATTGTAGTTTTAAACTTCATCTCGTTACGTAAAAGATTATTTTCAGCTATTTAACCGAATGTACTTTCTTAACTACTTAGAACTTAATAGATTATGCTAGTTATTTATTACATAAAATACTCATTTACATAACAAGGGAGGGAAGATAGTTTTTCTCACTTGAGGTAAAGTTTTCTTTGTAAAAGAAAGTATCGTTAAAAACTGAGCGGCCTTACGTATTCTGTACTTGGCCTCAGAAATTAGTTGATTACTGAGGTTTGCAGAGGGAGTTAACTACTGGCTTGCCGAGTGGCAATACGTATTGATGAAGTAAGGAACTCACAAATAAGGATTCACGGAGAATTCTTCTTACTTTCGGTACAAGTACAGAAAATAAAATGAATCCCTTTTATTTCCGGCAATAGTGCCGAAAGTTAGGTACATTCTTCTACAAAAATCTAAAGTCGTATTTTTGGGTCATGTCTGACAGACATGTAATGTCAACATTACGCATATCAATCCCTGATAAAATAGATTTACGGGGCCAGGTACTTGTGAAAACTTAATTTACGACTCTAGTCGTATGTAAAATATATTTTTCTTTTCTTGTATTGCTGGAAGTATCCATAGCCGGCGCATAATCCACGAAGATAAATTTTTACTTAGTTCTTTTGAAAAGAAGTTTGTATTACCTCATGTGTCGAAGTACAAACATTTTGTCTTCTCCACTGAAGAGCAATGACTATACTATTAGTTTCTATGTCTTTAAAAAGCAACAGCACGTGACCTTCTGTAAGACTATATGCGTTCCTTCTCTTAAAACTATAAAAAGAAGCACATTTATGTATTTTATAAACTACAATTGAGGTTTTTAAATTATCCCTAAACCCAGGTTTACCTGGGGATGGACATCTTCTACGAAACCACTGCCTTAACGTTTCCTGCGCATTTAAGGGTTTCCAACCCTTTTATATTATCCTAAACGCCCCGACCAGGATTGAATCCGACCTTTCTAGCGCAGCCTCATCTGCTAACCTTTACTACTCAGTAAAGGTTTCTACTCTACTTGCGCCTCCAAAATCATCAGTTATAATGACTAGATTGTCACGTTTGCCAGTGTGCAACTATCATTTGACAATACTGGTCGTTTACCTCATATTGATAAACTATCTGTGACTGTACTGATCGTCCACCTCATATTGATAAACTATCTATAACTGTACTGATCGTCTACCTCATATTGATAAACCATCTGTTAATTTACTGATCGTCTACCTCATATTGAAACCATCTGTAACTGACTGATCGTCTACCTCATACTGATAAACCATCTGTAACTTAACTGATCGTCTACCTCATATGATAAACCATCTGTAACTGAACTGATCGTCTACCTCATATTGATAAACCATCTGTAACTGAACTGATCGTCTACCTCATATTGATAAACCATCTGTGACCTATTGATAAACTATCTGTGACTGTACTGATCGTCTTCTGTATTGTTAGGGAATGAATCATGCAGCGATATTAATACTTTCCTTTTTATCTTCCTACTTAACTTGTTTTGCTATATTACTTAAAGTTCACGGTCGAATGATCAAATGTTTATTCAATAAAATCAAAGTCGTTTTAATTTATTAAGTGAATGCAAATGAGCAAAGACTTTATGTTTTTAAAACACATTCATATGACTTGAGGGTGTCCTGCCACTAAAAGATAAAACATATAAATGGTATATTTTAGCGAATTCGCATCAGAAAATGACGCTTATGAGGCTGTTCGGACGCTTATGAGTTGTTTCGATTATCTTCCTGATTCCAAAACTAATTGTGTTCACAAAGTTTGTTGTTATTTATTGTTGTAAGTTGTTATTTATAGCACATAATTTATTTATGCAACGAGAGATAGAAGCAAGTTTTACAGCTCAAGTTTAAGTTGCCTCCTGAGGCAAAGTCGAATAATCAAACTTCATTAGTTAAACTAGTTAGCTTCTGAGGCTTGCTGAAGGAGAATACTAAACTTTTGTTTCCCGAGGTATAATGTACATGAACTAAGATTATACGATCTCAGTTTATTTACGTTTTCCATTAAAATAAAATAAAAATTACGCCAACATTTATTTTAATAACACTTCACAGAGGAAGAGTGCCACCACTCTTCACACTATAGTAACAGTGTAACTGTTACCACTTCCACCTAAGCCGATTCCCGTAGGGGTTATCCCTGATTACTCTAAACGAGCGATATTATATAGAGAGAAAGGATTTGCAACACATGACTTTGTATTGTTTTCTTGCTTATACCCCCATAATGACTTGCAATTATTGGAATTATAACTTTCTTACGAAGCTCATGCGGAAGTATTACTCGGCAACAATAACTCTACTTGTAATTTATTGTGTAAGAAATACTTTGTGAAGAATTTTTATTATACTTGTAATGGTTCGAATTTAATTGTTATGCTGATATTGCATTCATTGTAATATTTTCTAACCGAAGGGATAATAAATCTTAATATTAGTAAAACGTTTCATTATTAACTATTATTAAAAAACTATATGTATTTAGCATGTAAAGTATATCAGTTAAATAAGCCCAACTTGGTAGATAGTAGGGTTGGGCGAACTACCAAGTCTCGTCTACACGACTTCTCTTAACTTATCAGAGGCCTAAGCTTTCTTTAAATCAAGTATAGGCTTAGTTTTAAATAAAAATACGGCGTCAAGTTTTTTTGCCAAGTTCTTAGGGGTAGGGAGAAAAACCAACCCCAGGATCCAGTCCAAATTTGACTCATGAAAGGTTATCTTAAACTAGTGACACAATAAAACAATTAATTTGATCCTTTACTTTAAAATAAAGTCAGTCTAAAAATATAATATACTTTTGAATACATCTTAATTATCAAAATAATGGCTACATTAAGAAAAAAGAAAAGGTTAAATAATAACATTCCTAACTTCTAGAAATTTCGTTTATATAAATAAATAAATAAATAATATATATATTATATATTATATATATATATATATATATATATATATATATATATATATATATATATATTTGTTTCGGGGTTCAAGGTGTGACTCCCAGCATGACGCCTATCCCATTAGCAAAAATTTGTCGAAAGGAAAATTCGCTAAATAAAATCATGAAATCGATAAGTGTTGATTTGACCTTCAAAGAAGGGCATCCAAAATCTCCTAAAAATATGCCATTATTCTGATTTGAAATTAAAATTCAAGTTCCTCAAAATATAGCTACTACATCAAAAGTGACCCTAATTTTGGGTATAAAAAACAGTATAACTTCAAAATAACATACAAATACATTAGCTTATTTTTCCCATGGATAATCGCTAATATTAGGTGCGAGGCTCCTTTGTACAATGTCTCTCAACATGGGCTCATATTGTCTGTTCCGCTTTAGTATTGTTAGATTGGTATTTTTTAAGATATTTAATCATATTTTAAAAATCACACAAGAACGATATACTTTAATAAATCAAGCATTAATATAACTTTTATTGAAGGATATTGTAACCTGTTTCCAGGTATGCAATGCGTTCATTATATTTAAGTATTGCCAGTTAGTATATCCAGTTTCCAGTTAAACAAACCATCGAACTCGACATCTAAAGTTTTTTGTTTTGTTTGTTTCAGGAATTCCGGAAACATGTTCGGAGGCTGTTGTTCCTAGTTGTAATTATTAGTATAATTTCACAAATCACTGCCGACACCACAAGCAGTAAGTTAATACTTTTTTATCCCTAATTAATAATTATTTTAAATGTTTACTTTTTCTCATTTATGTCGTAGGTATTAAAGAACGATATTGTATTGGCACTGAAAATCTAAAACCGATATATTCATCCGTTTCAGGACCTACAGAGTGGTTTTTATATAGTTTTTTTTCAGTAAACGTGCGTGTCTTATATCTCGTAGCAACCAGAGCGATTATACTAGTTTATATAGTTGAAACTTATAGAAGAAATCAGTCCTTAGGTCTAGTTATGCTATGTGGAAAATATCGTTTTATAACGTCCTTGACTGTTATTAATAATTAAAAAAAAATCAAACATCATAAAACCTGGAAAAGTGACAGCACACATTTAGCACCATAAGACCAAAAATCTTTTTGAATATCTCAATTTCACTATCAGCATTAGTGCAATCTTTATAAAATGACATGTATAGTTTTATTAAGAAAAACCTTGTATTGTAGCTCGTTAAAAAGCGTAAAAACCGTCTAATTACTTAAAAATTTGATACAAGTGAATTACTTTGTATAAAAATAAGCATAGACATTTTCATTTTAATACGATTTTATAGTAGTAGTTTTTTTAATGGTATATCCATGGTATTTGCCGAATCATATGTGTTAAGAAGCAGTGAGCTTGGTCATTAGGTGGATAGATGACCGCTGCGATTAAACCTAACTTTTTCTGTTAGAGGACAAGCAAAGCGAGTCTGAAGTTATACTAAATTATACGTAAGCTGTTGTTTACATTTACATTGGAGTGGAGCAATACTCAGTGACAACCTTGTAAGCGTTATTTTCTAATGAAAATTCGCCCGACCATGCTGACCACGTCGCTAGACTTTATACACTTTTTGTTGACAATGATATTTTCAACATCAGTTTTATAATCTAACCCCCAGAAAAATATTTTTAAGACTTTATCTTATTATTGAAGAAGTCTTTAAATGGTCGATAAAGTGACTGAACCTTGTTATTCGAGGCTCAGTCTAGACTTGGAAGACTTATAGGAAGGTCGGTTTAGTCAGAAATATTCCTTGTTACCTATAATTATTTCTAGTTTGACTAGAATCTTGTCAAAATCAATCTATAATTCATTTTATCCTTGGACCACGAACTTGGACTCTCATTTCAATTTTTCCAGTCACGACACGACAACCTTTGTTTAATAATCTTGGGATAATATTATGAAAACATTCGGTTAATCAGCTGATCTATTTCTTTATTGTCATGGAGATATTATTACTAGAGAAGCCCTATCGGTTGAATGTTAAAATATCAGAAAAGTAACCTGATCACCTTTGATTGTTAATATGAACAAATAAACAGAATAAGATTACAGTAGAGGCTCAATTACACGGTGCGACCTAAGTCACTAGCGATTTTAGTCGCCAGTGACCATAGTGGCTGGTGTAATAAGGACATAAACAATAACAACTTGTCGCTAGGGGGCTTAAAATAATACTAATATAGAAGGAGCATAGGACCGTAAACACAATGTAATTCCACTGATAACACGAAAGCCGGTTGATTGATGGTAGGGGTACCACCCTAACAACAAAACATTATTTTATAAATGCGTAATAAATATCCACTAATGAAAAAAGATCTCAAGTAACGAATAAAATAACTTTAAAAAAATCCTAAGTACTTAGTAAAATCGGTCTAAGTTAGCCAAAGGGTAGGAGAAAACGAGAATCTACATTTAGTTGTTGACAAGGTTACTTTATCTTAATTTAATTAAAAACTTACCAATTTCAATGCTCTTACAAAATGTAATGCACCGATATTCTATACTAGAATTTTATGAATATACATCGAATTAATTAAAAATAGAACATATATTTCAGCAACCGGGAAGTATTGCCAACTTTGTTATAGGAAATTATAATACATTGTTACGGTGGCACGCATTATTATGCACCAGTGAAGTGACTTGGCTGTTATCAGTTATCTTCCATCTATATATATTAAGACAAGAGCCCAGGGGTGTTTGTTAATAAAAAGTGTAATGGCTGGAACCGGTCTCAATTTTTCGTAAATATCTTCCTGAACAAGGATCTGCAATTCTGCCGACTCGTATCGGATGGGTGTCCCAGGCAGAACTTTGACCCCTAAAGTGCGCGGTCTGCCTGACACCCATCATCGATACGAGTCTGCAGAATTGCAGATCCTTGTTCAGGAAGATATTTACGAAAAATTGGACCGGTTTCCAGCCATTACACTTTTATTAACAAAACACCCCTGGGCTCTTGGTCTAATAGTACTATTCTAACCTAGGGGGGGTTAATTCAAGTGTCTGTTTACTTCTTGTATCTAGTCGACGGCGGTTTTAGTCTCATGGAGACTGAATTATTACATAAACAATTTTAAGCATTTAAAATACATATTTAAGTATTTTAAATACTTAAAAGTAAGAAACTATTTTATAATAGTAAGAAAGTATTTATATAATATTTGCTTATACAACAAACATAATGATAATGTATTATGACATTCTATCCATCGATATGGAAAAGAGTTTGACAGCCATTTTCACAAATTCAAGAATAATATGATTAATAACTCGAAAGACGTACTGGGAAGGACAGACTAGATATCTTACACGCACGTATCTTTCCCGCTGACTCCTGATCAGTTTGACAAGTAATGGTGACACTGGAAATCTACTTCCCACCATATTCCTTTACCTTCATTTGGATTATTTTAAACACTAGTGACCTGATTTTGATTATAGTACGACACACGGCTAAATCAGTTGACAGCGTGGGATTAAATCTAGATGCTTATATCTATGACTCGGATATTACAGATAATATATATATATATATATATATAAATATAATATATATATTATATATATATATATATATATTATATATATTACTACACGATTAAAATTTGCATCCCAATTTACACATTGTGGCGTGTAACATCAAACATATTTCATAAACAACATGGTTTGGGACATAAAGAAGGTTGATTTTTGTACTAAGTTTCATTTCGATCCGAGAAAGCTGTCGAATGTCATCATGTTTCATAGAAACGTCAAGGAACAAAAATCTCGTTCACACGTACATATTTATGCACACACACAGATATATATATATATATATATATATATATATATATATAATATATATATATATATATATGTGTTGTGTGTGTGTGTGTGTGTGTGTGTGTGTGTGTGTGTGTGTGTGTGTGTGTGTGTGTGTGTGTGTGTGTGTGTGTGTGTGTGTGGTGGTGTGTGTGTGTGTTGTGTGGTGTGTGTGTGTGTGTGTGTGTGTGTATGTGATGTATAAACATTCTCGGAAGGATTAAGAAAATTAAATACTGAGATGAACGGACTACAAGGTAGTTTTCATACGACTTTGACATTCGAAACATTGTGATAGCATGTTCGTTGACCAAGAAAGTTTCGTGAATAAAATACATTATTCATGAGGGACGTTCGACTTTGTATATATTATTATTGTTATTTAAATTCCTATTTAAGTGTACAAATCTGTAAGCGTTCCGATTTGCTTGCATATTGGTGTTGTGTTCGTTGCTGTTTTTATGATTGTCTTCTGTTTTATGATTGTCCTCTATTTTATGATTGTCCTCTATTTTATGATTGTCTTCTATTTTTACCACGAGAAGAAAAACGGAAAAAATTTGTCTTTGCCTCGTAACATAATAATCCAAACAATAAAATTTCATCTAATGTCTTTTACGAGTAGTTGAATGAAATTTTCTGTATAAATATTAGTATAAGTCTCCATAATTATGGGATGATTTTTTATGAATGAAACTTTGATTTAAATTTTAGGGATTAAATATTTGAGATTAAATTATAATATAAATCCAGTGGTTTTAAATTCGGTAGTTTCCTGTTTTGAGAAACGTTTTATTTTATACAATTAAATATACATGTATTGAAATTATTATTTTTTTAAATATACATATATCACGTCAATATACAAGGTAATAGTTATTTTTTTACTTTTTATTTTTGTACCCGTAGCTCTGAAGTTCCTTAACTCAAAATTTTTGGCATTATTGTAAACAAGTTTTATCAATTTATTATTGGCGTATTTTATAAATATTACTACTTATTTACTAAGCTATTAGAAGAGTTAATTATATGTTTTAAATTCTTATGAAATATGTAAATGACGTATCATACATTTATATATATGTATATATAAATACATATATACATACAAAGCGATAAAGCTTTGTATCCTGCCTGGCAGAGTATGTAATATTTATTTCTGTGTTTTAGGTACAAGCACAAGTAGAAGAAGAGTTAGAAGACCTACAAATCATAATCGGGTCAAAGTAGACCAAGAACCTGCTGCGTCATCTAATAGGTTGGTATCATTGCTCAGCTCAGCTCACTAACACAGAAAATTCAAAGAAGAACACTACAGTCTATCGTTAGTTTAAAAATCCCCAAGGTCATAAGTATTTTGGGGATTGACCAAATTCAGAGAAGCTGCTGCCAACCTCTCACTTAAAAAGAGAAAAAAAATCCCTACCACAAACCGCTGCAGGGAAAAAACCTTCTTCCCGCAATCGTTCACTTTCTTTGTGGTTCTTCTTTTGATTACATCGTTTGAACTCTACTTTCAAATTAATCTTAATAATTATATTTTAAAATAAAACTACACGAAAGAAATGTAAAAAAACATCGCCAAGAAAATACGGGTAAAATAACCTGATTTGTTTACATAATTATTTCCCGCTCCCTTCTTGCAGGGATTTGTTTTCTTAAGAATCAGTGGTGTCTAAACTGACCTGTCTAGATTTTTAAACTAAACGATAGACTGTAGTTAAAATTCAAATTTAAAGCTTGGGGTCTTTTCTGACTCAAAGTACATGATATGCACTTCTATTACTTGAAGTGAATTTGAAAAAATCGGGTACGGGGTACCTCCGAACTTTTCCTCATCACATCGGATTTGCTACGTTCATCTTCCCAACTTCGGAATCGATCGTCCTCAGGATAAAAAAAATTCGCCAAATTTATAAAAATTTCGCCTATCTTAGGACGCTTCGCTCGTTCTCAGATAGTAAATACAGCAGTTTCATTCTCAGCGGTCACCCAAACAGCACTGACCACGCTCAACACTGCTTAACTTTTATGACCCAACAAAAATCATGGATATTCTTGTCTTGTTGAAATTAAACCTGGTATACCCATCTTTTATGTAAAGGTACCATTCTTTTATGTATGTACCTTTTACATTTGTACCATTTTTTAACTCAATTAGATAATGCGTACACAAGTCATTTGATAAAAATTGAACCAGTGCTGATAATGAGATGAAACATAGCACTTATGCTAGTCTTATACATGGCTACATGTATAATACTTTTTTATGTTTGCGAAAAAATTCGAAACCGGGATCCTACGTTCATTGCAGAATGCGATTTTAGTAGTGATTCTCATGTTCTATGGACGACCTTAGAGAATTTGATGTGCGAGAGAATCCGACAAGTTGATGTGTTTTTCAGAGGCACCCCGTACCTGATTTTTCAAAAATAATATAGGGTACCTTACCTTCTTCATATTTGACTCCTCTTTAAAGCTACACGATGTAATATTTAATTTTTAAATATTTCATTTAACAGGTTTAAATCACGACATAGAACTACACCTACGAGAGATTCGACGACTAGTATATCTAGGAAATCAGGTACCGTCTCGTCTACGAAAGAAGAGGGGTACAAGGTACGTAATAATTTTACCTGTACATATAACAAATAAGAATGTTCTTAATAAAATCTATAAATTGTGACGGTTAGATTTAGCCCTTTTGCGTCCTTAGTCAAAGGTTTACATATCAAAACTTCTTTTGCGTTGACTTACAACTAAGTTTATAGGTCACTAATGAAGTCTTACATTATGAAATGCTGTTGACTTTACGGGGTCCTTCGGCACCTTATACTCCTTTATCAACCAGGTCTAATCCAATAGAGACTTAAGCCCGTATTCAAAGACATCTTTCTAACATTTTCCTAACATACTCCTTGTCCTTAAGGAGAATGTTAGGAAAATGTTTGGAAGATCTTTGAATACGGGCCTTAAAACTACCTCCTCCTTCTCAACAAGGTCTTTATGGGAAAATGCAGAACTTTCATTCTCTCTAACGACTTGGTCTTTACCAAGGATCTCATATAAAGGGGAAGGAATATATCAGTCCTTCCCAATATTTAACAATGTCGCCAATCCCCACCACAACTCTCTCAGGCACTCGTAGCACTACTACTTCCTTCTTATAGTCAGGTTATAAACATGCCAATTAAAATTTTGTGTTGTGGTTAATTCAAGGACCTTGAATAAAGGGGATGACGCATTATGGAACTTTCCTGACCCTCATGGACATTGTATGAGATAGAGAAAATATGAGCAAAACTTACCTTCCTCAGGTTATAGTAAAAAAGGCGCGAAACGAAGGTTATGTAACAACGATAAGTCGAGTTTGCTCCTCAAATTCCATCTGTGTTTGTTAGTTGTGATTTTAGTTAACTTTGGTGCTTATTAAGTCAATTAAAATGAAACAGTTAATAGAAGAAAATATATTTCTTTGTACCATTTGTTTATAACCTTCTCAATAAGCAAAACAACTGGAAACCATCAAAAGCTAAAATTGCCTCTAAATTTTTATAAAATAGGACCTGCGCAGTTAATTGTAATGATTGTAAGCATTGCGTGGTTCGTATTAAGCATGCGCAGTTTGTTTTGACATGTGCTTTGTGATGGATTCTCCTTTAATTCTTTGTTCTTGATGGAGTCACTTTGTTATACTGCAAATTGTTTTAGTGCGTAATCCCCTTTATTCTAACTCCTTGGTTAATTGTACATATTTAATGTTATTTTACCTTGTTGAGATAATTAAGTTATAATCTTAATAAAATAAGAATATTACTTGAATTAAAGTACGTTGTCTTTAAGCGTGTTAAACTTTAAAAGTAAAAAAAACACAAACTTTTTACGCATCTCCAATACTTTTACATTCTATATGGGACAACTTGTCCTATGCCCATCTATTTTCATTGAAAACGGTAGCAACACTTTTATGGCCTTATCAAGTTGGTCTTTTTCGTATGACTTAAAACTTTCACTCCACTGTTAACATTATCTCTGTGGGAAAACTTAAATCTTCTATTCCCAGGAGGAAAGAGAGCTTCTGTGATAACTCTCTTCTATTTATCGTAGTAAGAAGTTTAATGCGAATAAAATAGCGAAATTCCTATGATAGTTGAATGGTTTTTTGGTTTGAGAAAAGGAATTTTGAGGCACCTCTTACCATGCCTACCATCACCGATATTACTATTACGCCACTATCTCATCTTCAAGGCACCCACCGGAGATTTTTCCAGTAACAAATTTTTCATTGCAATTCACAATCGTAAACTTAATTTTGATACAAATTAAGTTTCAGAAAATTTAATAAACCTGGGGAAAGCATTAAACAAAATTTTCATATTTTACGTTCATTTTTAGAACAATAATAAATTTTAATGAATGAAAACAGAACAGTTTTTGTCTCTTCACACATTATTATATTTATATAACAGATCCGGCTGTCAACTGTTAACAGTCATCATCAGTGCCTACATGTGACAAACAATTGATATGTTGTTGTCGCAATATTAAATTGCATATTTTGCTATTGCAGGTAGTTTGTTATTATACAAATTGGTCACAGTATCGTCCTAAAATAGGTAAATATTTGCCTGAAGACATCGATCCTAGTCTATGCACACACGTTATTTTTGCTTTTGGATGGCTTAAGAAGGGCAGACTTAGCAGCTTCGAATCCAACGATGAGACGAAGGAAGGAAAGATCGGTCTTTACGATCGTATTGCCAACCTCAAGAAAGCCAATCCTAAACTCAAAACTTTACTTGCTATTGGTGAGTCATTTGGTTACATTTCCTTTGTACCTTCTTTTAATAAAAGATGATACGGTTTTATTCACCCCCTGATATTATTTTCCTCGAAATTTTTTTTTTTCGTTTTCATGCGTTCAAGTGAAATGAAAATTATACTAAAAAAATATCGGACAAATTGCTAAAATTACCTTAGTATCCCAAACGTCAAATTTAATATTTATGTGAAAATAAAAAAAGAACTGTTTGTTAAATCTGAATTCTAATTTAACTGAATTCTAATTTAAGTAATTAAGGGTCTTTGAATGCTAATATAAACATACAGACCTCTATCCTAGTTATTTAAATAGAAATATATTTTCAATTCTCATCACATGTCGGGATTTCGAAAATATTTTGACAAAACCTGTTCATAATTGGAAAATTTTATTTTGATAATTCTGAGGTGTTCTAAGTGAACATGGTCTAAATGAGCCTTAGTACGATAATCGAACTCAACAATTTTCTAAACATTTATCTTTATGAAATACGTTTGACGTCATTAATCCACAATAATGACTTAGAAAAAAATCACATAACTTGAAAAAGTTGTCAGATCAAACTGAAATTCAAAATGCATGTATAACTCTGTCAAATAAACGCATGGACGAACATTCATATAAATACCAGAATTAATCCTGATTCTATCGATTGACATGTATAAATTTGTGAAAGCAATCTCGGTTTTGGACTAATATTTTGGATATTCGCTAATATAATATTAGCTGTATGTTAAATAAGAACAACTGTGTTATGATACGTTAAATCATATTATAATATAAATAGTTAGTTCTTGGAAACTATATAACAATTTGGTTAATAGTTATCCCAACTATTAACCTATTGGTTGGTTGTTGGTGAGCTAATTTTGTTGGTATCCAACCAACAAAATAAGCTCAGTTTTCTAATGGAAATCCACTGCAAAAGTATTGTTATTATTAATAATAATAATTCCCCTTTAGAGTTAACTCATTAGGGATAACCTGAGGAATAATAAATAATTCCTATAACCTGTAATAATAACCACTTTCTAATAGGTTTGTGTTGTTGGTGCCTTTCTTGATATTGAAGGATCATTTGACAACCCGTCTTTCCAAACTATACTCTCCTCTCTGGAGTTTTATCTCCTCTACTGTGGAGCCTTGTGGTGGACGGCATACTCTGCTGTCTCAACAGTAAAGGCTTCTTTGCCATAGGGTACGCTGATGACATTGTCATCCTCATTCTTGGCAAATTCATTAATACAGCCCTAGAGGTAATCCAAACACCAATAAGGCTGCTTGAGAATTTTCAACTGGTAGAAGTTTGACTCTACCAATGAATCACTGGTCAAAACAATCTTAGACCTATTCCGAGGTAAAGGATTATTCTGACCTGGACCAATTGAGAGGATTGTACTTAAAATAGACTTCCAGTCGCAGTGCAAATGGGGTCTAACCTCGACTTCAACCCCAATCATTAATAATTATTCTAATAGATGGTTCCTGCTGGGATAAATCCGAGGGAAACACTTCAGGTAATAGTGCCACTATTGCGCATAACCTGTCAAGATCCTAGACTAACTCGATCCCATGATCAGGTAGTCATCAGCAAATTTTAGCTTGCATGACTGGAGATTAAAATAACTCGTCTAATCAATGAGTCAGTTATTCTTACCTCTACTATATGATGTAACTCATTTCAATAATGAATATTGATGGCCAAATACAGCATACAGGTAAACTCTCTTATAATCAAAATCTTATTCACATCATATTGCTATATGGCAAAGTCACAATTTTATTATTTATACCATTTTATGGTTTCAGGTGGTTGGTCTTTCGGAACTCAGAAATTTAAAGACATGTCAGCTACAAGATACAGTCGTCAGACGTTCATCTACTCTGCCGTACCTTTCCTTAGACAGCGTCAATTTGATGGCTTGGATATAGATTGGGAATATCCTAAAGGAACTGATGACAAAAAGAATTACGTCCTTTTGCTCAAAGGTATTCTAAAATCATTAAGATCTAAAGCTAAGTTAAGGGGAGTATGTATTCGCTAAGTACATGGCAAAATGCCATGCAATAAAAAAATTAATAAAAAGCAACAACCATAAGAGGTATAAATTTCACAAAGAGACAATATCTGAGCGGTACAATGGTCCTTGAAGCAGTGGGCGCAAAGCGACAAGGGGCAAAAGGCCTCTGTTTAAATGATCAGAACTCTTGCTGTCATTTACACTTAACATAAAAATGTTGTTCATAAGTACGAGTACATAGGTTTAAACCTTTAGCTATATGTTTTGTTTGTTACATTAAAAACTGAACAGTCCCCACTCAGATTACAGTGTATCGACAACTTTAAAAATCTTGACAGCTCAGTTTAGGCACCACCGATTCTAAAAAAAAAATCCCTACAAAAAGGCAGCGGGGAAAAAACTTTGTAAACAAATCAGGTTATGTTACCCGTGTTTTCGTGGCGATGTTTCTACATTTCTTTTGTGTAGTTTTATTATTTAGGAAGTATGCAAATGTGGAAAAAAATGAATTGAGAAGGGAAATAATAAACACACAAGAAGAACCACAAACGAAGTGAACGAATGCCGAGAAGGAGGTTATTTCCCTACAGGGGTTATGGGAGTAGGGAATTTTTTTTCTCTTTCAAGAGAGGGGTTGGCAGCGGCTTCTCTGATTGGTCGATCCCCAAAATGCTTATGACCTTGGGGATTTTTAAACTTAACGATACACTGTAGTAGTAGGCGTTGCTCATATTTTAGGGCTTAACCCTCTCAAATTTAACCAATGAATTATAACAAAAAGTGTCCTCTAGGACTTCACTGACTAAAGAAAGGGTACCTTCTCCGATACCATATGAAAAGGGCGCCATGATCTTTAAAAAAAAATTTGGGGCGAGAACCAATCCCCAAAGATCTCTAAAAAGTACATTACGTCTAGGTCAGGCAATCTTAACTCAGAACTCAATAAATAAGCACTAATTTTTTTAGTATAATTTTAATTAAGTGAAATAGTAGATAAGTATTTATTATTGAACTCTAAAGGATGTTAAATTGGGGCTTTAACCCAAGCTCTTCACTAAAACATGATATTCATTTCACATACAAGTAAAACATACTTTACTTTTCATCTTATATTGAAACTATTTAACCATTTATATTTTTAAACATGATAAATAATATCCTTAAAACTTAAATCTAACGACGGCTGGTTGGTGGCGAACTACTGTGAAACAGGATGTTAACATGGCCCAACTTCTTAGGACCAACAAAGACAGAAAGACTTCCACATTTTACTTAAGCCGGTACCAAAAACCCTAGAAATAAAATTATGAGAGAGTTAGATCGATGCAAATCCAAAACAAACGAGTGAACAGAAAGATAACTCAGAATAGAATCAATTGACAAACAGTGAAAACTTACCTTCTATGAAGGTTCTAAAATGGTGTTAAATTAATCCAAAAAAGTAAACAATAATCCAAAATTTCCTACAATAAACTAAAACGACTTGGCGGGATCTTAAACCTTAATTTCGTTATACTTTTACAATACTATTCGATAAAAGGGATAAGTATGAAACTTCACATTAAATTTGTGACCGGGGCCCCGGCCGATACCGAGTCCCGGAAACACCTGTTGAAAAACATAAACATTCGGCGTCATCTCATAAAGAACGTGAATTTACGAGAATTACGTGACACCAAAGAACCAATGACAGCTACGACCGTTGCTGCTTTTATACAAAAGCATGAATTCAAAATATTCTTTATTCTTAACATTTTGACCAAATTACTAAAAATTTGTAGGTCATGTTTGTTAACTGCTTATAGCTTTCGATATTTTATGATATTTTAGAGTTACGAGAAGCTTTTGAAGCAGAAGCACAAGAAATCAAGAAGCCTAGGTTGTTGTTGAGTGCAGCTGTTCCCGTTGGACCTGATAATGTTAGGAGTGGTTATGACGTCCCCGCTGTCGCCAGGTACTTAGTTATTCAAAAGTCATAGAGATAGTTATCATTAGTTAACAGCTTGTAAAAAATATAGAAATTGTATTGTAAATTAATGTAAAAAGTTAAAAATATCTTCATTATAAGTGATTTATTTATCCTGAACATAAAAGTATCAGTAACATAGAAATGGCAATGCAGATATAAAGGCACTTTAAAGTTATGAGGCAGACGTCATAACTTTCAAGTGCCTTTATATCTTTTGGCTGATAAAGTAATTGTGATATGAAATTTACTGGGAAAGGGAGAGTGGGCGAAGTATTATACTATACTTACATCCCACCAATAGACGAAAATGATCTGTAATAGGAGAGGATAGGAATCCCATACATTATAGTATAGCAGTTGCTCCTATTATATAGAGAGGATGTGCTTTGACAGCAGCTCTGCACTGGAATTGAGCAGTTGTTCATCTTATTTGTAGAAGATGTGATAGCAGATACTCCTTTTGAAGTAAGAGGATGTAAAGCAATACCCCCATTGACAGCAGCTCTGTACTGTAGTAAAAAAGACACTCCTCTTGAAGTGAGAGGATATGAAGCAATGCCCCCACTCCTAAAAATTAAAAACTTATTTCTTTCCTAGGTTAATTACAATTTTTTTTGTTTTATGATCTTTCAGCTATTTAGATTTTATAAATTTGATGGCTTACGATTTCCATGGTAAATGGGAACGTGAAACTGGTCACAACGCCCCCCTCTATGCACCCTCTTCCGACTCAGAATGGAGGAAACAACTTTGTGTTACGCATGCAGCTGATTTGTGGGTCAGGCTTGGAGCTCCCAAAGAGAAGCTTGTCATCGGAATGCCAACTTACGGAAGAACCTTCACTGTATCTGGAGCTAAAAACACTGTCAACTCTCCTGCTTCGGGAGGTGGCAAAGCCGGTGACTACACCAAGGAAGCTGGATTCTTGGCTTATTACGAGGTACTTACCAACTTAATTGTAATATTACCTCTCTCTCAAATTATTTGAGGGCACGGTGGTGCCCCCGCCATGTTTAGCGATCACTGGTGTACCATCCTTTGCAGGAAGCATCTCGAGGCTATTTTCACCCTCTCTTATCTTTTTACAAAGGACATTAAAAAATATAATTTTAATATTAACTAAAAGATCTTGTTGAGCTGATCTATTCTACCGAATTTCATATCTTTACCATCCACAGATGTTGAGATATAATTGCTCAAAGTAAGGCAGTTTTGACACTCACTCATCGAAACTCTAAGGCACTTCCAGCAATTATAGACTCTTGAAATTTGGTATATAGCTCTTTGGTAAACTCATGCGTGTAAAAAAATAGCCAAGTCTAGCGTAAATAGTTGTGAGATCATTGAATAAGCCAAGTCATAGGTTCCCAATAAGACTTGTAAATATATGAGTTCTTGGCAGCTTAGCTTTGTGACTTGGGCATTACGCAGCACACACCGAAATGCATAATAAGCTTATTAAAATGTTGAATATAATATTATAGTGTATGTCTACACTCTATACAAGATGTTTAGTACCACACTACCTTAAACTGCGTAAAGTAGTGACTTTTGCTTGGTACAAAGTTTCACTTAGTGCCAAGTCACAAAGTGTAACCGTCAAGACCTAATATATTTACAAGCATTATTGGGAACCTACGTCTTGGCTATTCAATGATCTCACAACTTTTTATGCTATACTTTTTACACGTATGTGTTTTTGTTACTTGTATAATACGCCTTTAAAAGTAAATTACTGTTTTCATATGGCACTTACTGAAAGTACAGATATATATTGATACTTATTACAATCTTGACTAATCAAATAATGCCTTTATCAAGAAATGAGTAAGATCTCTACAAGATTGTGTATTTACTTTTTAATTATTCTACTTTTCCTTGCCTACCTCTGTATGTGAGGTACTATGTTTGTTTCGCTGATGATGTTTTACTCGCAGGTCTGTGAAATGCTGAGGAGTGGAGCCACCTACGTCTGGGACGATGACATGAAGGTGCCTTATGCTATCAAGGTAAACACTTCTGTTTTCAATAATACATTTTGAAGATCTCAAAGAACGCTATCAGTTCAATCATAAAATTATTTTCTCTCTGCTGAAGCATTTGTAAATTTAATAGACACAGGATCGGATACAATGCACTTGCTAATACGATGCCAGTCTACACAATATAATGTCTTATCATTATTAATATACCAACCTTATTTACACATAATTTGCCAATTTATCACTAAGCAATCCGATTCTCTATTGACATAATGTCTATGGCGTACAGTATCTGATATGTATCAGATATCCTCATGACAACGTACTATTTCTTCAACTGCTGTTTGTAATGCCCTGCCATTAGAATAGGATTTTAATTGTAGCCTGATTGTAAATCTTATTAATTTCATAAGTGTGTTAGTTTCTCAAAGACATCCTCGAACTCTTTATAATCTTATTATATCTCAAATCGTAAATGTTAAAAGTTGATTATTTTCTTGTTTTAGGGAGATCAATGGGTTGGTTTCGATGATGAGAAATCAATTCGTATTAAGATGAAATGGTTAAAAGAGCAAGGATTTGCCGGAGCCATGGTCTGGACCCTGGATATGGACGATTTCACTGGTACTGTTTGCGGTGGAGGAATCAAGTACCCGCTTATCGGAGCTATCAGGTACTCTACTCTATTATTCTGAACATATTTAAAAAATGCTTAAATATTTAGTTCTTTGCTTTCATCTCTCTTATAATGAATTGGAAAACATTTTACCTGCATAAATTGTTACAAAGTTCTGAAAATTGTCCATGTTTTAGCATTTATGATCACTCAAAAAATATAGTTTGACAGAGTCGAGCAATCATGAGAGGAAAACTAAATAGATTTAGAGGAAATTTCACCATGAGTTTTTAAAGCTAAAATTGAGACCCCAGCCTAATTAGCTTATCTTTCCTTTAGAAACTCGTTATAAACGAAGACAAAGACTACACTAATAATAGAAATTGCAAATATATTATCCACTGACATTTTTAGTTTTAGGAATGGTTCTAGGCGAAGTTTTTGAAATGATAATGAGAGGTATAATAGGCAAAATGTAATAATAATTATAATATAAGTAATATAAAAAGTATAATATAATTAATAAATAAAATACCATTACTACAAATAATAATACCTTCAGATATTCTGACTAATTATGGTTGTTGGTACGGCTAAATGGTATGGTGAGTGTGAGGCTTAACGGCATGCGTATCGGAGTTTTTACAATAAACCTGTATAAATTTGTAACATACTGTGCCCATAAGGAAACGAATGAGAGAAAAAGCTTCAGATGTTTCCATTTTCTTTAATGTTTACATTCTTTCTCCTACCTAATTTGTCCTACTAAATAAGGACAATAGCTTAACTAAATCCCCTAAAATTTTAAAACCCTACAGTTTTAAATTTTACAGAGTCTTAACAAAGAAGCTTGAATTTTCTCCTAAAAATAATTTGATCTTAAATTTAAGTTGTTTATTTGAGATAGTAGAGTAAAATTTTCGGTACAATCAGCACATCATGCTCAAAATCCTATTTCTGGCTAGGACTTAATCTAAATAATCTTAAAAACTAAAAACTATTATAATATTTCATAGTAGACTTTTCATTTGATTTATGTTCCGTATATATATATATATATATATATATATATATATATATATATATATATATATAAATTAATATATATATATATATATATATATATATATATATATATATATATATATATATAATATATAATATATATATATATATATATATATATATTATATATATATAATATATTATATATATATATATATTATATATATATATATATATATATATATATATATATATATATATATATATATATATCATTTCATACTGCTCAATATTTTTATGTTTCAATTAATGGCATTTCTAAAATGGCTCTGCTCTTAAAATGTACCAGAATCTCTACTCTTTACTGTATGTTGGCAGGGAAGAGTTGAATGGAATCAAGAGAGGTGAGAATGCCAAGGATGTTGATTGGTCTCAGGTGGCCAAGAGCACCACAGCTGTAACAGTGACCAAACCTCCTGCAGTCAAGATACCTGTATCTGATGTTATTAACAGAATCAAGAAAATACAACCCACTGCCTCTAATGATATCATCCCTGCATCTGATGCTAACGGTAACCACATAACTATTATTCAAACTAGAACTAGGATGGTCATACTTAAAAAAAGTCTTGATTGTAGGACTAATGAATCAGTCAGTAGATATAAGGCTGGGATTCAAGAACATTACTTGATATTGAATACAGTTTGAAGTCAAGGTTTCAGTTTTTTTTAAAAAATAATTGTTTCTGAGTTAGTTCCACCCCACAGTGAACTTCTGAAAATAAATAAATGAAAATAATTAAATTTAAATGATTGATATAAATATACTATTTCAATTCTATAAATAATTCTGGTCCGAAGGTCCACTATCCAGGTGAATATCCTTCAGACTGCCTGATTCCTTGCTCGATAATATATTTATTGGTTGATAAATTATTCATTTAAGCTTTTTATTTTTCGGACACAGGATGGGATGGAATAAAACGTCAACCAAACTACATTTTACATTTTTATTTCGTCCCATCCTGTGTCCGAAAAATAAAAAGCATAAAACAGTGGAGACTAATATTAAAAATAATTTATTCATTTAATATAGTCTTATCATTAATTGTTCGATTTGAAAGTAATTTTTCAGGTATTTTCAAAGGAAAATACCGTATAATATTCTTGAAATAAGCACAAAGATTTTAGAAGGATGAAAATAGTTATATAGTGCACTAAATAAGCATGCCACATTTCTTTTGAAAAATTGACAAGTCAAAGGTTTGCTCTTAAGAATTTATTACATGAACAAATTAATGAAGCAAAAAATGTATTATTGAGCGAAAAATCAGGCATTCCGAAGGAAATTCACCAGGCTTGCTGACCTCCACACCAGAATTTTGACACAACAACTGGTTATGATTCATTATTGATTTTAGAATTAAAATTTAAATGAATTTAAAACTAATTAGAGCACAGAGATAACAAGCATATCATAAGAGTGGGTGGAAGGTAACAAAGTTATCTGGTTACCCTAGGTGCAGTGTTGCCAAATTTTACATTTTTATTTTTACAAATGTTTAATATTTTATTGTGATTTTCAGGTCGTGAAGCTCAAGTATTCTGTTACCTGACCTCTTGGTCTTACAAGCGTCCAGGAGCAGGAAGGTTCACTCCAGAGGACTTAGACCCTACTCTCTGTACTCATGTTATTTACGCTTTCGCCACACTCAAAGACCACAGACTAGATGCTGTTCAAGGCACTGAGGAGCAGTATCATAGAGTTATTCAGATTAGAGAAAGAAATCCCAAACTAAAGGTATCAAAATATAACTCTTATTAATTGTCTTACTTGACTCCCCGAGTCCTTAACACCTAAGAAAGGAAGTATTTAAGTCTTAATTCTAGATTTACGGAACTTTTTTGTCTTGATTTTCATGGCACATTTCATGCCTTTATTTTTTAACGTTCGTCTTGATTTTAGGGCACTGATAAAAGTCTTATGTAAGGTTAAAATCTGTTTGGTAATTATCATTTTTGTGAAAAGATTTCTCTTTATTCAAACTGTTATTTATCTTGTTTAGATCTTACTTGCTATTGGAGGATGGGCATTTGGTTCAACACCTTTCAAAGAACTGACATCAAATGTCTTCAGAATGAATCAGTTTGTATACGATGCTATTGATTTTCTCAGGGAATTCAAATTCAACGGACTCGATGTAGACTGGGAGTATCCAAGGTGAGTGAATAGTACTGACTATTTTTTTTTGCATATCCATACCCCTACTGGTGAAAGAATTAAACTCTTCGTGGGAATCTATTTTTTCTGTCTCAACTTGAGGTGAACAAATCTTGACTTGAGGGAAGAACATGGAGAATTTAACTATGATCATTAAAGGGGTTTACTGATCATACAGTTGGTTAGAGTAATAGACCTCTGACAGCTTAAAATAAAATAATATCATAACTTATAGATAAACCTAAAATAAATAAATTGAAGTGAAGTTGAAGTAATATTTTAAATAAAAAGTAAGAGCCTCGAGATTCAATCATTCTGCTTATTGGAGGTGGAGCACAAATAAGCAAAAAGTTCTGAATCCTGTACCTGACTTTTTAATACCCTTACATAGTTTTAACAATTATTAATTAGTAGCTCGTCAGTAACAATAATGAATTTGTTTGCAGAGGTGTGGATGACAGAGCTTCCTATGTCAGCCTGTTGAGAGAACTCAGGACCGCATTTGAAGGGGAAGCCAAGACATCCGGCCAGCCCAGACTTCTCCTCACAGCTGCAGTACCTGCCAGCTTTGAAGCTATAGCTGCTGGGTAACTATAATTTTTTTATCTACATAGTGATAGTAGATCTAGTAGTGATAATAATGAGAGAAAGGTGATGTATCAAGTAGGCCTCTTTTTGCTAACCCCTGAGTGTATGCATTTTGTGCCCCAACCTAAGAAAAGCTGTGACTTCACTCACTGGTAAACAAACTATATTTGCTTCACTATAAGTTTCTATGGCTCTTTAACTAGAAACAACACAGGTCCCACTGCCAGACTAAACTTGCATGCTCTCAATAACATAAGGCAGGAACACCTAGACACACAAAATAAATTAAATAAATAAATATAAATATATAAATATATATATATATATATATATATATATATATTATATATATATATATTATATATTTATATTATATATTATATTATATATATAATTATATAATATATATATATATATTATATATATATATATTTATATATAGTATATATATTTATAATATATAAGCATTTCATGTTAATCTTGACTTTCATTTGTCTTATTCCCTGCATTTAAAGTAAATCTCTACTTTATCATCTTGCAGGTTTGGTCAAATAAACACTTTTTTATTCCCAAGGGAGAAAAGTTACTTTTTAGGCCCAAGGGAGTGAAAAGTAACTTTTTCTCTCTAGGAAGTGAAAAGTGCTTCTTTATTCCCAAAAAAATAGTCAATAAACTTCACATTATACACCATCTGGAGATAAAGTTTTTTTTTTTAATTTCCATAAATACATTTATTCTTACATAATGTATGGAAATTTAAGATAAAAAGAAAGAAATAAGTTCACTTAATCAATAATTAAACAACATAATGATTTTTTCTTATTTTAATAATTATTTTATTTTTTATATTGCTATAAAATGACTGTGCTGTTGAACAGATACGATGTACCAGAGATAGCTAAATACTTGGATTTCATTAACGTCATGACCTATGATTTCCATGGTCAGTGGGAGCGACAGGTTGGTCACAACTCCCCCCTCTACCCCCTGGAGACAGCCACTAGTTACCAAAAGAAACTCACTGTTGTAAGTATCACTTGTATTAATAACACACCTTTTTAGACTAAGGAAATGAGACTGAGGAAACGAAAACTAAGGAAACAAAACTAAGGAAATAAGACTAAGGAAACAAAACTAAGGAAATAAGACTGAGAAAACAAAACTAAGGAAATAAGACTAAGGAAACAAAACTAAGGAAATAAGACTGAGGAAACAAAACTAAGGAAATAAGACTAAGGAAACAAAACTAAGGATATAAGACTGAGGAAATACGACTAAGGAAATAAGACTAAGGAAATAAGACTAAGGAAATAAGGAAACAAAATAAGGAAATAAACTAAAACTAAGAAAACTAAGGAACAAAACCTAAGGAAATAAGACTAAGGAAACAAAACTAAGGAAATAAAACTAAGGAAACAAAACTAAGGAAATAAGACTAAGGAAACAAAACTAAGGATATAAGACTGAGGAAAAAAAACTAAGGAAATAAGACTAAGGAAACAAAACTAAGGAAAATAAGACTAAGGAAACAAAACTAAGGAAATAAGACTGAGGAAACAAGACTAAGGAAATAAGACTGAGGAAACAAGACTGAGGAAACAAAACTAAGGAAATAAGACTAAGGATTATTATTTCCCTTACCAAGTAAGACATATTACCCTCACATGTATCCCTTCCCAAGTAAGAAATATTCATCACCTATATTTCTTTTCCTAGATATGGCGAATTCCCCTGACCAAGTAAGATATATCTATACTACCCACACATATTCCACTTTCTAAATCAGATATATTACTCTTCCTTGGTAAGACATATAAGATGTTTTCTCCCTTCCCAATAAGATGTTTACTCCTCTCCTAGTAAAACACATTCTCTCATAAGATAGACTAATGGATTTGATTATTATAGGATTACAGTGCCAGGGAATGGGTGAAACAAGGAGCCCCCAAGGAGAAACTCATGATTGGAATGCCCACATACGGCAGAAGTTTTACCCTCGTAGACGAAACTAAGTTCGATATTGGTGCTCCTGCTTCAGGAGGTGGCAAACCTGGTGAATATACTGCTGAGTCAGGATTTATGGCATACTATGAGGTAACAATTACGATATATTATTTTATAATATACCTCATTATTCCAATATAATCAAAAAAATATTTACATCTATGATTAAAAAAAATGTCCTAATAAGAAAAAGGCTATATCTATTAGGCCTGGTCCTCAATGGCTTATGATCCATGGCTCAGATAAATATATGTGTCAACAATCTTATAATTGTGATTATTATTAATATAAATATTTAATTAATATAAATTTACCTTCTATTTAGAGAATTTTATAGAGGCCTGCTCAGCTTATTGTACTGACTGGCTATATAGTATGCAGGGTGGGTTGTTTGGCATTATATATGTCAAACAATAGCTCGATGAAAGATTACTGGAATATGGTGTTCTTAGCAACAAATTTCTTGGCATCCTATGCAGTTTTCAAAATAAGAATAATTATCAATTATGGTATAGTCTTATTCAATTTTTCTAAGTTACCAAAAGCCATATATATATATTATATATATATATATATATATATATATATTATATATATATATATATATATATATATAATATATATATATATATATATATATATATATATATATAATATATATATATATTGGTACCAAAAGCCAAACATAATCGATCCTCCACTAATGTCATCTGAGGAGCAACATCATACGCATCATTTTCATGAGACTCAGGCAAAATGCTGTAATTATCAACAAAAGTAATGATTTGACTATCTGTATAATTGTAACTTGTCTTAGAACCTATGGATTTTGCACATTATCGGAATAAGGTTTATTTCTATATTTACAAATATTTGCAGGTGTGTGAGTTCTTACACGAAGACAACACTACACTCGTATGGGATAATGAGCAACAGGTACCTTTTGCCTACAGAGGAGACCAGTGGGTCGGATTTGATGACGAGAGATCTCTTAAAACTAAGGTAGATTTCAATTTTCTTTCCTAATGTTTAATAAAATTTTCTTTTTGACAACAATTGAAATTTTTTATAACTCCAAAGTGATAATATAGTGACTGAAACAGTTTTAGTTCTACAATTGTTTTGAATAATTCTGTATTTTATTAAAATTTTGTAAACCACTGCCTACATTTTGAGAAAACTAAAAAAAAAATAAGTCATAACAATAATAAAAGTAACTATTAAGTTAAAATAACTTAATAATAATAAAAGAACATAATAAAAACACTTAAAATATAAAGAAAAGACTTGCCTTGACTAGATTTGGTTTTAAAAACTGAGTCTAGTCATGCTATGTCTGTTTTTTATATTATTACTGTTAAAGTTGGTTCAGTGTCTATATTATCATTACCAGGCAAATAATAATTTGCCTGATGCTTAGAGGTCAGGGGAATATATAGTAATTTAAAAAGTAATAAAGGATGATTTTGAATGAGCACTAGTGGAGTTGTTCATAATGAAAGGAACGAAGAAAAGAGTCTCTCCACAAAACTATAAATTTATTCAAAGCGCTTTCAACCTACATGAGGCCATCATCAGTGCCAGGAATAATTATAAGAAAACAGCTAAAAGAAAGACATTATAAACGTAAAAACTAAATAGAATTAGTAATATTCTTCCTCTTCTTTTTCGACTCAACGATGTCGGTGAGCCATGATAGACTCACGGCTCACCGACATCGTTAAGCCGTTTTCTTATAATTATTCCTGGCACTGATGATGGCCTCATGTAGGTTGAAAGCGCTTTGAATAAATTTATAGTTTTGTGGAGAGACTCTTTTCTTCGTTCCTTTCAGTAATAAAGGAGTTGTTATTAAGTCCCGTTAAAGTGTCTAAATTTTTACTAATAAATCAATTTGATTTTTTTTGTAATCTGATATTCCTAAAATGCTTCGGATTTGAATAAACTATGATTTTGTTTTAAAAAATGTCCTCTTTGGCGTATAATGACGACCATAATGTTTCAGATTTAATGATATTGAAATAGGAGCATCTGATTGACAGGGCGCCTTTCCTGATTAATTAATAAGGTTGTGCCAATAATTAAAAAAGGCGATAAAGACTCCCCCTCTAGCTACAGGCCAATCTCAATTACCCCTATATTCTCTAAAATCTTAGAAAAAGTTATAAAAAAGCAATTAGTGAAATATTTAGAGGAGAATAATTTGCTGTCTGACAGTCAATATGGATACAGACAAGGGAGATCAACAATACAGGGCGTGACAAGGATTGTCAACAAAATCATTGATAGTATGGAGAGAGGAGAATACACACTCATTACCTCTGTGGATCTCAGCAAAGCCTTTGATACATTTCCCCATGATATATTTAGTCTCAAGCTTAAATACTTAGGTATCCAAGGTAATGCAGAAAGCATGCTTAATTCTTACTATCATAAGAGACCACAGTGTGTGGAATACGAAGGTCAAAGGTCAGAGATATTAGAATTGGAATCTGGAGCTGGACAGGGCTCTGTAATTGGAACTTTTGCTTTTATTCTCCAAGCCAACGATCTAGACTACTTCATGAAAACTGAATCATCAGATGATCCTTTGGATATTATCGATTTTAATGAAGACCTGATTTTTTTGTTGATGACAACTCTATCTTGCACTCACATAAGAATAAGCAAGTTTTAAAAAATCACAGTGAGGTTAGATTAGCTAAAATGGAGCATTGGTTCACCTCAAACAATTTCACACTAAATCAGGATAAAACTCAAAGGATGATTTTTAGCACCAAAGATCCCATTTCTAACGACAACAAGCCAATCAAGCTGCTAGAATTACACTGGACCATAAGATATCCTGGGGATCACATATAGAAGACCTGCATAGTAAGATCTCATCGTACATGTTTGTACTAAGGAAATTAAGAAAAACATTGCCTGGAGATATTTTAAGATTAGTTTACCTCTCAATGATCCAAAGTCGCCTTGCCTATGGCATTATTATCTGGGGCCATGTAAACCTAACCTCTCTTCTTTTGTTGCAAAAAAAGGCATTGAGAATAATTAAAAAAGCTAAGTCAAGAGATCACTGCAAAGAAATATTCATAGAACTAAATGTTATGACAATTGTAAATATGTATATATATAATGTATTATACATGTAAAACAAAATGTAAACAAGTATAAAACTAGTGGTTCCTATCATGGGTATAAAACAAGATATAGAGAGGTACTTACCATACCAAGGCACAGACTAAATAAGGCCAGAGTTGGTCACTCAATCCTAGGAATCAAAATCTATATATAATTGCCCGAAAAATTTAAAAAATTAGAGGTGAAAGAATATAAAAAAGAAATTAAAGATTTTTTAATAAAAGAACCATTTTATAGTTTAAAAGAGTATTATGATTTTTTATCTTCTGACAATCTCTCAGCTTGACTTTGTATTTACTTACCATGTAGTTTATTATATTTATTTACACAATGGACGCATCCTATTATATTTAATTGTATTTAATGGAATAAAGTATATTTTTATTTTATATTTTATTTATTTTATTTTTAATTAATATGGATTTTATTATCATTGTTATAATATGTCATTTATTGTTTTAGATGAGTTGGTTAAAAGAAGAAGGTTTTGGTGGAATTATGATTTGGTCTATAGACATGGATGACTTCAGAGGAACCTGCGACACTGGTAAATTCCCTCTCGTTAATGCAATGAAACAAGAATTAGAAGATTACACGGTTAAACTAGAATACCAGGGACCTTATGAGAATCCTTCCTCTGGTAATGGAGCCTACACTACAAAAGACCGTGAGTATCGTAACAAATATTAAAACTGTAGAAGATCATAAAGGTGATTTATTGATTATTGGGTTGTTCCTCTCTTAAGGTTTTATTATAACAACTTTTTTTACTATAAATTTGTTATAAACTATCTTTTATTAACTTGATACAAGATTGAGTGTTAAATTAGTTAAAAAAAAACAACCAACACATTTTGACTTGAAACGGATTTTGAGCCAATAAATTTTTTTGTCCTCTTTTTTACATAAAATTGGCTAGTACCTCTTATTAAAAACTGGGGGGGGGGGGGTTCTGCTCCCAAATAATGGGAAATACCCTCTCTTATAAGATTTGGGAGCTCTAACCCCAATTACTGGAAACACTTTTTTCAAGGGAGATAAAGTTATTTTTTAGTCCCAAGAGAGTAAAAAAGTTGATTTTTCTTATTTGTTCTAAAAAGTGGTCTTTTTTACTTAAAAAAAAACTAGTGATTAAACTTCGCATTATGCTCTGCCTGGATATAAAAACTTTTATTTCACTGTCTACACAACAGGCAAGAATCTTATCAAGTATTTATCACCTCAAAAATTCAACATTTTGGCCCAGCTCTTGTTTTTAGTATTTACTTTTAAACATTTCAACTAATTCAGTTTTTAGAAAATAATCTAAATTTTTTTAATTAATCATAGTACATACATTTTTATTTTTTTTTTTAATAGTAACAAATTTGGTTTTATTTTTACAGCCAATGAGGTTTCATGTGATGAAGAGGACGGTCATATTTCATACCACCCCGACAAAGCTGACTGTACTCACTACTATATGTGTGAAGGCGAGAGGAAACACCACATGCCTTGTCCATCCAACTTAGTCTTTAATCCAAATGAAAATGTCTGTGATTGGCCTGAAAACGTAGAAGGATGTGCCGCAGTTACCCCCGCTCCCTGAGACACCCCACAACATTCTGAACAAAGGCTGCGATAAAATTTATCAAGTTGGAGTCACTGCTATAGTACAAGAATGAAAACAATGTTTAATGCATTACATTTCATTTAATTAAATAAAACAATTGAGATAATAAAATTCTATACTGTTGAAAGTGAAAATATGTTTAAGTAAACAACATTCTATTAAACTTAGAAAATAAACATGTTTGAGCAAATGACATTTTATACAATTAAAAAGATAAACAATTTCGAGTATAAGAAAGTTTATAGAGTTAAACATATAAACATGTCTAAGTTAATGACATTCTATTCTATATAATTAAAAATATAAACATGTTTGTGTAAATGACATTCTATATAATTAAAAATAAAAACATGTTTGAGTAAATGACATTTTATATTATTAAAATGAAGGCATAAAGTAAATAATATTTTATAAATTAAAACATGTTCAAATAAAAAATATTCTGAAGAATTAAAAATAAAATTGAAAAACTGTAACTAAAAATGTATGCTATAGGAACTTTTTGAAAGTGACTCCAGTCTGGCCACCCTCCCTTGTTTTGGAACAGATCAAATATTGTTACCAACTTTATTTCTATTTTTGTTTGTTATCATGGCCTTAATTTAAGATTTTAAAAATTTCCTCATAGAAAATTAAATATTTTCTCAAAATAATTTAATGTCACAATAAGAAAATCTTAAAAGCGTTTTTCTCTATGAAAATTCAATAAAATGTTACACTTTATCTTTGATTTTTATGAAAACTATTTGCTTTATCTTTCTTTTGTTTTGGGAGAGTGGCTTGAGTGTTTTTATTTCTTTTTTTTACCGAAAATTGATATTTAGTAAGTACTGCTGAGTATAAAAAAAAAAACATTAAATAATATTTTTGCCATTCTAATAAAAAATAATTTAAAAAATGACTTTAACCTTATTTATTTTTGAATTTGATTTAAGAAATAAAAAAAAAATAATAAAACTCAAAATAAAAAAAAAAAAATGATTTAAAAAATCTAGGAATTTGAATATCATAGTTAAACAATTTGAAATAGTTATTAGTTAAAAGCTAAAATGTTAACCAACAAATTTCAATTCAGATGAAGATTATGTAATACCCGAAATATAAAAATGTGCATGAAATACTTTAAAAATAGCTAAATGGTGGTTAAAAAAATGGCGTAGACACGGGAAATCATAATGTACTATAATTTAAATACGTCATAACTTCTAATTAGCGTAACGTCTATTTGTGCAATAAAGTCTAATTAGCTCCATATCTATTAGTTAAGACTCTATAGGTTCATAAACCTTTCTAAAAATGGTTTAGGCTATTTCAAATTCAATTTTTCATCCAATTACAACATGCTTCTAATTTTAATTCCTAGATAATTAGAGTAAAACATATAAATATTTATACTAGAAAATACTGAAGAGGCTCCTATATTAAACTTAAGTTATTGCTTAATACTATTACTTTATATTTTAAGTAACTTAAGTTGATTTTAAGTTTAAGTGAATAAGAAAAGTGGTTGCCTGTTTGATTCATCATTTTTATGACGCTGTAAAAATGGCTTTAGGTTTTATCCTCCAAACTGGTTATGTTGAACTAAAAGATGAGTATTTTAGGTTTCAATCAACTATTTTGAGTAGATGAAATTTTAAATTTTTTAAATGTCTTAATTAGTCAATTGAGTTAAACAAATTCTATTATACACAGGTTATCTCTCTGATAAATGGCCTGGGCTTTGTGGTACAGAGAAGCAGTCTTCTCATACATATTATACAGTTTTTATGCTATGAATACAGAGTGAAGCATTTCAGTTGCACCAATATTAAATTCTTAAAAATAAGGAAAATCTTGGTCCAAGACTTTTGTAAATGTCTCTACCCCTTATAAATTGACTTTCATGAGTTTAAATTTACCATTACTATGATAACTGTTACCCAAGTATGGTAATTTTGTTATTACTTTTGGTAACTTTGAATAATTAAAGCATACCATATTATTGCCAACTTTAGTTAGTTCTAATATCACCATATTCCAATGATTTCTAATCAAGCTATTGGTTTGAAAAAAAAATCATAGCTTTGTGAAAACAAAGGATTAAGAATAAAGTGGATGATGCAGTAAGTCGATTTACCATAAAAAAATTGACCCCATCAAAAACCAAAAAAATTGAGAAGAAATCAACACGAAACACACATCAAATACCAACTGTAAATGCTTCTTAGTACAAACTGTGGATGCTTACAATTTTATACAGGTCTTAAATTTTAGAGGCTTAAACTTACCTAATATGCTTTGCATTAATTAAACTATTCAAAGTTACCAAAAGCGATAACAAAATTACCACATTTGGGTAATAGTTACTATAATAGTAATGGTAAATTTGAACTCATGAGAGTCAATTTATAAGGGGTAGAGACCTTTTATGGAAGTCTTGAACCAAGATTTCTTCTTGTTGTTTGAGAATTTAATATTGGTTTATCTGAAATGTTCCACCAGGTATAAAAAAGGGAATGGAAGAGGTAAAAAAGTGGTTTAGATATTCTTTTTGTAAAAAATGGTTTAGATATATTCTTTTTATAAAAAGTGGTTTAGATATATTCTTTTTATAAAAAGGGGTTTAGATATATTCTTTCTATAAAAAGAGGTTTATATATTCTTTTTTTATAAAGTGGTTTAGTATATTCTTTTATAAAAAGTAGTTTAGATATATTCTTTTTATAAAAAGTGGTTTAGATATATTCTTTTTATAAAACGTTTCAAGCCTCCGAGTGTATTGAGATAGGTTATGTCCTCTCTAGTAATATATCTCTATGGATTAAACCGCATGCCCATAGTTTAGAACAAAATGGCCCTACAGAGACTCAGATGATTCACTGTATTCAATACATTAAGCTTATTATTTCATACTTTATTTTTCCTAAGTTGTTACAAATAAAATAAAGCAACCATATCGCTTTGAAAAAGTTAATTTGTGTAAACTTCAAGTACAAAATGCCACTGCCTTCTTAAACTGCTTTATATCTGTTATTAGTTTTATTGCAATCGGCCCTTTTATTTTATTAAACATTTTTAGGGTTAAAGGCCAGTCTACAATGCCCTTACAAGGTCTGTTCAGATCCAATTCCACCTAGATAAAGACTTGGTTTTGTTAATTTGAATAATATTTGACTTTCTTAATTTCACAAAATTTTAATAAAGTTAATTTAAAAACCAAAATCTCTCTACAAACTGTTTATTATTTAAAACAGAGCCAGCTCTATATCTCTTTAACATTATCAGTGCCGCAAAGATTAAATAGAGGCAGGCTTTAATTAGAACCTCTAGAGAGAATCATATAGTAGACTTCTCTCACTGCCAATTCAATTCATAATAATAAATTTATTTTAGAGATATTCCAGTGTTTCATCCATCTGTACATGCTAACTACAGCTCAGTTGCATTGTCATGAAATAATAAAAAATGTTATCCAAATCTAAGCAAAAAAATAATAAAAATAAAGACTAAAAAAAATAGAATATACCCTCAAGCCTAAATCTATTAGAAGCAAAACGAATATATTTCCTTTCAAAGAAGAAATTAATTGTATAGTTGATCTGTTCTAATGCTGCCGTTACGACAAACACAAGTTTCAGCAAAGCGTTAGCTGTGCTCGTAACAATGTGAAAGTTTTCAGAGAAGTGTTAGCTGTGTTTGTAACGATGTGACAGTTTTCAGCAAAGTGTTATTTGTGATTATATTGAGCTTATAAATTGATGGTTTGATTCAAAACTTTGTTACTTCTGTTTATAGATTGTATTAAAGTATTGTAAATATAATTATTAAAAAATAAATTAAATATGTTTTGTAAGTTTTTTTTATGTGACCTTATTAGTGTTTACTCTATTCGCTGTGTTTACTCTATACATAAGTAAAATATTCCCAAACTTTTTACTTTTCCTCATTTATACCGTAGGTATATAGGAAAAGTATTGTGTTTGCAAAAAATACCGTCACCGTTTTTATCCGTTTCAGGTGTTTTTAAAACCTCCTGAGTGGTTTTTGTAAAGTTGTCTGTCTGTATGTGTGTCTGTTATCATTGTAGCTCCCAGTGTATTAATAATAGAAAGTTAAAACTTTGTACAAAAATTAGTTTAACGCTGTAGTTGTGCTATTTGGAAAATCATTTTTTTTAAGTCATTCTTGATAAAAGCCCCTGCATGTTTTTAAACTAAGATTTTTCATATTTTTTTTATTTTTAACGGTAGAAATGGACAAAGAGTAAAGTAGGCTTAATTTTGATTTTTCGAAAAAAAAGTATTTTTCATAAAATTGTTTAATTCTACCCCTGAGACAATTTTTCCATAAAAAAATTTTAAAAAAAAATTTTAAAATAAAATTTTTCAAAATTCACCCAAATTTTGAAAAAATTAAAAGTTGTTCAATCTGGATATACGATACATCGTTTTAAAGGTCTTGACTAGTGGAACAAAAATGGTAGTATTGCAAACTTTGATTTAAGTAACACTAACTGAGATATTTTAATAAAACGGGAAAGTGTAAATTTTTCTTAACTCAAAAAAGCTGTCAAAAAAAAACAATAACAAATAAACACTTTCCCGTTTTATTAAAAACACAGCCATGTTTGAGAGAGAATTATAATGTCACGGTGGCAACCAATGAGGTTGGCTTGATATGACATTGTAGGCGTGGTTTTACATTCAGGACTAACCTCATTGGTTCCTCTACACTATTATCACACGGTGTCAACTGATTATAACAGTGTGCTTTACTATAATGTTGAACATCTATTTGTGTCCGTAAATATCAGCACTTTCAAATCATGATCTCTGGATGTTACCTGCCGCCACGTTCACAAATTGATCTCTATAACCTCAAAATTGTGATGAACTAGAGAGACTAAATTGTACTTAAAAGTTTATTAAAGTAACAATTTTTGGTGACCACACTTTTTGCCTATTTTTGGTACGCACATGAACTTACCTGCGATCCTCCTTACATGTATCTTCTCGAGGTAAAACAATTCTGTATATGATCCCCTTACTCGACCTAAAACAGAAAAACGGATAAATAATATTAAAAACAATTATTAATACTCCGTAATATTAGATGAGAATTATCTAGTCCTTTTTGTGCCCTGAACTAATTCTCATTAAAAATTATTTCAACAGGAAATGCGCTTTATTATCCAGTTAGTCATACAAAAATATGCCTCTAAAATTAGCAGTACGCACTATTATTTGCACTAGTTTAAAGCTTAGTTACTTATCTTTAAGCTTAGTCAGTTATCTTTAAAGGTTTTAGCACATTTCCTTTGAAAAATACAGACAAAATGAGTTACGAGCAGTGCTTGACAATTGAGTAACTGCTTAGGTCCTTAAGCATGAACCGGAACCTTAAGCAAGAAATGTGTTGTTATGCAAGAAAACACGCATTCGAAATGAAATTCGCCTGACAGCGGATCACCGCAAAAATTATTCAGTTGTTATCTATATAAATAAAATTCAAATGTCGCTACCAATGTTCCCTCTAAACTCGAGAACGACTGGACGAATTTTCACGAAAGTTTTTTACAAAATTAATCCACAGTGATGGGAAGGTTTGAGCCGAGTCTTAAGATGATTAGGGGCATCTAAAGTGGTCTACAGGGGCATCGAAATATTTAAAAAATCATAGCCTTTTTGGAAAGCATAAAATCATGCATGTCTAGAGCTATTATTTTAGAGCAGTACATTTACAATATTATAATGCTAAAAATTTTGATTTTAGAGCTATAATAAGCTTTTTAGGGCAGTAAATAACTTTGAATAAAGTAATGAATATAACTGACAATGGCCTTGGAATAAGTCTACAAAATTATGTCTATAAGTAACTTACGAACAGGAAATAATAATTGTACAAGTCTCAAAATTTTTAGGTGTAGTTAAAATACTTTAAAGGACATCAGATTTTTTTGTAAATTTATCATTTTACTGACTTTAAAACACGGATTTCCAGTGATTTTGTTAAAACTTGGTATAAAGACTAATTTGTAGATGCACTGATTTACAGGCTATGTAGTGCTATAGGTGCACAGGGGCATAAATTATTAGTTTATTCATTTTGATTAGATTTAGTATAGTAATATTTAGAGGGTGCACTGATTTACTGGCTATGTAGTACTATAAGCAGATAAAAGAAAATTGTGGTGCACAGGGGGATAAGTTATTAGTTTACTTGATTTTGATTAGATTAGTATAGACTATTAGAGGGTGGACTGATTTACTGGCTATGTAGTACTATAAGCAGATAAAAGAAAATTGTGGTGCACAGGGGCATAAGTTATTAGTTTACTTGATTTTTGATTAGGTTTAGTATAGTATATTTAGAGGGTGGACTGATTTACTGGCTATGTAGTACTATAAGCAGATAAAGAAAATTGTGGTGGACACGGGCATAAGTTATTAGTTTACTTGATTTGATTAGATTAGTATAGATATTAGAGGGTGGACTGATTTACTGGCTATGTAGTACTATAAGCAGATAAAGAAAATTGTGGTGCACAGGGCATAAGTAATTAGTTTACTTGATTTTGATTAGATTTAGTTGGTATATTTAGAGGGTGGACTGATTTAATGGCTATGTAGTGCTATAAGCAGATAAAAGAAAATTGTGGTGCACAGGGGCATAAGTAATTAGTTTACTTGATTTTGATTAGATTTAGTATAGAGATATTTAGAGGGTGGACTGATTTACTGGCTATGTAGTACTATAAGCAGATAAAAGAAATTGTGGTGCACAGGGGCATAAGTTATTAGTTTACTTGATTTTGATTAGATTTAGTATAGAGATATTTAGAGGGTGGACTGATTTACTGGCTATGTAGTACTATAAGCAGATAAAAGAAAATTGTGGTGCACAGGGGCATAAGTTATTAGTTTACTTGATTTTGATTAGATTTAGTATAGTATATTTAGAGGGTGGACTGATTTACTGGCTATGTAGTACTATAAGCAGATAAAAGAAAATTGTGGTGCACAGGGGCATAAGTTATTAGTTTACTTGATTTTGATTAGATTTAGTATAGTATATTTAGAGGGTGGACTGATTTACTGGCTATGTAGTACTATAAGCAGATAAAATAAAATTGTGGTGCACAGGGGCATAAGTTATTAGTTTACTTGATTTTGATTAGATTTAATATAGTATATTTAAGGTGGACTGATTTACTGGCTATGTAGTACTATAAGCAGATAAAAGAAAATTGTGGTGCACAGGGGCATAAGTTATTAGTTTACTTGATTTTTGATTAGATTTAGTATAGTATATTTAGAGGGTGGACTGATTTACTGGCTATGTAGTACTATAAGCAGATAAAAGAAAATTGTGGTGCACAGGGGCATAAGTTATTAGTTTACTTGATTTTGATTAGATTTAGTATAGTACATTTAGAGGGTGGACTGATTTACTGGCTCTGTAGTACTATAAGCAGATGAAAGAAAATTATGGTGCACAGGGGCATAAGTTATTAGTTTACTTGATTTTGATTAGATTTAGTATAGTATATTTAGAGGGTGGACTGATTTACTGGCTATGTAGTACTATAAGCAGATAAAAAAAAATTGTGGTGCACAGGGGCATAAGTTATTAGTTTACTTGATTTTGATTAGATTTAGTATAGTATATTTAGAGGGTGGACTGATTTACTGGCTATGTAGTACTATAAGCAGATAAAAGAAAATTGTGGTGGACAGGGCATAAGTATTAGTTTACTTGATTTTGATTAGATTTAGTATAGTATATTTAGAGGGTGGACTGATTTACTGCTATGTAGTACTATAAGCAGATAAAAAAAAATTGTGGTGCACAGGGCATAAGTTATTAGTTTACTTGATTTTGATTAGATTTAGTATAGTATATTTAGAGGGTGGACTGATTTACTGGCTATGTAGTACTATAAGCAGATAAAGAAAATTGTGGTGCACAGGGGCATAAGTTATTAGTTTACTTGATTTTGATTAGATTTAGATTTAGAGGGTGGACTGATTTACTGGCTATGTAGTACTATAAGCAGATAAAAGAAAATTGTGGTGCACAGGGGCATAAGTTATTAGTTTACTTGATTTTGATTAGATTTAGTATAGTATTATTAGAGGGTGGACTGATTTACTGGCTATGTAGTACTATAAGCAGATAAAAGAAAATTGTGGTGGACAGGGATAAGTTATTAGTTTACTTGATTTGATTAGATTTAGTATAGTATATTTAGAGGGTGGACTGATTTACTGGCTATGTAGTACTATAAGCAGATAAAAGAAAATTGTGGTGCACAGGGGCATAAGTTATTAGTTTACTTGATTTTGATTAGATTTAGTATATAGTAATTTAGAGGGTGGACTGATTTACTGGCTATGTAGTACTATAAGCAGATAAAAGAAATTGTGGTGCACAGGGGCATAAGTTATTAGTTTACTTGATTTTGATTAGATTAGTATAGAACTATTTAGAGGGTGGACTGATTTACTGGCTATGTAGTACTATAAGCAGATAAAAGAAAATTGTGGTACAGGGCATAAGTTATTAGTTTACTTGATTTTGATTAGATTTAGTATAGAGATATTTAGAGGGTGGACTGATTTACTGGCTATGTAGTACTATAAGCAGATAAAAGAAAATTGTGGTGCACAGGGGCATAAGTTATTAGTTTACTTGATTTTGATTAGATTTAGTATAGTATATTTAGAGGGTGGACTGATTTACTGGCTATGTAGTACTATAAGCAGATAAAAGAAAATTGTGGTGCACGGGGCATAAGTTATTAGTTTACTTGATTTTGATTAGATTTAGTATAGTATATTTAGAGGGTGGACTGATTTACTGGCTATGTAGTACTATAAGCAGATAAAGAAAATTGTGGTGCACAGGGGCATAAGTAATTAGTTTACTTTATTTTGATTAGATTTAGTATAGTATATTTAGAGGGTGGACTGATTTACTGGCTATGTAGTACTATAAGCAGATAAAAGAAAATTGTGGTGCACAGGGGCATAAGTTATTAGTTTACTTGATTTTGATTAGATTTAGTATAGTATATTTAGAGGTGGACTGATTTACTGGCTATGTAGTACTATAAGCAGATAAAAGAAAATTGTGGTGGACAGGCATAAGTTATTAGTTTACTTGATTTTGATTAGATTTAGTATAGTACTATTTAGAGGGTGGACTGATTTACTGGCTATGTAGTACTATAAGCAGATAAAAAAAATTGTGGTGCACAGGGCATAAGTTATTAGTTTACTTGATTTTGATTAGATTAGTATAGTATATTTAGAGGGTGGACTGATTTACTGGCTATGTAGTACTATAAGCAGATAAAGAAAATTGTGGTGGACAGGGCATAAGTATTAGTTTACTTGATTTTGATTAGATTTAGTATAGTATATTTAGAGGGTGGACTGATTTACTGGCTATGTAGTACTATAAGCAGATAAAAAAAAATTGTGGTGCACAGGGCATAAGTTATTAGTTTACTTGATTTTGATTAGATTTAGTATAGTATATTTAGAGGGTGGACTGATTTACTGGCTATGTAGTACTATAAGCAGATAAAAAGAAAATTGTGGTGCAGGGGCATAAGTTATTAGTTTACTTGATTTTGATTAGATTTAGTATAGACTATTTAGAGGGTGGACTGATTTACTGGCTATGTAGTACTATAAGCAGATAAAAGAAAATTGTGATGCACAGGGGCATAAGTAATTAGTTACTTGATTTTGATTAGATTTAGTATAGTATATTTAGAGAGTGGACTGATTTACTGGCTATGTAGTACTATAAGCAGATAAAAGAAAATTGTGGTGCACAGGGGCATAAGTTATTAGTTTAGTTAATTTTGATTAGATTTAGTATAGTATATTTAGAGGGTGGACTGATTTACTGGCTATGTAGTACTATAAGCAGATAAAGAAAAATTGTGGTGCACAGGGGCAAAAGTTATTAGGTTAGTTAATTTTGATTAGATTTAGTATAGTATATTTAGAGGGTGGACTGATTTACTGGCTATGTAGTACTATAAGCAGATAAAAGAAAATTGTGGTGCACAGGGGCATAAGTTATTAGTTTACTTGATTTTGATTAGATTTAGTATAGTATATTTAGAGGGTGGACTGATTTACTGGCTATGTAGTACTATAAGCAGATAAAAGAAATTGTGGTGCACAGGGCATAAGTTATTAGTTTACTTGATTTTGATTAGATTTAGTATAGTATATTTAGAGGTGGACTGATTTACTGGCTATGTAGTACTATAAGCAGATAATAGAAAATTGTGGTGGACAGGAGCATAAGTACTTAGTTTACTTGATTTTGATTAGATTTAGTATAGTATATTTAGAGGGTGGACTGATTTACTGGCTATGTAGTACTATAAGCAGATAAAAGAAAATTTTGGTGCACAGGGGCATAAGTTATTAGTTTACTTGATTTTTGATTAGATTTAGTATAGTATATTTAGAGGGTGGACTGATTTACTGGCTATGTAGTACTATAAGCAGATAAAAGAAAATTGTGGTGCACAGGGGCATAAGTAATTAGTTTACTTGATTTTGATTAGATTTAGTATAGTATATTTAGAGGGTGGACTGATTTACTGGCTATGTAGTACTATAAGCAGATAAAAGAAAATTGTGGTGCACAGGGGCATAAGTTATTAGTTTACTTGATTTTGATTAGATTTAGTATAGTATATTTAGAGGGTGGACTGATTTACTGGCTATGTAGTGCTATAAGCAGATAAAAAAAAATTGTGGTGCACAGGGGCATAAGTTATTAGTTTACTTGATTTTGATTAGATTAAGTATAGTTATTTAGAGGGTGGACTGATTTACTGGCTATGTAGTACTATAAGCAGATAAAGAAAATTGTGGTGCACAGGGGCATAAGTATTAGTTTACTTGATTTTGATTAGATTTAGTATAGTATATTTAGAGGGTGGACTGATTTACTGGCTATGTAGTGCTATAAGCAGATAAAAAAAAAATTGTGGTGCACAGGGGCATAAGTTATTAGTTTACTTGATTTTGATTAGATTTAGTATAGTATATTTAGAGGGTGGACTGATTTACTGGCTATGTAGTACTATAAGCAGATAAAAAAAATTTGGTGCACAGGGGCATAAGTTATTAGTTTACTTGATTTTGATTAGATTAGTATAGTATATTTAGAGGGTGGACTGATTTACTGCTATGTAGTACTATAAGCAGATAAAAGAAAATTGTGGTGCACAGGGCATAAGTTATTAGTTTACTTGATTTTGATTAGATTTAGTATAGTATATTTAGAGGGTGGACTGATTTACTGGCTATGTAGTACTATAAGCAGATAAAGAAAATTGTGGTGGACAGGGGCATAAGTTATTAGTTTACTTGATTTTGATTAGATTTAGTATAGTATATTTAGAGGGTGGACTGATTTACTGGCTATGTAGTACTATAAGCAGATAAAAGAAAATTGTGGTGCACAGGGCATAAGTATTAGTTTACTTGATTTTGATTAGATTTAGTATAGTATATTTAGAGGGTGGACTGATTTACTGGCTATGTAGTACTATAAGCAGATAAAAGAAAATTGTGGTGCACAGGGCATAAGTTATTAGTTTACTTGATTTTGATTAGATTTAGTATAGTATATTTAGAGGGTGGACTGATTTACTGGCTATGTAGTACTATAAGCAGATAAAAAAAAATTGTGGTGCACAGGGGCATAAGTTATTAGTTTACTTGATTTTGATTAGATTTAGTATAGTATATTTAGGGTGGACTGATTTACTGGCTATGTAGTACTATAAGCAGATAAAGAAAATTGTGGTGCACAGGGCATAAGTATTAGTTTACTTGATTTTGATTAGATTTAGTATAGTATATTTAGAGGGTGGACTGATTTACTGGCTATGTAGTACTATAAGCAGATAAAAAAAATTGTGGTGACAGGGGCATAAGTTATTAGTTTACTTGATTTTGATTAGATTTAGTATAGTATATTTAGAGGTGGACTGATTTACTGGCTATGTAGTACTATAAGCAGATAAAAGAAAATTGTGGTGCACAGGGGCATAAGTTATTAGTTTACTTGATTTTGATTAGATTTAGTATAGTATATTTAGAGGGTGGACTGATTTACTGGCTATGTAGTACTATAAGCAGATAATAGAAAATTGTGGTGGACAGGGCATAAGTATTAGTTTACTTGATTTTGATTAGATTTAGTATAGTATATTTAGAGGGTGGACTGATTTACTGGCTATGTAGTACTATAAGCAGATAAAAAAAAATTTGTGGTGCACAGGGGCATAAGTTATTAGTTTACTTGATTTTGATTAGATTTAGTATAGTACATTTAGAGGGTGGACTGATTTACTGGCTCTGTAGTACTATAAGCAGATAAAGAAAATTGTGGTGCACAGGGGCATAAGTTATTAGTTTACTTGATTTTGATTAGATTTAGTATAGTATATTTAGAGGGTGGACTGATTTACTGGCTATGTAGTACTATAAGCAGATAAAGAAAATTGTGGTGCACAGGGGCATAAGTATTAGTTTACTTGATTTTGATTAGATTTAGTAAGTATATTTAGAGGGTGGACTGATTTACTGGCTATGTAGTACTATAAGCAGATAAAAGAAAATTGTGGTGCACAGGGGCATAAAATTATTAGTTTACTTGATTTTGATTAGATTTAGTATAGTATATTTAGAGGGTGGACTGATTTACTGGCTATGTAGTACTATAAGCAGATAAAAGAAAAATTGTGGTGCACAGGGGCATAAGTTATTAGTTTACTTGATTTTGATTAGATTTAGTATAGTATATTTAGAGGTGGACTGATTTACTGGCTATGTAGTACTATAAGCAGATAAAAGAAAATTGTGGTGCACAGGGCATAAGTTATTAGTTTACTTGATTTTGATTAGATTTAGTATAGTATATTTAGAGGGTGGACTGATTTACTGGCTATGTAGTACTATAAGCAGATAAAAGAAAATTGTGGTGCACAGGGGCATAAGTTAGTTTACTTGATTTGATTAGATTTAGTATAGTATATTTAGAGGTGGACTGATTTACTGGCTATGTAGTACTATAAGCAGATAAAAGAAAATTGTGGTGCACAGGGCATAAGTTATTAGTTTACTTGATTTGATTAGATTTAGTATAGTATATTTAGAGGGTGGACTGATTTACTGGCTATGTAGTACTATAAGCAGATAAAAAAAATTGTGGTGCACAAGGGCATAAGTTATTAGTTTACTTGATTTTGATTAGATTTAGTATAGTATATTTAGAGGGTGGACTGATTTACTGGCTATGTAGTACTATAAGCAGATAAAAGAAAATTGTGGTGCACAGGGGCATAAGTTATTAGTTTACTTGATTTTGATTAGATTTAGTATATAGTATATTTAGAGGGTGGACTGATTTACTGGCTCTGTAGTACTATAAGCAGATAAAGAAAATTGTGGTGCACAGGGGCATAAGTTATTAGTTTACTTGATTTTGATTAGATTTAGTATAGTATATTTAGAGGTGGACTGATTTACTGGCTATGTAGTACTATAAGCAGATAAAAAAAAATTGTGGTGCACAGGGGCATAAGTTATTAGTTTACTTGATTTTGATTAGATTTAGTATAGTATATTTAGAGGGTGGACTGATTTACTGGCTATGTAGTACTATAAGCAGATAAAAAAAAAATTGTGGTGCACAGGGGCATAAGTTATTAGTTTACTTGATTTTGATTAGATTTAGTATAGTATATTTAGAGGGTGGACTGATTTACTGGCTCTGTAGTACTATAAGCAGATAAAAGAAAATTGTGGTGCACAGGGCATAAGTTATTAGTTTACTTGATTTTGATTAGATTTAGTATAGTATATTTAGAGGGTGGACTGATTTACTGGCTATGTAGTACTATAAGCAGATAAAAAAAAATTGTGGTGCACAGGGGCATAAGTTATTAGTTTACTTGATTTTGATTAGATTAAGTATAGTATATTTAGAGGTGGACTGATTTACTGGCTATGTAGTACTATAAGCAGATAAAAAAAATTGTGGTGCACAGGGGCATAAGTTATTAGTTTACTTGATTTTGATTAGATTTAGTATAGTATATTTAGAGGGTGGACTGATTTACTGGCTATGTAGTACTATAAGCAGATAAAAGAAAATTGTGGTGCACAGGGCATAAGTATTAGTTTACTTGATTTTGATTAGATTTAGTTATAGTATATTTAGAGGGTGGACTGATTTACTGGCTATGTAGTACTATAAGCAGATAAAAGAAAATTGTGGTGCACAGGGGCATAAGTTATTAGTTTATTTTGATTAGATTTAGTATAGTTATTTAGAGGTGGACTGATTTACTGGCTATGTAGTACTATAAGCAGATAAAAGAAAATTGTGGTGCACAGGGCATAAGTTATTAGTTTACTTGATTTTGATTAGATTTAGTATAGTATATTTAGAGGGTGGACTGATTTACTGGCTATGTAGTACTATAAGCAGATAAAAGAAAATTGTGGTGCACAGGGGCATAAGTTATTAGTTTACTTGATTTTGATTAGATTTAGTATAGTATATTTAGAGGGTGGACTGATTTACTGGCTATGTAGTACTATAAGCAGATAAAAGAAAATTGTGGTGCACAGGGGCATAAGTTATTAGTTTACTTGATTTTGATTAGATTTAGTATAGTATATTTAGAGGGTGGACTGATTTACTGGCTATGTAGTACTATAAGCAGATAAAAGAAAATTGTGGTGCACAGGGGCATAAGTTATTAGTTTACTTGATTTGATTAGATTTAGTATAGTATATTTAGAGGGTGGAATGATTTACTGGCTATGTAGTACTATAAGCAGATAAAAGAAAATTGTGGTGCACAGGGCATAAGTTATTAGTTTACTTGATTTTGATTAGATTTAGTATAGTATATTTAGAGGGTGGACTGATTTACTGGCTATGTAGTACTATAAGCAGATAAAAGAAAATTGTGGTGCACAGGGCATAAGTTATTAGTTTACTTGATTTTGATTAGATTTAGTATAGTATATTTAGAGGGTGGACTGATTTACTGGCTATGTAGTACTATAAGCAGATAAAAGAAAATTGTGGTGCACAGGGGCATAAGTTATTAGTTTACTTGATTTTGATTAGATTTAGTATAGTATATTTAGAGGGTGGACTGATTTACTGGCTATGTAGTACTATAAGCAGATAAAAGAAAATTGTGGTGCACAGGGGCATAAGTTATTAGTTTACTTGATTTTGATTAGATTTAGTATAGTATATTTAGAGGGTGGACTGATTTACTGGCTATGTAGTACTATAAGCAGATAAAAGAAAATTGTGGTGGACAGGGGCATAAGTATTAGTTTACTTGATTTTGATTAGATTTTATAGTATATTTAGAGGGTGGACTGATTTACTGGCTATGTAGTACTATAAGCAGATAAAAGAAAATTGTGGTGCACAGGGGCATAAGTTATTAGTTTACTTGATTTTGATTAGATTTAGTATAGTATATTTAGAGGGTGGACTGATTTACTGGCTATGTAGTACTATAAGCAGATAAAAGAAAATTGTGGTGCACAGGGGCATAAGTTATTAGTTTACTTGATTTTGATTAGATTTAGTATAGTATATTTAGAGGGTGGACTGATTTACTGGCTATGTAGTACTATAAGCAGATAAAAGAAAATTGTGGTGCACAGGGGCATAAGTTATTAGTTTACTTGATTTTGATTAGATTTAGTATAGTATATTTAGAGGGTGGACTGATTTACTGGCTATGTAGTACTATAAGCAGATAAAAGAAAATTGTGGTGCACAGGGGCATAAGTTATTAGTTTACTTGATTTTGATTAGATTTAGTATAGTATATTTAGAGGTGGACTGATTTACTGGCTATGTAGTACTATAAGCAGATAAAAGAAAATTGTGGTGCACAGGGGCATAAGTTATTAGTTTACTTGATTTTGATTAGATTTAGTATAGTATATTTAGAGGGTGGACTGATTTACTGGCTATGTAGTACTATAAGCAGATAAAAGAAAATTGTGGTGGACAGGGGCATA
>JACMZG010001908.1:2742483-2769974 GCA_018340805.1 Microvelia longipes
GCAATAAAATAAAGAATAGTCAACGTAATAGGAAATAAATATAAAAGAAAATTACATTATATTGCGGGTGTGATCCAGCGCAGAGGTAAAGCATGATGCTATAAGTCACTTAGTTTACCTGATAATGATTTGTTGACTGAGAGTTTAATGAGCGTGTTATCTAATTTAAATGTGTATAAGAGTGGACTGATTAACTGTGCTAAGTTTAGTGGCTATAACAAGATAAAAAATTGTGGTGACACAGGGGTCAATAGTTATAGTTTACTTGATTTTAATTAGATTTAGTATAGTAATTTAAGGGTGGACTGATTTACTGGCTATGTAGTGCTATAGCAGATAAAAGAAAATTTGGTGCACAGGGGCATAAGTTATTAGTTTACTTGATTTTGATTAGATTTAGTATAGTATATTTAGAGGTGGACTGATTTACTGGCTTGTAGTACTATAAGCAGATAAGAAAATTGTGGTGCACAGGGGCATAAGTTATTAGTTTACTTGATTTGAATTAGATTTAGTATAGTATATTTAGAGGGTGGACTGATTTACTGGCTATGTAGTACTATAAGCAGATAAAAGAAAATTGTGGTGCACAGGGGCATAAGTTATTAGTTTACTTGATTTTGATTAGAAGTATAGTATATTTAGAGGGTGGACTGATTTACTGGCTATGTAGTACTATAAGCAGATAAAAGAAAATTGTGGTGCACAGGGGCATAAGTTTATTAGTTTACTTGATTTTGATTAGATTTAGTATAGTAATTTAGAGGGTGGACTGATTTACTGGCTATGTAGTACTATAAGCAGATAAAAGAAAATTGTGTGCACAGGGGCATAAGTTATTAGTTTACTTGATTTTGATTAGATTTAGTATAGTATATTTAGAGGATGGACTGATTTACTGGCTATGTAGTACTATAAGCAGATAAAAGAAAATTGTGGTGCACAGGGGCATAAGTTATTAGTTTACTTGATTAGATTTAGTATAGTATATTTAGAGGATGGACTGATTTACTGGCTATGTAGTACTATAAGCAGATAAAAGAAAATTGTGGTGCACAGGGGCATAAGTTATTAGTTTACTTGATTTTGATTAGATTTAGTATAGTATATTTAGAGGGTGGACTGATTTACTGGCTATGTAGTACTATAAGCAGATAAAAGAAAATTGTGGTGCACAGGGGCATAAGTTATTAGTTTACTTGATTTTGATTAGATTTAGTATAGTATATTTAGAGGGTGGACTGATTTACTGGCTATGTAGTACTATAAGCAGATAAAAGAAAATTGTGGTGCACAGGGGCATAAGTTATTAGTTTACTTGATTTTGATTAGATTTAGTATAGTATATTTAGAGGGTGGACTGATTTACTGGCTATGTAGTACTATAAGCAGATAAAAGAAAATTGTGGTGCACAGGGGCATAAGTTATTAGTTTACTTGATTTTGATTAGATTTAGTATAGTATATTTAGAGGGTGGACTGATTTACTGGCTATGTAGTACTATAAGCAGATAAAAAAATTGTGGTGCACAGGGGCATAAGTTATTAGTTTACTTGATTTTGATTAGATTTAGTATAGTATTTAGAGGGTGGACTGATTTACTGGCTATGTAGTACTATAAGCAGATAAAAGAAATTGTGGTGCACAGGGGCATAAGTTATTAGTTTACTTGATTTTGATTAGATTTAGTATAGTATATTTAGAGGGTGGACTGATTTACTGGCTATGTAGTACTATAAGCAGATAAAAAAATTGTGGTGCACAGGGGCATAAGTTATTAGTTTACTTGATTTTGATTAGATTTAGTATAGTATATTTAGAGGGTGGACTGATTTACTGGCTATGTAGTACTATAAGCAGATAAAAAAAATTGTGGTGCACAGGGGCATAAGTTATTAGTTTACTTGATTTTGATTAGATTTAGTATAGTATATTTAGAGGGTGGACTGATTTACTGGCTATGTAGTGCTATAAGCAGATAAAAGAAAATTGTGGTGCACAGGGGCATAAGTATTAGTTTACTTGATTTTGATTAGATTTAGTATAGTATATTTAGAGGGTGGACTGATTTACTGGCTATGTAGTACTATAAGCAGAAAAAAAATTGTGGTGCACAGGGGCATAAGTTATTAGTTTACTTGATTTTGATTAGATTTAGTATAGTATATTTAGAGGGTGGACTGATTTACTGGCTATGTAGTACTATAAGCAGAAAGAAAATTGTGGTGCACAGGGGCATAAGTTATTAGTTTACTTGATTTTGATTAGATTTAGTATAGTATATTTAGAGGGTGGACTGATTTACTGGCTATGTAGTACTATAAGCAGATAAAGAAAATTGTGGTGCACAGGGGCATAAGTTATTAGTTTACTTGATTTTGATTAGATTTAGTATAGTATATTTAGAGGGTGGACTGATTTACTGGCTATGTAGTACTATAAGCAGATAAAAGAAAATTGTGGTGCACAGGGGCATAAGTTATTAGTTTACTTGATTTTGATTAGATTTAGTATAGTATATTTAGAGGGTGGACTGATTTACTGGCTATGTAGTACTATAAGCAGATAAAGAAAATTGTGGTGCACAGGGCATAAGTTATTAGTTTACTTGATTTTGATTAGATTTAGTATAGTATATTTAGAGGGTGGACTGATTTACTGGCTATGTAGTACTATAAGCAGATAAAAGAAAATTGTGGTGCACAGGGGCATAAGTTATTAGTTTACTTGATTTTGATTAGATTTAGTATAGTATATTTAGAGGGTGGACTGATTTACTGGCTATGTAGTACTATAAGCAGATAAAAGAAAATTGTGGTGCACAGGGGCATAAGTTATTAGTTTACTTGATTTTGATTAGATTTAGTATAGTATATTTAGGGTGGACTGATTTACTGGCTATGTAGTACTATAAGCAGATAAAAGAAAATTGTGGTGCACAGGGGCATAAGTTATTAGTTTACTTGATTTTGATTAGATTTAGTATAGTATATTTAGAGGGTGGACTGATTTACTGGCTATGTAGTACTATAAGCAGATAAAAGAAAATTGTGGTGCACAGGGGCATAAGTTATTAGTTTACTTGATTTTGATTAGATTTAGTATAGTATTTAGAGGGTGGACTGATTTACTGGCTATGTAGTACTATAAGCAGATAAAAGAAAATTGTGGTGCACAGGGGCATAAGTTATTAGTTTACTTGATTTTGATTAGATTTAGTATAGTATATTTAGAGGGTGGACTGATTTACTGGCTATGTAGTACTATAAGCAGATAAAAGAAAATTGTGGTGCACAGGGGCATAAGTATTAGTTTACTTGATTTTGATTAGATTTAGTATAGTATATTTAGAGGGTGGACTGATTTACTGGCTATGTAGTACTATAAGCAGATAAAAAAAAATTGTGGTGCACAGGGGCATAAGTTATTAGTTTACTTGATTTTGATTAGATTTAGTATAGTATTTAGAGGGTGGACTGATTTACTGGCTATGTAGTACTATAAGCAGATAAAGAAAATTGTGGTGCACAGGGCATAAGTTATTAGTTTACTTGATTTTGATTAGATTTAGTATAGTATATTTAGAGGGTGAACTGATTTACTGGCTATGTAGTACTATAAGCAGATAAAAGAAAAATTGTGGTGCACAGTGGCATAAGTTATTAGTTTACTTGATTTTGATTAGATTTAGTATAGTATATTTAGAGGGTGGACTGATTTACTGGCTATGTAGTACTATAAGCAGATAAAAGAAAATTGTGGTGCACAGGGCATAAGTATTAGTTTACTTGATTTTGATTAGATTTAGTATAGTATTAGAGGGTGGACTGATTTACTGGCTATGTAGTACTATAAGCAGATAAAAGAAATTGGTGCACAGGGGCATAAGTTATTAGTTTACTTGATTTTGATTAGATTTAGTATAGTATATTTAGAGGGTGGACTGATTTACTGGCTATGTAGTACTATAAGCAGATAAAGAAAATTGTGGTGGACAGGGGCATAAGTATTAGTTTACTTGATTTTGATTAGATTTAGTATAGTATATTTAGAGGGTGGACTGATTTACTGGCTATGTAGTACTATAAGCAGATAAAAGAAAATTGTGGTGCACAGGGCATAAGTTATTAGTTTACTTGATTTTGATTAGATTTAGTATAGTATATTTAGAGGGTGGACTGATTTACTGGCTATGTAGTACTATAAGCAGATAAAAGAAAATTGTGGTGCACAGGGGCATAAGTTATTAGTTTACTTGATTTTGATTAGATTTAGTATAGTATATTTAGAGGGTGGACTGATTTACTGGCTATGTAGTACTATAAGCAGATAAAAGAAAATTGTGGTGGACAGGGGCATAAGTTATTAGTTTACTTGATTTTGATTAGATTTAGTATAGTATATTTAGAGGGTGGACTGATTTACTGGCTATGTAGTACTATAAGCAGATAAAAAAAATTGTGGTGCACAGAGACATAAGTTATTAGTTTACTTGATTTTGATTAGATTTAGTATAGTATATTTAGAGGGTGGACTGATTTACTGGCTATGTAGTACTATAAGCAGATAAAAGAAAATTGTGGTGCACAGGGGCATAAGTTATTAGTTTACTTGATTTTGATTAGATTTAGTATAGTATATTAGAGGGTGGACTGATTTACTGGCTATGTAGTACTATAAGCAGATAAAAGAAAATTGTGGTGCACAGGGGCATAAGTTATTAGTTTACTTGATTTTGATTAGATTTAGTATAGTATATTTAGAGGGTGGACTGATTTACTGGCTATGTAGTACTATAAGCAGATAAAAGAAAATTGTGGTGCACAGGGGCATAAGTATTAGTTTACTTGATTTTGATTAGATTTAGTATAGTATATTTAGAGGGTGGACTGATTTACTGGCTATGTAGTACTATAAGCAGATAAAGAAAATTGTGGTGCACAGGGGCATAAGTTATTAGTTTACTTGATTTTGATTAGATTTAGTATAGTATATTTAGAGGGTGGACTGATTTACTGGCTATGTAGTACTATAAGCAGATAAAGAAAATTGTGGTGCACAGGGGCATAAGTATTAGTTTACTTGATTTGATTAGATTAGTATAGTATATTTAGAGGGTGGACTGATTTACTGGCTATGTAGTACTATAAGCAGATAAAGAAAATTGTGGTGCACAGGGCATAAGTTTAGTTTACTTGATTTGATTAGATTTAGTATAGTATATTTAGAGGGTGGACTGATTTACTGGCTATGTAGTACTATAAGCAGATAAAAGAAAATTGTGGTGCACAGGGCATAAGTTATTAGTTTACTTGATTTTGATTAGATTTAGTATAGTATATTTAGAGGGTGGACTGATTTACTGGCTATGTAGTACTATAAGCAGATAAAAGAAAATTGTGGTGCACAGGGGCATAAGTTATTAGTTTACTTGATTTTGATTAGATTTAGTATAGTATATTTAGAGGGTGGACTGATTTACTGGCTATGTAGTACTATAAGCAGATAAAAGAAAATTGTGGTGCACAGGGGCATAAGTATTAGTTTACTTGATTTTGATTAGATTAGTATAGTATATTTAGAGGGTGGACTGATTTACTGGCTATGTAGTACTATAAGCAGATAAAGAAAATTGTGGTGCACAGGGGCATAAGTTATTAGTTTACTTGATTTTGATTAGATTTATAGTATATTTTAGGGTGGACTGATTTACTGGCTATGTAGTACTATAAGCAGATAAAAGAAAATTGTGGTGCACAGGGCATAAGTTATTAGTTTACTTGATTTTGATTAGATTTAGTATAGTATATTTAGAGGGTGGACTGATTTACTGGCTATGTAGTACTATAAGCAGATAAAGAAAATTGTGGTGCACAGGGGCATAAGTTATTAGTTTACTTGATTTTGATTAGATTTAGTATAGTATATTAGAGGGTGGACTGATTTACTGGCTATGTAGTACTATAAGCAGATAAAAGAAAATTGTGGTGCACAGGGGCATAAGTTATTAGTTTACTTGATTTTGATTAGATTTAGTATAGTATATTTAGAGGGTGGACTGATTTACTGGCTATGTAGTACTATAAGCAGATAAAAGAAAATTGTGGTGCACAGGGGCATAAGTTATTAGTTTACTTGATTTTGTTTAGATTTAGTATAGTATATTTAGAGGGTGGACTGATTTACTGGCTATGTAGTACTATAAGCAGATAAAAAAAATTGTGGTGCACAGGGCATAAGTTATTAGTTTACTTGATTTGATTAGATTAGTATAGTATATTTAGAGGGTGGACTGATTTACTGGCTATGTAGTACTATAAGCAGATAAAAGAAAATTGTGGTGCACAGGGGCATAAGTATTAGTTTACTTGATTTTGATTAGATTTAGTATAGTATATTTAGAGGGTGGACTGATTTACTGGCTATGTAGTACTATAAGCAGATAAAAGAAAATTGTGGTGCACAGGGCATAAGTTATTAGTTTACTTGATTTTGATTAGATTTAGTATAGTATATTTAGAGGGTGGACTGATTTACTGGCTATGTAGTACTATAAGCAGATAAAAAAAAATTTGTGGTGCACAGGGGCATAAGTTATTAGTTTACTTGATTTTGATTAGATTTAGTATAGTACATTTAGAGGGTGGACTGATTTACTGGCTATGTAGTACTATAAGCAGATAAAAGAAAATTGTGGTGCACAGGGGCATAAGTTATTAGTTTACTTGATTTTGATTAGATTTAGTATAGTATATTTAGAGGGTGGACTGATTTACTGGCTATGTAGTACTATAAGCAGATAAAAGAAAATTGTGGTGCACAGGGCATAAGTTATTAGTTTACTTGATTTTGATTAGATTTAGTATAGTATATTTAGAGGGTGGACTGATTTACTGGCTATGTAGTACTATAAGCAGATAAAAGAAAATTGTGGTGCACAGGGCATAAGTATTAGTTTACTTGATTTTGATTAGATTTAGTATAGTATATTTAGAGGGTGGACTGATTTACTGGCTATGTAGTACTATAAGCAGATAAAAGAAAATTGTGGTGCAGGGGCATAAGTTATTAGTTTACTTGATTTTGATTAGATTTAGTATAGTATATTTAGAGGGTGGACTGATTTACTGGCTATGTAGTACTATAAGCAGATAAAAGAAATTGTGGTGCACAGGGGCATAAGTTATTAGTTTACTTGATTTGATTAGATTTAGTATAGTATATTTAGAGGGTGGACTGATTTACTGGCTATGTAGTACTATAAGCAGATAAAAGAAAATTGTGGTGCACAGGGCATAAGTATTAGTTTACTTGATTTTGATTAGATTTAGTATAGTATATTTAGAGGGTGGACTGATTTACTGGCTATGTAGTACTATAAGCAGATAAAAGAAAATTGTGGTGCACAGGGCATAAGTTATTAGTTTACTTGATTTTGATTAGATTTAGTATAGTATATTTAGAGGGTGGACTGATTTACTGGCTATGTAGTACTATAAGCAGATAAAAGAAATTGTGTGGCACAGGGGCATAAGTTATTAGTTTACTTGATTTTGATTAGATTTAGTATAGTATATTTAGAGGTGGACTGATTTACTGGCTATGTAGTACTATAAGCAGATAAAAGAAATTGTGGTGCACAGGGGCATAAGTTATTAGTTTACTTGATTTTGATTAGATTTAGTATAGTATATTTAGAGGGTGGACTGATTTACTGGCTATGTAGTACTATAAGCAGATAAAAGAAAATTGTGGTGCACAGGGCATAAGTATTAGTTTACTTGATTTTGATTAGATTTAGTATAGTATATTTAGAGGGTGGACTGATTTACTGGCTATGTAGTACTATAAGCAGATAAAAGAAAATTGTGGTGCACAGGGCATAAGTTATTAGTTTACTTGATTTTGATTAGATTTAGTATAGTATATTTAGAGGGTGGACTGATTTACTGGCTATGTAGTACTATAAGCAGAAAAGAAAATTGTGGTGCACAGGGGCATAAGTATTAGTTTACTTGATTTTGATTAGATTTAGTATAGTATATTTAGAGGGTGGACTGATTTACTGGCTATGTATACTATAAGCAGATAAAAGAAAATTGTGGTGCACAGGGGCAAGTATTAGTTTACTTGATTTTGATTAGATTTAGTATAGTATATTTAAGGTGGACTGATTTACTGGCTATGTAACTATAGCAGATAAAGAAAATTGTGGTGCACAGGCATAAGTCTTATTTTTACATTTTTGATTAGATTTAGTATAGTTAATTTAGAGGGTGGACTGATTTAACTGCTATTAGTACTAAGCAGATAAAAGAAATTGTAATAAAATATTTACTTCTTTAACGCCTGTGCGAAGCACGGGTATCCCTGCTAGTAAACTTATATAATGTAAAAAAAACTATAAAAAAATATCGTCCTCACCAAGATTTGAACCCAGGTTCAAATCATTTATTTTTTTGAGATAAATGCATTCAAAGTGAGTTTGAATGCATTTATCGACTCCGGACTACTACCATTCAACTCAAAGGCCCATTAAACATGGAAAATGACTCCCCACTAGCAATGTGTTATTTAGAGTCCAAAATTTAGGTTTTCTGGTATTATTGACCACCGTTTTTTAACTTTTTTGTCACTTATAGTGGGCGTGTCGACTTCGGACTGGTTTCATGGCGCTTATTCCATTAGCGAATTTTATTCTCAAAGGAAATCCGTAAATAGCTCCGGTCACCCTAACTCTATACACCTTGATGAATAATAGGAAAGTTCCTCTTAATTCTAACATTGTAAAGTTAGAATTAGGAGGAAATTTTAGGATGACTTTTGGGACCCGAATTATGACCAACAACATGATTCTATCCCAAACTTTTGATGTTAATTAAAATATTTTTTTAATGCGTGCAACTTAGAGATTAGTATTGTGGACGCTAGATTGCATTACTATCCAGCCCCGTCCAGTGGCGCCCTACCTGGTAAGCGTCCAACCTACATAAAATTAAATTTAACGAATCAGTTAAATCAAGGTGTCACTTTAAGGAATCGTAATCAAGGTGTTACATCTTTAACTAAGACCTCTGACAAGCCTTTAAATGGTTACTCCCAAGGATGTTGAATAAAGGGGATAACGCATTAAGGAATATTTCTGACCCCATGGAAGTTGTATGAGATAGAGAAATAGGAGCAAACTTACCTTCCCTTAGGTTATAATTAAAAAAGGGCGCCAAACGCAGGTTATGCAGCTAAGTTGTTATACAATTCTTGGTTGTCGAGTTTGTTTCTCAACTTTCTTCAGTGCTTTCGTTATTGTTACATTTGGTGCTTGTCAAATCATTTGTGCTTATATTTTACATTTTGGACTCAAGGTAGCCACTTTAGTGTGAGTAATTATAGCTTTACCGTTTACTTTTTGTAGAGAGTAAGTTAAATGTGTTAATATTTTGTCTTTTTTTTAGCCTAGTGAAATGTTTTGCTAGTTTTCAAAATCCAATTTGGGTTGTAATGTTCTTAATTTTCCTTAATGTTGTTAATTTTAAGCAATATTAACAAAAAAACAGTTAAAAAGTATGAACTTTTTTCTATTTGTCTATAACCTTCGCAAGCAAAATAATGGGAAACCTATTAAGAGTTAAGTTTGCCTCTAAATTTTAAGACCTGCGCTGTTATAAGGATCATAAGCATGCGCAGTTCGTACCAAGCATGTGCAGTTGGTTTTTGACGTGTGTTTCGTGTTGAATTCTTCTCTATGTTTTGATTTTCGATGGGGTCACTTTGTTGAATGGCAATTCGACTTAGTGCGTCATCCCCTTTATTCAACATCCTTGGTTACTCCTATACAACGTTATCAAGGTGTTACATCTTTAACTATGATCTCTGACAAGCCTCTAAATAGTCACTCCTATACAACGCTATTAAGGTGTTACTTCATTAATTAAGAACTTAGGCAATCCTTTAAATAGCTACTTTTATACAACTCTATCAATATGTTACTTAATAATAATACCTTTTATTTTATAAAATTATTACATTACAAATATAGTAAAAATAAATACATCTTACTTTTATTTATCGCTCTGTTAGTTTTGTTTGAACAATTTTATTTTTATTTTACTACAATATTTATTTAGAATAAATGAGGTAATTTATAAAATCTCGCTCCTTTTCTACGTCTTTAAAAGCAAAACTTCCATTGTAAACGATATTTCTATTGTTTACTTTACCTAATAATTCTTTTTAATGTTTTAAATTAGTAGTAAACTCTGTGAGTTTACTATAAAATTTCTCTTTTGATGGAAGCTGTTTTTCGTTTAATTTGTCCCAACTGTCAACGTATTCGTAGCATACAACTCCCTTTCGCAATAGTAAATCTAATATCTTTCCTCCATAGAATAGAGGCAGTATCAAAAATTGGGTTCGTAATAATGTTTTAACTAATGAATCGAGACTTGCTTAAAAAACGGTACGCATCAAGAAATCGAATTTTAATGCTTCTAGTATTACTTTTTTTTTGCTTTGGAAAGTTTATTTTAGACTTTGATCGTGATTTTTATTGAATGTGAAGTTTGATTTTTCTTCCGTATCTGCCAATACTTTATCTACATCCGAATTAGAAAATTTGCCTAAATCCATTTTTTAGTATTTTTTCATCCGTTATGGAAAAATACTGGTAAAATGTAGGGGAAACCACGCGCACCTACATTACAAAAAGAATGCGCAGGCCCCTTAAATTTCGAACTAAAATGGCAACGATCTCTGACTTTAGATAATGATTTTTTATTCGGATTGTATGGCTTTACAGAGGTAACATGTTGTAGCAGCTTCGTGTCTAATTTTATCAGCATCGGTAATTTTAACTGGGTTGTTAACTAAATAATATCCTATCAAAATTACTTTTGACATGTGAATCATGTCAGCGCGTCCTTCCCCGAAAATTATCATATTTTATTCTTCTTCTTTCTTCTTTTTCAATTATCTTTATTGAATAAATAAATTAAAATTGCAAAGTACCAACAAAAGGTAGACGAATCTGATGTCTTATGCTTTTGAAAGAAACCTTTTGACCCTAGTGAGGTAGTTTGCAACGAAGAAACACGAGAGGTGCTTGTTTGAGCTTCATTATCAGTAAAATCTGCACTTAAATCTTCCTGCTTACGTTTGACCAACATAACTCCTCAATTCCTCTCCAAGGATTTTGTCATCTTCTGCGCAAGACTCTTCTTCACTTGATTTTGTAACCCGCAACCAGTTTTTATTCTCCTCATCGGAGCTACTAACCAAGTCAATAATTTGTTCTATATTTGATTCGGCGTCCATTCTCTGAGTCACATTAGTCTCAATAATATTTGATTTGGTGTCCATTCTCTCTGTCATTTTAGGTTCAATAATATTTGATGTGGTGTCCATACTCTCAGCAATCAGGGACATCTCCCTTTCAAAATCTTCGTCCATATCAAGAAAATGGACTGTCCCTTCAGAAGTATCAGCTCGATGGACCTCACATTTCACTTTGTGATTTTAAAAGGTTGGTGGGGTGGCAGGTTTTATTCTCTTTTGTTTCAAAAGAGGTTGATAAGATTTAAAATGACCTGTGAATCCCCGCTTCACTCCTGTTGAGGTTGTTGGAATTGGTTGAGAGGACGCTTTAACAGACGGCATTGAGATGCCGTCTAAAGTCAGTCAGACTTTACTACCTCTTCTCTTGATGTTGAGGTATTTGTTCAGATGTAGACGGAGTCACTCTTGCGCAGGACGCTTCCATAGTTGGCATTGCACCTACTTCTTCTCTAAGAAAGGCGGTGTTTGTGTTATAACGCCCTACCAATAACTTGAATTTCGTATGTAACGAAATATAACGAGGCTGTATGTACAGTTGCATATACAATAAATAGATGTCCTTCTTCAGCTATCAATAAAACTCCATACGAGTTGTGGAATAATAGAAAGCCCAACATAAAATATCTACAGGTGTTTGGTACACAATGCTATGCTAAAAATCCTGGACATCTTAAAAAACTAGATAGTCGTAGTAAAAAATAAATTTTTATTGGTTACACTCATAATGGTTACAGGTTGCTAGATCAACGTAAAAACAAAGTAATATTTTCTAGAGATGTTATATTTCCTGTAGAGACGTCACCTGAAACAGAAGAAAATATAAAAAAAGTTACAAAAGGTATAAAAGAAGTATTAAATGTGAGTAGTCAAAACAATATTATAGTAACAGATAAAGAAAAGAAACTTGCCTGTGATGATGTAAAGACTGATCAAGAGGATGATGATTTTCATGGATTTGATGATAAAAAAACTGAAACAGAAAAACAACCAACAGTAAGAAGATCAGAAAGGGAAAAACATAAACCACAAAGATGTGGTTATGAGGTATCATACTTATCTTATCAAGAAGCTATCACTTCACAAGAGAGAGATGAATGGCTTAAAGCTATCGAAGATGAAAAACAATCTTTATATGAAAATCAGGTCAGGTCTATTGTAAAACAAGAAGATATATCTGAAAATAAAAAAAAAATACTTACCAGTAGGTGGGTATTTAAAGTAAAAGATGAAGGTATTTATAAAGCTAGATTAGTGGTTAAGGGCTGTCAACAGAAGGAAGGAATTGATTATTTTGAGACCTCCAGTCCTGTAATTAACAATGGAGCATTAATCTTATTATTTGCTATAACTGAAGAGTGAAAATTATGAATTAATGACCTTTGATATAAAAACTGCTTTTTTATATATGTTTTTATATATGAGGAAACACATATGTTCCCGCCAGAAGGTCTAGAAATATCTGGTATCTGTAAATTAGAAAAGGCCTTATATAGTATGAAACAAGCTCCACTAAAGTGGAACAAACGTATTACTAATTTCTTCAAGTCTAAAGGTCTTGAACAATTAAAAAGTGAACCTTGTATTCTTAAAACTGTGAACAAAACATTTTTATTGGTATTTACGTTGACGATGTTATCGCTCTTGGTCCTGATAAATCAGTGATAAAATGTTTTTTAAATGAAATTAAATCAGAATTTAAAATTAAAATCTATGAAAATCCTAAGAAATTTGTAGGATTAGAAATAAATAAATCCGAAAATGGTATACACTTAAATCAAAAATGTTTTTTTAATCAGCTGTTGCTTGATTATAATATGATAGATACTAAACCTGTATCAACCCCCTTAGAAGTTGTAAAAATTGAAAATGATAAACCAGCTGAAACTATGTTCCCTTATAGAGAACTCTTAGGTAGTTTATTATACTTATGTAACAAAACCAGACCAGATATATTATGTGGTGTCAATATTTGTAGTAGACATGTAGAAAATCCCACTCAAAATGATATTTCTAATTTAAAAAGAATGTTAAAATATTTAGCTGGTTGTCCTGATAAAGGTTTACCTTTTATATGTAAAAGGTTCATCACTGAAAGAGCTAATTGGCTACAGTGATGCTGATTATCCTGGTGACCTAGAAACTAAAAGGAGCACCAGTGGTTTCATTATATACTTCTGTGGTGGCCCTATAGCTTGGGGTACTAGAAAGCAACCAATTGTTGCCCTTTCTACCACAGAGAAATTTAGGAATCATTTAAGGAATTGTGTTAGACTAGTTGACCCACGTAGTTTAAGATCAGTTTGCATTAGAAATTTATTTAAAACGCCAGTAGACAATAGACTAGGTGTTAACTTGATAAACACTTCTTTAACGCTAAATTAAAAACTTTTTATTTGGAAAATAATTTTTCTTCAGAAAGTGTGGAAGATTAAAAGTTAACTAATAATGCATATTCACCTTCTCGAGGGTCAACTTATTCGGCTGGACTTGACCTGAGAAGTGCGTATGATTATAACATCCATCCACTGAGGAAAGACATTGTTTGGACCAACTTGTCCTTTAGTTTTCCTGATAATTGTGAGTTCGTGTAATAAATTGTAGACATGTTTTCATCAAAGAGGATGGTAAATAACTTTGACGACAGAGCTGTAGAGGAGTATGAAGACGACAATAGAAATCTTTGGGTTGCCTACATTGGCAATCAAAATAAACTGAAAACAGAATCCCTTGAAACTGATTCCCACGGAGAACATTCGACAATTACCGAAAACACAATGGTGGACACATGCAACCAAGATCTGTCACTCAAGTCTCGCGAAACGTATTTTCGTCATTAGGGACCTCTGAAACGGATTTGTATCATGGTCCGAGGTTCGAATTCCGCCATGACGCCTATCCCATTAGCGAATTTTTTCCAAAGGAAATTCGCTAAAATGGAACGTGCTCTGGTCGATTTCACTGCCTTTTCAAATGACCACTGCAATGGATGTTATAATCTCATTAGTAATTACATAATTGAAGAATTGACAATAGTTGACATACAAACAGGATCAATTAGTTGGTTTATCTTTAAACCGCATAGCAGGAATTTTTCAGACAAGCAGGAGAACGTTTGGCTTTCACAAAATTTCATGGACTCTTATGGAATGAGGGGAATACTGCCTATGGCGATGTGAACAGAATTCTTCGCACCCATCTAAATCACTATAAAAAAAATCTTGGTCAAGGGAGCGGAAAAGGCTAAATTTTTGAAAAGTCGAGGAGTAACACCGGAAATTACAGTCATGGAATCTCTAAACAGTCCAGCTTTATCCAACTCATCCTTTTGGAGCGCTTCCCAGATACACGTGCCTCCGCCATGCAAATACCTCATTCGTCTTGTGATGTAACACATTTAGTATAAATAATGATTTTAATTAAGATAAAAGGCTTTCTGTAACATAACCTGAACTGTTTTGATTTTAATATAACCTTCTTTCGATCTCATAAGCGTAATTTCGTTATGAAATTCGCTAAGTACTAGAATCTAAATGTAGACCTTCACTTCACTTGTAAAATATTTCATTTTATACCACATTTTAATTAAATTCATATTTCAATTATTTATATATTAAAAGCTAATCTGTAAACCATGTTTTGATCAAATTGTTTTCTAAATTATAAAAAACTTCGTCACTTTAGCTAACACCACGAGATTCTTCAACTGATGTGCAGCGGCTAGTTTTATATCCACCAGTTTATATCAATTTATTGTTTGGTTTCCAAAATACTCGTCCGTTTTGAAAGATTTTATTCCTTATAAGCTCTCATACATCGTTTCTTTCTTTCACTACACCCTTTTTTTGACGTTTTCTCTAGTTTGACATTCACCAGGTCTGATGTGCTGTTGCTCATCAACTTCCGGTCGATAGAACACGTAAGCGTGGAGTCGTAATTTTCTCTCGTTTCGAGTCGTTCTCATCCCAAGTATTATGTTAAAAGAGTTATAGAAAAAGATATTATAATGCAGTTTTCTCACCACATTTCCAACAAATAGAATGTTTAACTGAAGAGTTTGACGAAAAAAGATATGTCTCTGCGATGTGGTAGTTGTCAGGTCACTCAGTTAAAAATTTGATCATGTTGGATTGTTGGTGGCTATAAGCTTGAATTGACGTCCCGTAATTTTGGTTCTACCTGTTAAGAAGCTTCTACGTAACTTGTTTTCCCGGACACAGCATATTGAAGATTGCTTTATTGACTCTGGGACCCTGCAGCGAAGACACGACTCCCCTCCCTTCAGGGCTCCAACGATTCGTATACTTTATATTATTTTAAGATTTTTTTTATCTCTGGTGTCAAGTCAGGGTGCGCAAAGAAAGACTAAGAAGGACTAGAAGCCTTAAGTTTGGTATATTTTTTCATTTCATAGTTTCTCGGTAACCAATACTCTTAATAATATATATTATTATATATATATATATATATATATATATATTATATATATATATATATATATATTAATATTACCTTTATAAATTTTACGCTTCTCTTCATTTATTAACTTTTTCTTTATTGTTAGTGTAAAGTACTCTCACCAACAACACAACATATATTACAAACCTAAAAAATTTTAAACTTTAAAGGAAATAAAATAAGAATATACTCACTACGTAATTTTACATTTAAACATTTGTTATTCATGTAATATCGTAATACATTATAAATTTATATGAAATTCACAAGACTATTATTCACTGTGTTGAGCAAGAACTACCTATCCCTCAGTATAGTTATTTGTATTGTAGAGCTAGACGTAAAGGGAACCAGAGGAAGGGGGTAGATATTAAAATTGTAACTAGAATAAGGATACCGGGGCAGCAGTGGCATATATATATATATATATATATTATATATATATATATAATATATATATATATATATATATATTATATATATATATATATATATATATATATATATATATATATATATATATATATATATATATATTTAGGGAACATAACATAATATCAACACTAATATTACTATTATTCCATGAGAGTATATATAAATAAGCTCTAACCCAATCAGTAAATAAATGGTTATAGAGCTACTAAATAAATGCGCGCAGGTAACAGGTAGAGTAGTGGACGAAATTATAGAAGTATTAGATCTATACATTGTATTTAAGAAAGTCGTGTAACATCTGGCCTATGTAAGGATATGGACGTAGACATAAATAGTTAGTATGTTTATATAAATAAAAATAGTAACAAATGTAAATAACGTAGTAAACAGTTGACATATATATCAGTTTCAGGAGTTAATTCTGACATATAACCAGTTCAGTTTTGCAAATCTGCATTTTATGTATTTTATAAATATTCACATGGTTAAATGACCTCCATAAGGCAATAATAATGCCAAAACTGATATAACTCGTAGAAGGGAGATTATTAGTGTGTAAGAATCCTGACCACGGAGGCGGGGCCCGGACTTTCAGATAGACGTATATTGATATAGAAACTGGATGTCCAAACAAAGGTGTTGGGCACTAGACAGGTGATTATTACTGTGGCTAGTGTTGCCAAAGAGAGGTTTGAAAGGAAGCTCTGAAGGACCATATAAAGAATAAGGATAGGTAGAAGGCTGCTTTAGATAAATGAGAAACAAAATATTAATATAACAATATAATATTAATGTAATTTTAGAAGATAACTTAAGTGATAAGAAAGCATAAAGATATAAGGCAGTGGAACTGATAATATTAATAAATAAATAAATAAGCATTGGCTTGATAAGCACCTTAGCACTAAACTTAAACTTATACTAATACAATTAATAAGTCTTAGGCTAAATAAACTTACTTTAAACACCCAAAAGGGGAACCCAAGGGACCTATTATCTACAGAAATAGCCCAATGATAAGGAATTAATAAATCTATAGCTGGCCAGCTAGGCGTCATTCGTAGGTGCAACCAAGGTTATTCAATCAAATCCGAGCTATTTCGCGCGCGAAGATGAAGAGAGTCCAATAGCTGATAGATTAAGCAGAAGGAAGAAAGCATCGCATAACTGGCGAGAGAGTTAGATAAGGTGATAGGTACGTACCTGCTGCTTTATACTTAACTCACAGAGACTTGGTTTCGCTCGGAAACCAGGTCGGTTTACACTCAAAGTAAATCCAGACTTCGCTGATTCTATCGGTAATCAATTTACGGATCTCACACAAAACTGAGATATAACTTCACTAAATATCTGAGCTAGCTCGTACGGTACGCCGTATATTTCTTCACACACCGTCGTAACGGTCAAAAGCGGTTTTAAGCAAATCAAAAATACTTTTGAAGCAGTTGAAAGTGCTGAGTTATCTTGTTTGAAAGCGCTGAGAAAAGAATGAGGAAGGTTACAGACGAGAAGGTTACTTTACGTGACTTCAAAACAAAGTACCGGCTTTCCTTACAATAAAGGCCTAATTATTAAGTTGTCTGTACTTATTTCGCTAATATGAAGCTGAAGAAACAAAAGGAAGTGAATATTGAAGATAGTGCTGGTAAAATAAGTGTAAGAAAGTTAAAGATGAGATGAAAGTGATCAGAAGAACGTAAACGGATTCGCGAGTTTAAAACAAGGTATTAATATTAATTTACATACAAAACATGGCTTTCAAATTATAAAGGTGAGCTTAAAACTAATAATAATCGTGTTAAACCAAATAAATAATAATATTAGATAATAAATACATAGATATTTACAAGGTAAATAAAGAGGGTTAGGGAAGGGATATGTTAAGAAAGAAATTCTCCTATCAGTGCCCCGACAAAAGGAATGAGAGCCCAGAAGCCCGACTCCGGGGACAGAATACGATAAATAGGTTAAGGATAGTATTAAGATAAATTATACTTTCCACGGTCTTCCAACTCAGACTTAGAATAACGAGGCAGTCTAGTAGACAGAGCGATAGAGTACAGTTCTAATAATTGTGATTTTTGGTGAAAAGTTCGTAATAATAAACGAGACAAAGTGAAAGTGATCCGAGTGACTATTGAACATGATCATATTGTGGATTACCTTGTTGGGTAAGTAACTGAACTGATTTAAGCTAGAAACCCTCTGGGGGGTGGAGGAGTGAGGCCAGAGTTTACGGGGGCTCACTGTAGTTCTAAGTAAAAGTGCTAGACTGGGCTGAGTTGGAAGGCCGGGGTTTCTAATGAATATAGTATAATTATAAATCTAAAGTTAAGGGAATTAGAGTTTAGATAGATTATGTAATGCGTTAATGGGTATGAATTGCAAAAGTCAGGGTATGCAACTCGAACGAATTTCTTTGAGGGTAATGCGTTAATGAGAACGAATTTCCAAATTCAGGGTACGCAACTCAAACGAATTTCCTGAGTTTATCGAGGTCTGGGGTCGTAGGTGATTGAGTTCTTAGTATTGTGATGTAATTTTGTTTTAAGTAATTTTGTGTTAATATAATAATATTGTGTATATTATAATATATGTTTATTAATATTGAGTAATTATTCCTAATCTCGTGTTTGAGTTCTTGATCTCGTGAATGCGTGAGAGAGAAAGAGAGAGAGAGAGAGAGTAGCCCCCACTACAGTATCATCGTTTATATTTTATGGTGCTCTCTCAATATTTTACCCTTATGTCAAGGATGTCACATTTGTATGTCAAGGATACCACCTCATAAGGATGTCACACCTAATAAGGATGTTACAGTCTGTAGCAGATATCAAGCTGTCAAACTATACTTGTGGTATAAAGCACACTATTGTACTGTATAATAATAATAAGGCACAATATATTTTAAAGTGTTTTTTATTCAAATCAAGTTTTTATGATAAATAAAATATATTGTAATTTAAAACAAATTAATCTATATTTTATTTCTCTAGATAAAAATAAAAACCTCCATCAATGGTGTATAAAAATAAAAATTGATTAGTAACAATGAAATTTGTCAAGCAACCAACGAGGTTGGTTATTTCATCACCACTACCACTAAGTGAAGATGGAAATGGTATTGTATTGTTATTATATAAATTGTAAGTATTGTGAGACCTACGAGTCCGATATAAATAACGGATGGTAAGACCTACGGGTCAGATATAAATAAGGTAAAAGTAGACATAAAAGTTAAGGATTAGGAATAATGAAGTAGGGCACCCCGGGTGTGAGGCGAACATAAATCTTGGGACTGGAATTATATGTACCCCGATGGTTACAGGTGGGAAGGTCGATAAGGAGAAAAGAGGATACTGGGGACCCTAGGGCAGGAAGCCGAGGAGCGAACAAAGGCCGAAATGTCCGCCTAACACCCAGTGGGGAGGGGTGCTCCTGAGCTTAATTGTAATCAGGAGTAGATAAGAATTTTAATTCTAGTTGATAATTGTATAAGCGAGTGGAATTATCCAGAGTGCTTACTTAGCACTCTCCCACGACTAGCTAGGGAGGCTACGGCAGGGGTCGTCGTACATGGAGCAGTCAGTCGATTATAGGAGACGTGAGAGGGTACTTGCGAGTAATGAATGTGAGTGCTTCGACGAACGTAATATCGTAACGTAAAAACCTGTTACAGTGCCAGTGTAGTGACATTAGAAATGATGTGGAACCTTGTGGTCGTATTGTGGATTTGGAGCATCTGGGGTAAGTTTGCACCAGAATAACCTTAGTGAGTCCATCTTGGGAGCAGGGGGTCCTCGACGGAGTCTCAACTTCCCATAAATAATTAACCAAGAGGGGGACTGGAGGTTTCCACTCGCTTGTGGTGTAAATTTCTTTAGGTTAGTCGTACAGGTAACTTTAATCAAGTTGGTGTAAGTAGTGGGGGAAAGTCTGTCTGAACGCCTAAATTAGCAACCATAATGGGAATGTCTGTCTGAGTGACCTAAATTAGCAACCTACCTACCTGATTACCTTCAGTGCTCTCTTAGCTACCTAGCTAGTGGTTATTGAACCTACTTGACCGGTTTTGTCAGTTGCACACTCTATACTAGCGCTACTATCCTAAATTAGCAACCTACCTACCTATTTGCTATCATAGAATACTTCGATAAAATTAAACAGTAAAATTAATATTTACCTTACGATGGTGTGTTGTAAGGTTCGTAGATTACTAAACCTTGAATGTAGTAAACCAACCAGCCACGTAACAATCCTTCCTTCACGAACCGTGTCAAGTTTTTATTATCAAGATTAATTCTGAATTATTATAATTATTAATTCATATTAAAAAATAAAACCATATAACGATTGCACACATTTATGACGGTCACGTTCATTGCAAAATATGTTTTATATTGTTATTAGTAGTAGGAGAGAATTAATGTATAATAAAAATTTTGGGCAATGAGAGTAGTGAGGTAGAGGTTATAGACATCTAATTACTCATCTTATTGCAGGTGCATTGAGCGTTGCATTGGTAGGGGTGGTAGAGGGTTGTATACTTGTCCCGATCAAGGTCGTTGTTTTTAAATGAGATTTGCAAGTAGTGGTTAAAGAACATGTGTGTGTGTTTAGTGAGAGGGGTACTAGCCAACTTGTTGTATCTGAGTCAGTACTTGAATTTGCACCAATCGACTTGGTGTATGCATCTGACTATGTATACGAGTCCGCTACCAGTCTATGTATCTGAGTACGACTTGACAGATCAAGGTCGCTGTTTTATATAAATTTTGCAAACATGGTTAAAGAACATTGTGTAGATGGGAGCCACTTGTATCTGACTCACTAATCGAGTCGTCGACTCGGTAGGGTTATTAAACTTGCAGCTTGGTATGTCTGACTCTGTATAAGACTTTGTTAAGATATCTGACGCTGTTACAGATTAGCTTTCCCGAACCGAGAGCGGTTATTGAACTTGTATCAGACGAGTTAGTGTATCTGAAAAATAAAAAAGATATATATTAAACGTTATATAGGAAATCATTTACTTCTTCATTCTTAAAGGTTAACGTGTTAAGATTAAACTGTGAGCTATACTAGGAAATCATTTACTTCTTCATTCTTAAAGGTTAACTGTTAGGATTAACATGGAAAAAATGAAAATAAAAAGTAAGTAAACTATACTAAATTTACTTTTTTAAAGTTCTATTAACTTTAATAAAATCACATTGTTAAAAAATTATCTCCATGATTTTATTATTGCAGTTTATACTTTTGTTACATCTGTCCTCAAAACGCAATCAGAGAGGAAATGGTAAGACACAGAGAAACGCACAACTTAGAAAATCTCTGGCAAGATGAAAAAACAATAGAAGAATCACTGAGGAAACGTGGAGTAATTATGACAAGGTGTCAATTTGGTCGGGATATAAATGCCAACTCTGTTGACTGCAAAGATTTATCCATCCTAGTCCGAGCCAGCAATTTGATGTGTCAGACATTTTCCCCGACCTAGCACCAGCCGTCAAACACAAAGTGCTCAAACACGTTGCTATCAATGTTCAAAATGTGGTAAAGGTTATAGACGGAAATATTATCAAGTTCAACACGAGAAAAAATGTATTGGTAAATACATAGATTGTTTGCATTGTCATAATCGTTTTACAATTCAACTTTGTTTAAGGATCATTTAAGGGAATGTGTTAAACTAGTTGACCCCAAAAGTTTAAGGTCAGTCAGAGTAAGGAATTTATTCAAATCACCCTTGGACAATAAATCAGGTGTTTATCTATTAAACACTTCTTTTAACTCCAATCTTCAGTCGTTTTATATAGAAAATAATTTTTCTGCCGAAAGTATGGAGGAGTTTTTTAGGATGGTTTTGCCACGATGCAAGAAATAATTGAAGGGACGTTACTTCAGTGGCCGGGAGTTTGTGTAAACTACTCTCTAGAAGCCACGTATGAAAGTCCTTTCACGGGAGAAATCTTTATTAGAAGTTTTAAAACTAGTAACACCAATATTTGCCAACTTCAAAAATACAAAAAATCTTAATGGAGGGTGGTGACAAAATAGGACATGAGATGGCGGACTACCATACAAAAGGTAGTGGTCATACCCTTATATTGATGGATTGATTATGAATATTGGAAAATACAATCCATTTAAGGTTGGTTGTCAAATCAGACTTCCGGAAAAAATACTCCGTACAAAGTCTTGCGACACAACGATTACTTTAGACGAAAGCAAAGACTGTTTTAGGAAAGCAATACTCGTTCGACCGTTACCGCACAATGCTGTGTACAATTTCGACGGAGTTGATTTTCCGACAGATCTAAGAGGCATCAAAATATTTATGAAAAATAATGAGGTTTCAATAAACATATTTGCATATGATGGTAAATCATTAGTGTATCCTTTTATGTCCCCGATTTATTAGCAGATTATCAAATTAATTTATTGATGATTAGCACTGGCCAACATAACCATTTTGTAAGGATATTTGATTTAGAAGCTCTTGTTAAAAAACAATTAATCAAAACAGCTGATTATAAAATAGCAATATGTCGAAGATGCTTTTCTTACTTTAATAATATAAATGGTTGTAGAGAGGCTAAGCTTGGAAACACATGCAAGTATGTTTAGATGGACCTGCCATTATGAAAATGCCAAAGAAAGGAGAAAAGTTTATTTTAAAAATATTAGGCATCAGATTCGTCTTCCTTTTGTCGGCTTTAGTGATATTGAATCGCTCTTACAAAAAATTTCAACGTGTCATCCACCCTCTCAATACACTGTCGGTAGTTCTTTGGGTCAAAATAAACCCTATCTGCATCAGTCGCAGAGACACGAAGCCATGTCTTGTGCAGTTTATATTTTAAGCGATTATCATGAAGTAAAATTAAAAGATTGGTAAATTCGGAAGAGGATTTAAAGATTCTATTATTTACGCTTAAAGATTTTTTTAAAAAATGATTATATGGCGATGTTATTTTAAAAGATTACTATTTAGTCAACAATCCTGTCAAAATGAGCGTTGAAAAAATTGCACACGAAGCTTCTACAACTTGTTACCTCTGTAATAGGCCTTACGATCCGAGTAAAAAAGCACTACGAAAGGTCATTGACCACGACCACGTGACCTCAAAATTCAAGGGCAGCTGTCACAGTAAATGTAACTTAGCAGCTCGCTCTTCTCCCTACATATTGCCAGTTTTTTTCCATAATGGTAGTAACTATGATTTTAAATTTCTAGTGAAAGAATTAGGAAAATTTCCTGACGCTGATATTGAAGTTTTAGCTGACACGGATGAAAAATATATTTCATTTTCATTGAAGGTGACAGTAAAAGTTGACAATGTATATGCCAAAACGTCTAACACAATACAGGACAATTATAATCCGTTTTCTTGATTCGTATCGATTTTTAAGTAAAAGTCTTGACGCTTTAGTTAAAACAATGACACGTTCCCAGTTTTCAATATTACCGCGGTTCTATGGCGGGGAGAAGTTAGATTTTTATTGCGAAAAGGAGTATGTGTTACGACATTACGAAAAACAGCTTCCTGGAAAAATTTATAGAAACTCACCGAACAACATATATCCGATGATGATTACCGACACGCACAAAATGTCTGGCAAGAATTCGATATACAAACTCTCAAGATTACTATGATCTATACTTAAAGGTCGATGTATATCTTTTAGTAGAAATTTTTGAAAAATTTTAGGAAAATGTTTCTGTCTCCACCTTTCGGTTTAGACCCTTGTTACTACTTCAGTTTGCCTGGGTTAAGTTATGACTGTATGACTAAAATCACTGGAGTAAACATAGAATTGTTAAACGACTATGACAGTTATACTTTAATCGAGAATAGTCTAAGAGGTGGATTTACTCAGTGCAGTCTTAAACATGCCAACTCTAGCGAGCGAGCAATTACTATACATCGATTGCAATAATTTGTACGGAAAAGCTTCTTGTGAGCCTTTACCACTATCACATCTGAGCTGGGTTGATCCTAAAAGCGTGGATCTGATGACGGTTCCTGCAGATTCTAAATTCGGTTACATAGCAGAAGTTGATGTTGTTATACCTGAAGGAATACACGATTGTTTTAATGATTTGCCACCATTGACTGAGAAAATTAAGCTTGACGGATCTAAATATGTCAAATTGGTGGCTACGTTAAGAAAAAAAGAAAAATATTTAGTTCATTACAGAATGTTACAGTTTGCTGTTAATCACGGCTGTGTTGTAACAAAAATTCATCGGGTTTTGCGTTTCAAGCAAAATTGTTGGCTAGAGAAATTTATTAGTTTCAACACAAAGCGAAAAATGGCGACAACTGACTTTGAGATAGATCTATGGAAACAACTTAATAATTGCACGTATGGAAAAACAATACAGCAGGTAAATAAAAAAACAGACTTTGGAATGAATTTGTTCTAAAATAATAATAATTAAGTGATTTTAAATCCTTTGATATATTTATTGTTACAGGTACGAAATCGAAACAAGGTACACTTAGTTACTAACTGGAATGCTGCAGAAAAGCTTTTGTCAAAACCAAATTTGCGTCGATTTATATGATAGATGAAAACCTTGTCTTAATAATATGAAACCGTCAACGCTGTATTTTAATAAGCCCATATTTGTCGGTTTCACTATATTGGAACTGGCAAAACTTCACATGTTGACCTTCCATTATGATGTCATGCTTAGTCATTACGGACCGGAAAGGTTAAGATTAGCCTATACTGACACGGGTAAAACTAATAACAATATTTTAAACTGTAATAAAAATACGTATTGAAAAGATTAAATGTATCATTGAACAATTTCTGAAAAAAAATTGTTTTGTTTACAGATTCGTTTGTTACTTATTGAAAACCTTAAATGCTGAAGATTGGCGGAAAGAAGCGTTTGAAAAACTTGGTCAATATTTTGATTTCAGTAATCAAAATAGCAACAGTCCATTTTTTCAAATAGGAATAAAAAAGTTTTAGGGAAGTTTAAGGACGAGACGGAGGAAATACAATAAAGGGTTGGGTAGGGCTACGCAGTAAAGTCTATGCCATGCAAATAGAGGAGGGCAATGACTATCTTAAGTCTAAAAAGAATATTTCGGAAGTAAAAAGAGCTAAAGGAACTTCAAAAGTTGCTGTGAGGAAAAGACTAACTTATGAAGATTATATGAAGGCACTTTTTGACAACGTTGAAATACACACATTTTGACTGTATGCGCTCGAAAAACCTTCAAGTGTACACAGTAACTGTGAGAAAACTAGCTTTATCTGCAAGGGATGATAAACGATATCTTCTTCCAGATAAAATATTCACATTAGGTCACGGTCACTACAAAATAGCGCAGATGGAAGAAAAAATTGATGGAAATTGATATTTAAACAAAGTTCCATCACTTTAAAAATTCAGTATGCCAATTAGTGTTGAAGAGGAAAGTTCAAGAAGACGGACTAGACGCTTAGGTATTGTAAATAGTTTCATTGACAAACTTCCCTTTGAACTTCACATTCCTACGTATTAGTTTTGCGGGCCCGGAACTAAGCTTGACAAAAGGTTGCAGCTAGGTCAGTTGGGAAAGAATCAGTTGGATAGGTTGGTAACTGAGAGTCTAGTTAAAAAAAATACTGACATTCTTTTGTATTACTTTTACACACACACACACAAGTTCTATTGTTTTTTCCAAAATATGTTTTGTTTTAACCAGCTATTGGAAATCTAATAAATGTTTTATTTTTAGGTTGTGCAGATCTCACGATATTGCTTATCAATCAAAATCAGAGAGTTCGCAGGAAAGCGGATAAGGAACTAATAAGAGGAGCTTGGAAAAGGGTTAAGGCGTCTGACTCGTCTATTGGTGAAAAACTAGCTGCTCTAACAGTAGCGGGTACAATGAAGGTTAAATCAAAGATTGGTGGAGGTAGAATCAGGAAAAGGAAAGGAAAGAAGCAAAGTACACGCGGAAAGAGATCAAGAGCTCCGAGCAGTGCAGTTTTAAAAAGGAAAATTGCAGTGGCAAGAAAAGCTATTCAAGCCACTTCAGCCAAGGACAGTATCTACAAAAAGGCAATTGCAGCTTTTAAAGCTGTAAACGAGACGTTTCTTGTGAAACTAAAAAATGCAAACTTCCCTACACACGTGTCATCCCCCTTCCTAAGAGAGGAGGATTTCTGCCGGCTCTGGCTGCAATCATACCATCTTTAGCTGCTCTTGGCAGCATCATTGGAGGAACATCGAGCGTTGTTAAGACTATCAACGAAGGGCGAAGAGCAGCTCAGCAGCTGGAAGAGGCAAAGAGACACAACAAGGCTATGGAGTCCATAGCCATTGGACAAGGCTATATCTTAAACCCTGGAAAGACGGTCTTGGAGTGATTAACAAAGGTTCAAAAAACTAGTAATAGAACTTCCAGATCGGCCTTTAAGCAACATAGACTTGGAAAATATCTTAAAAGATAAATTAAAAATAAAACCATTTCGAGGTGTCTTCATGCGAGACGAACTGCCTGCAATAAGGAAGAAGCCAGTGGAATGTGGTGTAGTAAATTTAAATACAAGGTCGGAACCTGGAAGTCACTGGGTATGCTATTATACGAAAAACAAATCATCAATCTATTTCGACAGCTTTGGAAACTTACGCCCGCCGAGGGAAGTAGCAATATATTTAATGGATACAACGATAGCTTACAACCGTCAAAGACTGCAGCCATTCAACAGTTGGATATGCGGTCATCTGTGTGTGCTGTTTTTGTTAATGATGTATGTCAAGGAAAGAGAGCGAGAAGATAAAACTAATTATGATACGCTTACTCGATAATATAGTCATAAAATAAAAAAATGTAAAAAGTATATGTGTTCTTTTTAATTCCCGTGTTAAAATATTTTACACAACAAAAGCCCAATACTGCATGGAAAAAAATTGAAAAGTCTGGTAAATGAAACCTTAAAGGTAAATTTACATTATAGTTATAAAAACTCCTACAACGATGATTTTGAAAATATTTCAAAGATAGCAGTATTAAAACCGCTCTTAAAAAATTGGGTTCGCTGGAAGCGAAATCTGATTTTCATTGATAATAATTGTCCAGACTTCAGGTGGAAAAGGACTCATAATTTGCGTACAATAGAAATACCCACTCCGTATTTAAGGGAAAGAAGCGAGAGAATAGCGTTTAAAAAAAAAGAAAAATTGAGTCTGAGACATGTAAAACTAAAAGAAAAAAATGTTACTATAGCGATAAGCTTGCTTGTTGATATATGAAAA
>JACMZG010001908.1:2775135-2787756 GCA_018340805.1 Microvelia longipes
TTATCTAAAGTAATCACCACTAGCAACACCACACTCTGTATGCATTATGCTTTGCCCTAAAATACACCGGACTACAGGCATATCATTTTATTATTTTTTGCCCATGTGTTCATATAAATTGTTCAATAATTTTTATTTATTAAATAACTAATATTAATCTATTATTAACATTAAATATTAAAGAACTCACGGTTTATTAATTTGGATGATTGTGTTATTAAATAGAACATGAGAAATTAACTATAAGGAATTGAGTCTTTCCGACCTTACACGTTCATACATTAATTTTTAACCAATAAGCTTTGTACTACCATTCATAAGTATAATATAATGAATACCATTAGGGTCATATATAATTAGCTTCTATGATGAATATTACACTGCATTTCGGAAAACACTTATAAAAAATAGTACAATTACCATTAATTAATCTCACCCACATATACTTACTTTCAAGCATGTTTGTGACTTCATCTATCAAAGCTAGTTAAACCACCTCTTTCAGCAAAGGAATGGCGAACAAATCTCAATAAATAATCTAAACATTGATAAATAAATGTAGCATTCTTACGTTTCACATATTAGCAGTACAATATTTAGCAGTCCAATAGTTTAACATATAGTACACTAAGTTCCTTAATTCATATCATACTTATAAAAACCACAAAGTTAAAGATTTTGAGCAACAAATCTAATCTTTATTACTATATTTATTTAATCTGGTTCTCTTTCACATTCATATTTTTTCAAATAATTAATGGAAATTATATCTCTCGTTTATCTTTCATGTGGGACATAAGAGATAATACGATTTTTAAAATATTCTCGTTTAATTTAATTTGATATTGTGGATGAATATCCATTTGTAAATTATCTTAAAGATAAAATTAGAAACTTTCTCTTTCTCCGCTGTAAAAGCTATATGACTTTAAAAATAACTTATATCGCAAGTATAATTGCAGGTGGAAACACCATAGAGTATAGTAAGCCATTAAGTATATTCTCGGTTCGAAAATCTACAAAATTCCGTCTAGCCGCGCAACTAACTTTTTACTTCTCATAATCATGTAGTCAGATGGTCCTGAAACTTGTCCCTTGGGGCTGTTTGTTGCCACGGCATGGATTGACTTCACTATAGTTTGAGCGCTCATGCGCCGATGCGCAACTCATTCTCAATAATCATTTACATTTGTTACTTCATTTCCTTCTCATCATCCACGACTCAATCCCGTAAGCATGTTTATGATGGTCCGGTTCGATTTCAGTTAATAAACTATCGTTCGGCGTTCGTGCGAGTTTACCCACATTGCCGGCTGGTCCAAGGACGTTATCCTACAGATGCTACGGTCCAATTCGTAAGTTTGGCTCACATAGTCCCGCGAACCGCGGAGCTGGGAGAAACAAATAATTAACCGGATTGAATTAGTTGACCATACGCACTATCATCCTCCGTGACTCAGTTTCCGCATGGAGTTTTTCACAGCCCGGTCGTATCCAATAACTGCATGTAAGGTAAGGACCTTTGTTCGAGGCCCACCCCGCCCCCCCGGTGGGACTCTCACCCGGGGGGTTATTTCATATGATCCTTAGTTCGTCCACCTTATCGCAACGATCATTTGGCGGGTGTCCTTTTAGCCGACTCCGGCACGATCCGCCGGGAAAGTTACTTCACCGATTAACCCAGTTTTGTCGGGACTCCCTACATGTATGTTCGAGTATTTATCGTTCGAATGCGTAAGCCACCCAGAAGATTTTCTAGGCGGACGTTTCCGTACGTAATTCATAGTAGAACATCTCGGAAGCGGTAAAGCTAGATAACACGCAGGGACGGGAGCCAGGTCGTCTAAGCTTCACTCAAGGGGTCCGTTCGCCGGACTACAAGCCTGTCCCCGGCGGCCCGCAAACTGGGTTTCCCTAATCGATTTGCCCATTTAATACTTCGTTTCATTTTCTAATCGCATTTTCATTTAATAACTTCGTTCATAAATTTCATACGAAGAATTTTCATTTAATAACTTCGTTTTATGTTTCAAGCAAATAAATTTACATTTATTACTTGTTCATTTTCATAAATCAAGTTTACATTTATATAGCTCGATGTCATCATCAGAATATCTACCATTTTCATTTAATAACTTCGTTTTCATTCTCATATGGAGTTTACCTATCAACAACCTATATAATAAAAATAGATAAAAAGCCCTTAAAATGATTTTCGAACTGGTACCTGAAACCAGCGCCTTAGACCGCTCGGGCCACGCTACTTCAAACATGAAATCACAAATTTCGATATAAAAATCATTTAAAAATCCAAACAATTTACAAGTGAAAATCATTGTCATTTGATATTTGCTTATGATATCAAAATGAAAGAAAATTCAATTTTTCTAAATATACAAATCAATTTCATGCAAAAAATAAAACTTCAGTTAAAAAAACTGCTTAAAATTCTTTTCAATTCCCTACAAAACAATGTAAACTGTAATTGTCGTAATTTATCGTAATCAATGATTATTAATGAGTATCGCGACAAATATTTTGTTTTCGAAACTGAAACGACGGCAACAATAATATAATATCACACAAAAAATTATGGCAGCGGTGGGATTCGAACCCACGCTCTTTCGAACTGGTGCCTTAAACCAGCGCCTTAGACCGCTCGGCCACGCTACCTTCAAACATGAAATCACAAATTTCGATATAAAAATCATTTAAAAATCCAAACAATTTACAAGTGAAAATCATTGTCATTTGATATTTGCTTATGATATCAAAAATGAAAGAAATTCAATTTTTCTAAATATACAAATCAATTTCATGCAAAAAATAAAACTTCAGTTAAAAAAACTGCTTAAAATTCTTTTCAATTCCCTACAAAACAATGTAAACTGTAATTGTCGTAATTTATCGTAATCAATGATTATTAATGAGTATCGCGACAAATATTTTGTTTTCGAAACTGAAACGACGGCAACAATAATATAATATCACAACAAAAATTATGGCAGCGGTGGGATTCGAACCCACGCTCTTTCGAACTGGTGCCTTAAACCAGCGCCTTAGACCGCTCGGCCACGCTACCTTCAAACATGAAATCACAAATTTCGATATAAAAATCATTTAAAAATCCAAACAATTTACAAGTGAAAATCATTGTCATTTGATATTTGCTTATGATATCAAAATGAAAGAAATTCAATTTTTCTAAATATACAAATCAATTTCATGCAAAAAATAAAACTTCAGTTAAAAAAACTGCTTAAAATTCTTTTCAATTCCCTACAAAACAATGTAAACTGTAATTGTCGTAATTTATCGTAATCAATGATTATTAATGAGTATCGCGACAAATATTTTGTTTTCGAAACTGAAACGACGGCAACAATAATATAATATCACAACAAAAATTATGGCAGCGGTGGGATTCGAACCCACGCTCTTTCGAACTGGTGCCTTAAACCAGCGCCTTAGACCGCTCGGCCACGCTACCTTCAAACATGAAATCACAAATTTCGATATAAAAATCATTTAAAAAATCCAAACAATTTACAAGTGAAAATCATTGTCATTTGATATTTGCTTATGATATCAAAATGAAAAATTCAATTTTTCTAAATATACAAATCAATTTCATGCAAAAAATAAAACTTCAGTTAAAAAAACTGCTTAAAATTCTTTTCAATTCCCTACAAAACAATGTAAACTGTAATTGTCGTAATTTATCGTAATCAATGATTATTAATGAGTATCGCGACAAATATTTTGTTTTCGAAACTGAAACGACGGCAACAATAATATAATATCACAACAAAAATTATGGCAGCGGTGGGATTCGAACCCACGCTCTTTCGAACTGGTGCCTTAAACCAGCGCCTTAGACCGCTCGGCCACGCTACCTTCAAACATGAAATCACAAATTTCGATATAAAAATCATTTAAAAATCCAAACAATTTACAAGTGAAAATCATTGTCATTTGATATTTGCTTATGATATCAAAATGAAAGAAATTCAATTTTTCTAAATATACAAATCAATTTCATGCAAAAAATAAAACTTCAGTTAAAAAAACTGCTTAAAATTCTTTTCAATTCCTACAAAACAATGTAAACTGTAATTGTCGTAATTTATCGTAATCAATGATTATTAATGAGTATCGCGACAAATATTTTGTTTTCGAAACTGAAACGACGGCAACAATAATATAATATCACAACAAAAATTATGGCAGCGGTGGGATTCGAACCCACGCTCTTTCGAACTGGTGCCTTAAACCAGCGCCTTAGACCGCTCGGCCACGCTACCTTCAAACATGAAATCACAAATTTCGATATAAAAATCATTTAAAAATCCAAACAATTTACAAGTGAAAATCATTGTCATTTGATATTTGCTTATGATATCAAAATGAAAGAAATTCAATTTTTCTAAATATACAAATCAATTTCATGCAAAAAAAAACTTCAGTTTAAAAAAACTGCTTAAAATTCTTTTCAATTCCCTACAAAACAATGTAAACTGTAATTGTCGTAATTTATCGTAATCAATGATTATTAATGAGTATCGCGACAAATATTTTGTTTTCGAAACTGAAACGACGGCAACAATAATATAATATCACAACAAAAATTATGGCAGCGGTGGGATTCGAACCCACGCTCTTTCGAACTGGTGCCTTAAACCAGCGCCTTAGACCGCTCGGCCACGCTACCTTCAAACATGAAATCACAAATTTCGATATAAAAATCATTTAAAAATCCAAACAATTTACAAGTGAAAATCATTGTCATTTGATATTTGCTTATGATATCAAAATGAAAGAAATTCAATTTTTCTCTAAATATACAAATCAATTTCATGCAAAAAATAAAACTTCAGTTAAAAAAACTGCTTAAAATTCTTTTCAATTCCCTACAAAACAATGTAAACTGTAATTGTCGTAATTTATCGTAATCAATGATTATTAATGAGTATCGCGACAAATATTTTGTTTTCGAAACTGAAACGACGGCAACAATATATAATATCACAACAAAAATTATGGCAGCGGTGGGATTCGAACCCACGCTCTTTCGAACTGGTGCCTTAAACCAGCGCCTTAGACCGCTCGGCCACGCTACCTTCAAACATGAAATCACAAATTTCGATATAAAAATCATTTAAAAATCCAAACAATTTACAAGTGAAAATCATTGTCATTTGATATTTGCTTATGATATCAAAATGAAAGAAATTCAATTTTTCTAAATATACAAATCAATTTCATGCAAAAAATAAAACTTCAGTTAAAAAAACTGCTTAAAATTCTTTTCAATTCCCTACAAAACAATGTAAACTGTAATTGTCGTAATTTATCGTAATCAATGATTATTAATGAGTATCGCGACAAATATTTTGTTTCGAAACTGAAACGACGGCAACAATAATATAATATCACAACAAAATTATGGCAGCGGTGGGATTCGAACCCACGCTCTTTCGAACTGGTGCCTTAAACCAGCGCCTTAGACCGCTCGGCCACGCTACCTTCAAACATGAAATCACAAATTTCGATATAAAAATCATTTAAAAATCCAAACAATTTACAAGTGAAAATCATTGTCATTTGATATTTGCTTATGATATCAAAATGAAAGAAATTCAATTTTTCTAAATATACAAATCAATTTCATGCAAAAAAAAAACTTCAGTTAAAAAAACTGCTTAAAATTCTTTTCAATTCCCTACAAAACAATGTAAACTGTAATTGTCGTAATTTATCGTAATCAATGATTATTAATGAGTATCGCGACAAATATTTTGTTTTCGAAACTGAACGACGGCAACAATAATATATATCACAACAAAAATTATGGCAGCGGTGGGATTCGAACCCACGCTCTTTCGAACTGGTGCCTTAAACCAGCGCCTTAGACCGCTCGGCCACGCTACCTTCAAACATGAAATCACAAATTTCGATATAAAAATCATTTAAAAATCCAAACAATTTACAAGTGAAAATCATTGTCATTTGATATTTGCTTATGATATCAAAATGAAAGAAATTCAATTTTTCTAAATATACAAATCAATTTCATGCAAAAAATAAAACTTCAGTTAAAAAAACTGCTTAAAATTCTTTTCAATTCCCTACAAAACAATGTAAACTGTAATTGTCGTAATTTATCGTAATCAATGATTATTAATGAGTATCGCGACAAATATTTTGTTTTCGAAACTGAAACGACGGCAACAATAATATAATATCACAACAAAAATTATGGCAGCGGTGGGATTCGAACCCACGCTCTTTCGAACTGGTGCCTTAAACCAGCGCCTTAGACCGCTCGGCCACGCTACCTTCAAACATGAAATCACAAATTTCGATATAAAATCATTTAAAAATCCAAACAATTTACAAGTGAAAATCATTGTCATTTGATATTTGCTTATGATATCAAAATGAAAGAAATTCAATTTTTCTAAATATACAAATCAATTTCATGCAAAAAATAAAACTTCAGTTAAAAAAACTGCTTAAAATTCTTTTCAATTCCCTACAAAACAATGTAAACTGTAATTGTCGTAATTTATCGTAATCAATGATTATTAATGAGTATCGCGACAAATATTTTGTTTTCGAAACTGAAACGACGGCAACAATAATATAATATCACAACAAAAATTATGGCAGCGGTGGGATTCGAACCCACGCTCTTTCGAACTGGTGCCTTAAACCAGCGCCTTAGACCGCTCGGCCACGCTACCTTCAAACATGAAATCACAAATTTCGATATAAAATCATTTAAAAATCCAAACAATTTACAAGTGAAAATCATTGTCATTTGATATTTGCTTATGATATCAAAATGAAAGAAATTCAATTTTCTAAATATACAAATCAATTTCATGCAAAAAATAAAACTTCAGTTAAAAAAACTGCTTAAAATTCTTTTCAATTCCCTACAAAACAATGTAAACTGTAATTGTCGTAATTTATCGTAATCAATGATTATTAATGAGTATCGCGACAAATATTTTGTTTTCGAAACTGAAACGACGGCAACAATAATATAATATCACAACAAAAATTATGGCAGCGGTGGGATTCGAACCTCTTTCGAACTGGTGCCTTAAACCAGCGCCTTAGACCGCTCGGCCACGCTACCTTCAAACATGAAATCACAAATTTCGATATAAAAATCATTTAAAAATCCAAACAATTTACAAGTGAAAATCATTGTCATTTGATATTTGCTTATGATATCAAAATGAAAGAAATTCAATTTTTCTAAATATACAAATCAATTTCATGCAAAAAATAAAACTTCAGTTAAAAAAACTGCTTAAATTCTTTTCAATTCCCTACAAAACAATGTAAACTGTAATTGTCGTAATTTATCGTAATCAATGATTATTAATGAGTATCGCGACAAATATTTTGTTTTCGAAACTGAAACGACGGCAAATAATATAATATCACAACAAAAATTATGGCAGCGGTGGGATTCGAACCCACGCTCTTTCGAACTGGTGCCTTAAACCAGCGCCTTAGACCGCTCGGCCACGCTACCTTCAAACATGAAATCACAAATTTCGATATAAAAATCATTTAAAAATCCAAACAATTTACAAGTGAAAATCATTGTCATTTGATATTTGCTTATGATATCAAAATGAAAGAAATTCAATTTTTCTAAATATACAAATCAATTTCATGCAAAAAATAAAACTTCAGTTAAAAAAACTGCTTAAAATTCTTTTCAATTCCCTACAAAACAATGTAAACTGTAATTGTCGTAATTTATCGTAATCAATGATTATTAATGAGTATCGCGACAAATATTTTGTTTTCGAAACTGAAACGACGGCAACAATAATATAATATCACAACAAAAAATTATGGCAGCGGTGGGATTCGAACCCACGCTCTTTCGAACTGGTGCCTTAAACCAGCGCCTTAGACCGCTCGGCCACGCTACCTTCAAACATGAAATCACAAATTTCGATATAAAAATCATTTAAAAATCCAAACAATTTACAAGTGAAAATCATTGTCATTTGATATTTGCTTATGATATCAAAATGAAAGAATTCAATTTTTCTAAATATACAAATCAATTTCATGCAAAAAATAAAACTTCAGTTAAAAAAACTGCTTAAAATTCTTTTCAATTCCCTACAAAACAATGTAAACTGTAATTGTCGTAATTTATCGTAATCAATGATTATTAATGAGTATCGCGACAAATATTTTGTTTTCGAAACTGAAACGACGGCAACAATAATATAATATCACAACAAAAATTATGGCAGCGGTGGGATTCGAACCCACGCTCTTTCGAACTGGTGCCTTAAACCAGCGCCTTAGACCGCTCGGCCACGCTACCTTCAAACATGAAATCACAAATTTCGATATAAAAATCATTTAAAAATCCAAACAATTTACAAGTGAAAATCATTGTCATTGATATTTGCTTATGATATCAAAATGAAAGAAATTCAATTTTTCTAAATATACAAATCAATTTCATGCAAAAAATAAACTTCAGTTAAAAAAACTGCTTAAAATTCTTTTCAATTCCCTACAAAACAATGTAAACTGTAATTGTCGTAATTTATCGTAATCAATGATTATTAATGAGTATCGCGACAAATATTTTGTTTTCGAAACTGAAACGACGGCAACAATAATATAATATCACAACAAAATTATGGCAGCGGTGGGATTCGAACCCACGCTCTTTCGAACTGGTGCCTTAAACCAGCGCCTTAGACCGCTCGGCCACGCTACCTTCAAACATGAAATCACAAATTTCGATATAAAAATCATTTAAAAATCCAAACAATTTACAAGTGAAAATCATTGTCATTTGATATTTGCTTATGATATCAAAATGAAAGAAATTCAATTTTTCTAAATATACAAATCAATTTCATGCAAAAAATAAAACTTCAGTTAAAAAAACTGCTTAAAATTCTTTTCAATTCCCTACAAAACAATGTAAACTGTAATTGTCGTAATTTATCGTAATCAATGATTATTAATGAGTATCGCGACAAATATTTTGTTTTCGAAACTGAAACGACGGCAACAATAATATATATCACAACAAAAATTATGGCAGCGGTGGGATTCGAACCCACGCTCTTTCGAACTGGTGCCTTAAACCAGCGCCTTAGACCGCTCGGCCACGCTACCTTCAAACATGAAATCACAAATTTCGATATAAAAATCATTTAAAAATCCAAACAATTTACAAGTGAAAATCATTGTCATTTGATATTTGCTTATGATATCAAAATGAAAGAAATTCAATTTTTCTAAATATACAAATCAATTTCATGCAAAAAATAAAACTTCAGTTAAAAAAACTGCTTAAAATTCTTTTCAATTCCCTACAAAACAATGTAAACTGTAATTGTCGTAATTTATCGTAATCAATGATTATTAATGAGTATCGCGACAAATATTTTGTTTTCGAAACTGAAACGACGGCAACAATAATATAATATCACAACAAAAATTATGGCAGCGGTGGGATTCGAACCCACGCTCTTTCGAACTGGTGCCTTAAACCAGCGCCTTAGACCGCTCGGCCACGCTACCTTCAAACATGAAATCACAAATTTCGATATAAAAATCATTTAAAAATCCAAACAATTTACAAGTGAAAATCATTGTCATTTGATATTTGCTTATGATATCAAAATGAAAGAAATTCAATTTTTCTAAATATACAAATCAATTTCATGCAAAAAATAAAACTTCAGTTAAAAAAACTGCTTAAAATTCTTTTCAATTCCCTACAAAACAATGTAAACTGTAATTGTCGTAATTTATCGTAATCAATGATTATTAATGAGTATCGCGACAAATATTTTGTTTTCGAAACTGAAACGACGGCAACAATAATATAATATCACAACAAAAATTATGGCAGCGGTGGGATTCGAACCCACGCTCTTTCGAACTGGTGCCTTAAAACCAGCGCCTTAGACCGCTCGGCCACGCTACCTTCAAACATGAAATCACAAATTTCGATATAAAAATCATTTAAAAATCCAAACAATTTACAAGTGAAAATCATTGTCATTTGATATTTGCTTATGATATCAAAATGAAAGAAATTCAATTTTTCTAAATATACAAATCAATTTCATGCAAAAAATAACTTCAGTTAAAAAAACTGCTTAAAATTCTTTTCAATTCCCTACAAAACAATGTAAACTGTAATTGTCGTAATTTATCGTAATCAATGATTATTAATGAGTATCGCGACAAATATTTTGTTTTCGAAACTGAAACGACGGCAACAATAATATAATATCACAACAAAAATTATGGCAGCGGTGGGATTCGAACCCACGCTCTTTCGAACTGGTGCCTTAAACCAGCGCCTTAGACCGCTCGGCCACGCTACCTTCAAACATGAAATCACAAATTTCGATATAAAAATCATTTAAAAATCCAAACAATTTACAAGTGAAAATCATTGTCATTTGATATTTGCTTATGATATCAAAATGAAAGAAATTCAATTTTTCTAAATATACAAATCAATTTCATGCAAAAAATAAAACTTCAGTTAAAAAAACTGCTTAAAATTCTTTTCAATTCCCTACAAAACAATGTAAACTGTAATTGTCGTAATTTATCGTAATCAATGATTATTAATGAGTATCGCGACAAATATTTTGTTTTCGAAACTGAAACGACGGCAACAATAATATAATATCACAACAAAAATTATGGCAGCGGTGGGATTCGAACCCACGCTCTTTCGAACTGGTGCCTTAAACCAGCGCCTTAGACCGCTCGGCCACGCTACCTTCAAACATGAAATCACAAATTTCGATATAAAAATCATTTAAAAATCCAAACAATTTACAAGTGAAAATCATTGTCATTTGATATTTGCTTATGATATCAAAATGAAAGAAATTCAATTTTTAAATATACAAATCAATTTCATGCAAAAAATAAAACTTCAGTTAAAAAAACTGCTTAAAATTCTTTTCAATTCCCTACAAAACAATGTAAACTGTAATTGTCGTAATTTATCGTAATCAATGATTATTAATGAGTATCGCGACAAATATTTTGTTTTCGAAACTGAAACGACGGCAACAATAATATAATATCACAACAAAAATTATGGCAGCGGTGGGATTCGAACCCACGCTCTTTCGAACTGGTGCCTTAAACCAGCGCCTTAGACCGCTCGGCCACGCTACCTTCAAACATGAAATCACAAATTTCGATATAAAAATCATTTAAAAATCCAAACAATTTACAAGTGAAAATCATTGTCATTTGATATTTGCTTATGATATCAAAATGAAAGAAATTCAATTTTTCTAAATATACAAATCAATTTCATGCAAAAAATAAAACTTCAGTTAAAAAAACTGCTTAAAATTCTTTTCAATTCCCTACAAAACAATGTAAACTGTAATTGTCGTAATTTATCGTAATCAATGATTATTAATGAGTATCGCGACAAATATTTTGTTTTCGAAACTGAAACGACGGCAACAATAATAATATCACAACAAAAATTATGGCAGCGGTGGGATTCGAACCCACGCTCTTTCGAACTGGTGCCTTAAACCAGCGCCTTAGACCGCTCGGCCACGCTACCTTCAAACATGAAATCACAAATTTCGATATAAAAATCATTTAAAAATCCAAACAATTTACAAGTGAAATCATTGTCATTTGATATTTGCTTATGATATCAAAATGAAAGAAATTCAATTTTTCTAAATATACAAATCAATTTCATGCAAAAAAAAAAACTTCAGTTAAAAAAACTGCTTAAAATTCTTTTCAATTCCCTACAAAACAATGTAAACTGTAATTGTCGTAATTTATCGTAATCAATGATTATTAATGAGTATCGCGACAAATATTTTGTTTTCGAAACTGAAACGACGGCAACAATAATAAATATCACAACAAAAATTATGGCAGCGGTGGGATTCGAACCCACGCTCTTTCGAACTGGTGCCTTAAACCAGCGCCTTAGACCGCTCGGCCACGCTACCTTCAAACATGAAATCACAAATTTCGATATAAAAATCATTTAAAAATCCAAACAATTTACAAGTGAAAATCATTGTCATTTGATATTTGCTTATGATATCAAAATGAAAGAAATTCAATTTTTCTAAATATACAAATCAATTTCATGCAAAAAATAAAACTTCAGTTAAAAAAACTGCTTAAAATTCTTTTCAATTCCCTACAAAACAATGTAAACTGTAATTGTCGTAATTTATCGTAATCAATGATTATTAATGAGTATCGCGACAAATATTTTGTTTTCGAAACTGAAACGACGGCAACAATAATATAATATCACAAAAAATTATGGCAGCGGTGGGATTCGAACCCACGCTCTTTCGAACTGGTGCCTTAAACCAGCGCCTTAGACCGCTCGGCCACGCTACCTTCAAACATGAAATCACAAATTTCGATATAAAAATCATTTAAAAATCCAAACAATTTACAAGTGAAAATCATTGTCATTTGATATTTGCTTATGATATCAAAATGAAAGAAATTCAATTTTTCTAAATATACAAATCAATTTCATGCAAAAAAAAAACTTCAGTTAAAAAAACTGCTTAAAATTCT
>JACMZG010001908.1:2787856-2808931 GCA_018340805.1 Microvelia longipes
TCCCACTGTAAATAATGCATAATAATCACTGTTCATGCTGAACATGTTAGAATATAGATTGAAAACAAAATCTGCCGTGGCTTCTAACACCTACATAATATGAATAGTGGAAATCGTCATTAAATTCCTTCTAATTGCTTATTGATCGTTTAAAGCGTATTTAAGTGCTATAAAAATGAATAAACTATATAAGCGACCCTGAATAAAAACTTTATTCTTAAATAACTGATTTCGATCAGAGACACAGTAATCAAACTACAAAGTAACAACTTTATGCAATATTGTCTGGATACGAATTCTTAAATATATAAAACCGAAGTTTTCTCGTGTTTCCCCACTGGCTTTAAAACATTGCCCATTAGAAAGTAACACGTTATATTGCTGAACTGTTGAGGAAAAATTATAGTAAATTGAAACAAAATCTGGGCCGATGGCTTCTACAATTCTTGATGGAAAGATCGCTTATTTCTCTTGATAGTTAAGTTTAAGAAGTAGCGTATTTAATGTATAGTGAGCTTTAAAATGAATCAAAATAAGCATTTAAGGAAAATCACTATGTAGATGATACTGGATTTATTCGAATCAGAGAACACAGAAGAAATCACACATAGTACAGGCTTATGCAATAATGTACTTGGAATGAATCTTAAGTAGAAGAAACGCGAAAGTTGGTCTATAGTGTTTTCACAACACTGCAATATAATGCATGTGGAAATAATCACTAGAGGCATGATAAGTTGCATACAGAACAATGATTAGGCAAAATAGATTGAAAACAAATGCTTGCCAGGAATGGCTCTACAATTCTTATGATTGGAAAGTCGCTTATGATTCTCTAAAATGTTATTGTTTTTAAAAGCTAATTTAAGTGCCCTTAGAATGATACAAAAGGATAAGTCATGAAAATCACATTTATTAAGATGACAATGGATTTCGATCAAAGAAACCAACAGTAAATCACATCCAAGGTAACAACTTAGCAATATGTTGCCTGGACCGAAATCTAAGTAAGAAAAACCGAAAGTTTCCTCGTTTAAGCGCACTGGAGAGCTAAAATGACAATGAAATAGAGCTGTTATAGGAATAAGCGATTACATGTTAGGAAATAGATTGAAAACAGAAGTCTGCCGAGATAGCTTCAAACAATTCTTGATGAAGAAATCGCTTATTTCTCTAATGTATATTGTTAACAGCGTATTTAAGTAGCTAAAATGATACAAAAATAACAAAAATGAAACTACTATTTAACCTCCAACTGGATTTACAGATCAGAGATACACTTAGTTAAATCACACAAAAGTGAGATATACTTATGCAATATTTCTGTGAAACGGAATCTGAAGAAGTAAGAAAACCACTGGAAGTGTTTTTGTCTCGTATTATCCCACAATGCTAAACCAATGCAAGTTGAAATAACACTGTTTATATTGCTGAAATCGAGGTCCTAGATAGATTGAATATCAAATTGCCGAGTGGCTTACACAATTTCTTTTGATGGGAAATATTCGAAGCAATTTATTTTCTTCTAATGTTATTGTTTACTTGAAGCGTATTTAGTAGCTTAAAAGTGATCAAAAAATATAAGGTCATGAAAAGATACACACATATTAGATTATCTTTAATCTGGGAATTTTGCGGGAGTCAGAGAACATACTAGTTACACATCTTATCAAAGTAACAACTTAAATGCATATCCACTATGTCCTGGAACGGATATTCTAAAGTAAGAGAAATATCGATTGAAGTTTCTCGTGAATTTCCCAACTGCTAAGATGCATTGAAATAACAAACGTTATAACGTTGCGAACACATGAATTAGGAGAATAATGGTATTGAGAAAAAAATCTTGCCAAGATGGCTTCTTCAGTACAATTCTTTGAAAGGAAATCCGTTATTTCTCTAATGTAATTGTTTTAAAAGCGTATTTAAAGTGCTTAAAATGATCAAAATAAGCATGAAAATCACTATTTTAATAACCGTGGATTTCGGATCAGAGAACCAGTAAATCATCACAAAGTAAAACAACTTGATGCAAATATGTCTGGAACGAATCTAAAGTAGAAAACCGAAAGTTTCTCGTGTTTCCCACTGGCTAAATGCATGAAATACAGCACTGTGTAAATATGGCGGTTGCGGGAACAGAATGATAGGAAAATAGATTGAAATCACAATATCTGTCGGCCGGATTGGCTTCATACAATCATTGAATGGAAATGCGGCTTTATTTCTAACTCTAAATGTTATATGTTAAAGCGTAATTTAAGTTGCTTAAAATTGATCCCAAAATAAGCTGAAAATTATTCACTTATTTTAATATATAAATGGATAGTCGAATCAGTATGAGAATCCATCAGTAGTAAAATCACACAAGTAACAACTCATGACAATATAGTCTGGAACAGAATCTAAATGTAGAAACCGATAGTTTTGCTCCGTGTTTCCCACTAGCTAAATATGCATGAAAGAGACAACTGTATAACGGTTGCGAACATGTTTAGGTAAATAAAGATTGAAAACAAATCTGCCGATGGCTCTACAATTCTGTATGGAAACGCTTATTTCTCTAATGTTTATTGTTTAATAGCGTATTACACAAGTGCTAACGTTAAGCAAGTAAATTAAAAGCATGAACACTAAATTTTTAATAACACGGATTCGATAAAGAGAAATCCAGAGACAGTAAATCTATCTACAAAGTCCTAACTTAATGGCGAAGAAGTCTTGACTATTTTTTATTGAGTCAAAATCGTTAGAAAACCGAAAAGTTATCCTGCCATGTTTACCCACTGCTAGAAGTGCATAAAATAACACTGTTTATCGTTGATGAATGCCATTTGATGTTGTTAAAATAGATTCCTGAAACAAATCTGCACGATAGCTTCTACATATTCTTGATGGGAAAAAATCGCTTTATGGTCTCTAATGAATAACAGGTTTAAGTAAGCTATTAAAAAGTGCTAAAATGATCAAAATATAAAGAGCATGAAATCAACCTATTTTAAATAAACTGGAATTTCGATCAGAGAACCACAGTAAATCACACAAAGTATCAACTTAGCCCAATATGTCCTGGAACGAATCTAAAGTTTGAAACCGAAGTTTTCTCGTGTTTCCCACTGCTAAAATGCATGAAATAACACCTGTATATTGCTGAACATGTTAGGAATAGATTGAAACCAAATATGCGATGGCTTCTACAACTCTTGATTGGAAATCGCTTAATTTCCTCTAATGTTATGTTTAAGCGTATTAAGTGCTTAAAATGATCAAAATAAGCATGAAATCACTATTTATCAACTGGATTCGATCAAGAGAACACAGTAAAATCACACAAAGTACAACTTATGCAATATGTCTGGACGAATCTAAAGTAAAAACCGAAGTTTTCTCGTGTTTCCACTGCAAAAATGCATGAAATAACACTGTTATATTGCTGAAGACGTTAGGTAATAGATTGAAACAAATTATGCCGATGGCTCTACAATCTTGATGGAAATCGCTTATTTCTCTAAGTTATTGTTTAAAGCGTATTTAAGTGCTTAAAATGATCAAAATAAGCTGAAAATCACTATTTTTAAATAAACTGGATTTTCGATCGAGAACCACAGTAATCACACAAAGTACAACTTATGGCAATATGTCTGGAACGAATCTAAAGAGAAAACCGAAGTTTTCCTCGTGTTCCCAGTTTTCTGCTAAAATGCATGAAATAAACTGTTTATGCTGAACATGTTAGGAAATAGATTGATAACAAATCTGGCCGATGGCTTCTACAATTCTTGATGGAAAGCTTATTTCTCTAATGTTCATTGTTTAAAGCGTATTTAAGTGCTTAAAATGATCAAAATAAGCATGAAATCACTATTTTAATAACTGGATTTCGATCAGAGAACCTACAGTAAATCACACAAAGTACAACTTATGCAATATGTCTGGAACGAATCTAAAGTAGAAAACCGAAGTTTTCTCGTGTTCCCACTGCTAAAATCATAAAATAAACACTGTTTAATTGCTGAACATGTAGGAAAAAGATTGAAAACAATCTGCGATGGCTGAGAATTCTTGATGGAAATCGCTTATATTCTCTAAATGTATATGTTAAAGCGTATTTAAGCGCTAAAATGATCAAAATAAAGCATGAAAATCACTTATTTAAATAACTGGATTTCGATCAGAGAACCACAGTAATCACACAAGTACAACTATGCAATATGTCTGGAACGAATCTAAAGTAGAAAACCGAAGTTTTCTCTGTGTTTCCCACTGCCTAAAATGCATGAAATAATGTTATATTGCTGAACATGTTAGGAAATAGATTGAAACAAATCTGCGATGGCTCTACAATTCTTGATGGAAATCGCTTAATTTCTCTAATGTTATTGTTTAAAGCGTATTTAAGTGCTTAAATGATCAAAATAAGCATGAAAATCACTATTTTAATAACTGGATTTCGATCAGAGAAACCACAGTAAATCACACAAAGTACAACTTATGCAATATGTCTGGAACGAATCTAAAGTAGAAAACCGAAGTTTTCTCGTGTTTCCCACTGCTAAAATGCATGAAATAACACTGTTATAGCTGAACATGTTAGGAAATAGATTGAAACAACATCTGCCGATGGCTTCTACATTCTTGATGGAAATCGCTTATTTCTCTAATGTTATTGTTTAAAAGCGTATTTAGTGCTTAAAATGATCAAAATAAGCATGAAAATCACTATTTTAATAACTGGATTTCGATCAGAACCACAAGTAAATCACACAAAGTACAAACTTATGCAATATGTCTGGAAACGAATCTAAAGTAGAAAACCGAAGTTTTCTCGTGTTTCCCACTGCTAAAATGCATGAAATAACACTGTTATATTGCTGACATTTTTAGGAAATAGATTGAAACAAATCTGCCGATGGCTTCTTACAATTCTTGATGGAATCGCTTATTTCTCTAATGTTATTGTTTAAGCGTATTTAAGTGCTTAAAATGATCAAAATAAGCATGAAAATCACTATTTTAATAACTGGATTTCGATCAGAGAACCACAGTAATCACACAAAGTAAACTTATGCATATGTCTGGAAACGAATCTAAAGTAGAAAACCGAAGTTTTCTCGTGTTTCCCACTGCTAAAATGCATGAAATAACACTGTTATATTGCTGAACATGTTAGGAAATAGATTGAAACAAATCTGCCGATGGCTTCTACAATTCTTGATGGAAATCGCTTATTTCTCTAATGTTATTGTTTAAAGCGTATTTAAGTGCTTAAAATGATCAAAATAAGCATGAAAATCACTATTTAATAACTGGATTTTCGATCAGAGAACCACAGTAAATCACACAAAAGTACAACTTATGCAATATGTCTGGAACGAATCTAAAGTAGAAAACCGAAGTTTTCTCGTGTTTCCACTGCTAAAATGCATGAAATAACACTGTTATATTTTGCTGAACATGTTAGGAAATAGATTGAAACAAATCTGCCGATGGCTTCTACAATTCTTGATGGAAATCGCTTATTCTTAATGTTATTGTTTAAAGCGTATTAAGTGCTTAAAATGATCAAAATAAGCATGAAATCACTATTTTAATAACTGGATTTCGATCAGAGAACCACAGTAAATCACACAAAGTACAACTTATGCAATATGTCTGGAACGAATCTAAAGTAGAAAACCGAAGTTTTCTCGTGTTTCCCACTGCTAAATGCATGAAATAACACTGTATATATTGCTGAACATGTTAGGAAAATAGATTGAAACAAATCTGCCGATGGCTTCTACAATTCTTGATGGAAATCGCTTATTTCTCTAATGTTATTGTTTAAAGCGTATTTAAGTGCTTAAAAATGATCAAAATAAGCATGAAAATCACTATTTTAATAACTGGATTTCGATCAAGAACCACAGTAAATCACACAAAGTACAACTTATGCAATATGTCTGGAACGAATCTAAAGTAGAAAACCGAAGTTTTCTCGTGTTTCCCCACTGCTAAAATGCATGAAATAACACTGTTATATTGCTGAACATGTTAGGAAATAGATTGAAAACAAATCTGCGATGGCTTCTACAATTCTGATGGAAATCGCTTATTTCTCTAATGTTATTGTTTTAAAGCGTATTTAAGTGCTTAAAATGATCAAATAAGCATGAAAATCACTATTTTAATAACTGGATTTCGATCAGAGAACCACAGTAAATCACACAAAGTACAACTTATGCAATATGTCTGGAACGAATCTAAAGTAGAAAACCGAAGTTTTCTCGTGTTTCCCACTGCTAAAATGCATGAAATAACACTGTTATATTGCTGAACATGTTAGGAAATAGAATTGAAACAAATCTGCCGATGGCTTCTACAATTCTTGATGGAAATCGCTTATTTCTCTAATGTTATTGTTTAAAGCGTATTTAAGTGCTTAAAATGATCAAAATAAGCATGAAAATCACTATTTTAATAACTGTTTCGATCAGAGAACCACAGTAAATCACACAAAGTACAACTTATGCAATATGTCTGGAACGAATCTAAAGTAGAAAACCGAAGTTTTCTCGTGTTTCCCACTGCTAAAAATGCATGAAATAACACTGTTTATATTGCTGAACATGTTAGGAAATAGATTGAAACAAATCTGCCGATGGCTTCTACAATTCTTGATGGAATCGCTTATTTCTCTAATGTTATTGTTTAAAGCGTATTTAGTGCTTAAAATGATCAAAATAAGCATGAAAATCACTATTTTAATAACTGGATTTCGATCAGAGAACCACAGTAAATCACACAAGTACAACTTATGCAATATGTCTGGAACGAATCTAAAGTAGAAAACCGAAGTTTTCTCGTGTTTCCCACTGCTAAAATGCATGAAATAACACTGTTATTTGCTGAACATGTTAGGAAATAGATTGAAACAAATCTGCCGATGGCTTCTACAATTCTTGATGGAAATCGCTTATTTCTCTAATGTTATTGTTTAAAGCGTATTTAAGTGCTTAAAATGATCAAAATAAGCATGAAAATCACTATTTTAATAACTGGATTTCGATCAGAGAACCACAGTAAATCACACAAAGTACAACTTATGCAATATGTCTGGAACGAATCTAAAGTAGAAAACCGAAGTTTTCTCGTGTTTCCCACTGCTAAAATGCATGAAATAACACTGTTATATTGCTGAACATGTTAGGAAATAGATTGAAACAAATCTGCCGATGGCTTCTACAATTCTTGATGGGAAATCGCTTATTCTCTAATGTTATTGTTTAAAGCGTATTTAAGTGCTTAAAATGATCAAAATAAGCATGAAAATCACTATTTTAATAACTGGATTTCGATCAGAGAAACCACAGTAAATCACACAAAGTACAACTTATGCAATATGTCTGGAACGAATCTAAAGTAGAAAACCGAAGTTTTCTCGTGTTTCCCACTGCTAAAATGCATGAAATAAACACTGTTATATTGCTGAACATGTTAGGAAATAGATTGAAACAAATCTGCCGATGGCTTCTACAATTCTTGATGGAAATCGCTTATTTCTCTAATGTTATTGTTTAAAGCGTATTTAAGTGCTTAAAATGATCAAAATAAGCATGAAAATCACTATTTTAATAACTGGATTTCGATCAGAGAACCACAGTAAATCACACAAAGTACAACTTATGCAATATGTCTGGAACGAATCTAAAGTAAAAACCGAAGTTTTCTCGTGTTTCCCACTGCTAAAATGCATGAAATAACACTGTTTATTGCTGAACATGTTAGGAAATAGATGAAACAAATCTGCCGATGGCTTCTACAATTCTTGATGGAAATCGCTTATTTCTCTAATGTTATTGTTTAAAGCGTATTTAAGTGCTTAAAATGATCAAAATAAGCATGAAAATCACTATTTTATAACTGGATTTCGATCAGAGAACCACAGTAAATCACACAAAGTACAACTTATGCAATATGTCTGGAACGAATCTAAAGTAGAAAACCGAAGTTTTCTCGTGTTTCCCACTGCTAAAATGCATGAAATAACACTGTTATATTGCTGAACATGTTAGGAAATAGATTGAAACAAATCTGCCGATGGCTTCTACAATTCTTGATGGAAATCGCTTATTTCTCTAATGTTATTGTTTAAAGCGTATTTAAGTGCTTAAAATGATCAAAATAAGCATGAAAATCACTATTTAATAACTGGATTTCGATCAGAGAACCACAGTAAACACACAAAGTACAACTTATGCAATATGTCTGGAACGAATCTAAAGTAGAAAACCGAAGTTTTCGTGTTTCCCACTGCTAAAATGCATGAAATAACACTGTTATATTGCTGAACATGTTAGGAAATAGATTGAAACAAATCTGCCGATGGCTTCTACAATTCTTGATGGAAATCGCTTATTTCTCTAATGTTATTGTTTAAAGCGTATTTAAGTGCTTAAAATGATCAAAATAAGCATGAAAATCACTATTTTAATAACTGGATTTCGATCAGAGAACCACAGTAAATCACACAAAGTACAACTTATGCAATATGTCTGGAACGAATCTAAAGTAGAAAACCGAAGTTTTCTCGTGTTTCCCACTGCTAAAATGCATGAAATAACACTGTTATATTGCTGAACATGTTAGGAAATAGATTGAAACAAATCTGCCGATGGCTTCTACAATTCTTGATGGAAATCGCTATTTCTCTAATGTTATGTTTAAAGCGTATTTAAGTGCTTAAAATGATCAAAATAAGCATGAAAATCACTATTTTAATAACTGGATTTCGATCAGAGAACCACAGTAAATCACACAAAGTACAACTTATGCAATATGTCTGGAACGAATCTAAAGTAGAAAACCGAAGTTTTCTCGTGTTTCCCACTGCTAAAATGCATGAAATAACACTGTTATATTGCTGAACATGTTAGGAAATAGATTGAAACAAATCTGCCGATGGCTTCTACAATTCTTGATGGAAATCGCTTATTTCTCTAATGTTATTGTTTAAAGCGTATTTAAGTGCTTAAAATGATCAAAATAAGCATGAAATCACTATTTTAATAACTGGATTTCGATCAGAGAACCACAGTAAATCACACAAAGTACAACTTATGCAATATGTCTGGAACGAATCTAAAGTAGAAAACCGAAGTTTTCTCGTGTTTCCCTGCTAAAATGCATGAAATAACACTGTTATATTGAAACATGTTAGGAAATAGATTGAAACAAATCTGCCGATGGCTTCTACAATTCTTGATGGAAATCGCTTATTTCTCTAATGTTATTGTTTAAAGCGTATTTAAGTGCTTAAAATGATCAAAATAAGCATGAAATCACTATTTTAATAACTGGATTTCGATCAGAGAACCACAGTAAATCACACAAAGTACAACTTATGCAATATGTCTGGAACGAATCTAAAGTAGAAAACCGAAGTTTTCTCGTGTTTCCCACTGCTAAAATGCATGAAATAACACTGTTATATTGCTGAACATGGAAAGAAACTGCCGATGGCTTCTACAATTCTGATGGAAATCTTATTTCTCTAATGTTATTGTTTAAAGCGTATTTTAAGCTTAAAATGATCAAAATAAGCACTTTCATAATAAACTGGATTTCGATCAGAGAACACCACAGTAAACACAAAGTAAACTTATGCAATATGTCTGGAACGAATCTAAAGTAGAAAACTTTTTTCTCGTGTTTCCACTGCTAAATGCATGAAATAAATGTTATATTGCTGAACATGTTAGGAAATAGATTGAAACAAATCTGCCGATGGCTTCTACAAATTCTTGATGGAAATCGCTTATTCTTAAAAGTTAAGTGCTTAAAAGCAAATTAAGCACAAAACAAAATAGCATGAAACACGGATTTCGATCAGAGAACAGTAAAATCACACAAGCAACTTATTGCAATATGTCTGGAACGAATTAAAGTAGAAAACGAAGTTTTCTTACCCACTGCTAAAATGCATGAAATAACACTGTTATATTGCATGTTAGAAATAGATTGAAACTGCGAATGCTTCTACAATTCTTGATGGAAAATCGCTTATTTCTCTAATGTTATTGTTTAAAGCGTATTTAAGTGCTTAAAATGATCAAAATAAGCATGAAAATCACTATTTAATAACTGGATTTCGATCAGAGAACCACAGTAAATCACAGACAACTTATGCAATATTCTGGAACGAATCTAAAGTAGAAAACGAAAGTGCTCGTGTTCCCACTGCTAAAATGCATTGAAATAACACTGTTATATTGCTGAACATGTTAGGAAATAGATTGAAACAAATCTGCCGATGGCTTCTACAATTCTGATGGAAATCGCTTATTTCTCTAATGTTATTGTTTAAAGCGTATTTAAGTGCTTAAAATGATCAAAATAAGCATGAAAATCACTATTTTAATAACTGGATTTCGATCAGAGAACCACAGTAAATCACACAAAGTACAACTTATGCAATATGTCTGGAACGAATCTAAAGTAGAAAACCGAAGTTTTCTCGTGTTTCCCACTGCTAAAATGCATGAAATAACACTGTTATATTGCTGAACATGTTAGGAAATAGATTGAAACAAATCTGCCGATGGCTTCTACAATTCTTGATGGAAATCGCTTATTTCTCTAATGTTATTGTTTAAAGCGTATTTAAGTGCTTAAAATGATCAAAATAAGCATGAAAATCACTATTTTAATAACTGGATTTCGATCAGAGAACCACAGTAAATCACACAAAGTACAACTTATGCAATATGTCTGGAACGAATCTAAAGTAGAAAACCGAAGTTTTCTCGTGTTTCCCACTGCTAAAATGCATGAAATAACACTGTTATATTGCTGAACATGTTAGGAAATAGATTGAAACAAATCTGCCGATGGCTTCTACAATTCTTGATGGAAATCGCTTATTTCTCTAATGTTATTGTTTAAAGCGTATTTAAGTGCTTAAAATGATCAAAATAAGCATGAAAATCACTATTTTAATAACTGGATTTCGATCAGAGAACCACAGTAAATCACACAAAGTACAACTTATGCAATATGTCTGGAACGAATCTAAAGTAGAAAACCGAAGTTTTCTCGTGTTTCCCACTGCTAAAATGCATGAAATAACACTGTTATATTGCTGAACATGTTAGGAAATAGATTGAAACAAATCTGCCGATGGCTTCTACAATTCTTGATGGAAATCGCTTATTTCTCTAATGTTATTGTTTAAAGCGTATTTAAGTGCTTAAAATGATCAAAATAAGCATGAAAATCACTATTTTAATAACTGGATTTCGATCAGAGAACCACAGTAAATCACACAAAGTACAACTTATGCAATATGTCTGGAACGAATCTAAAGTAGAAAACCGAAGTTTTCTCGTGTTTCCCACTGCTAAAATGCATGAAATAACACTGTTATATTGCTGAACATGTTAGGAAATAGATTGAAAACAATCTGCCGATGGCTTCTACAATTCTTGATGGAAATCGCTTATTTCTCTAATGTTATTGTTTAAAGCGTATTTAAGTGCTTAAAATGATCAAAATAAGCATGAAAATCACTATTTTAATAACTGGATTTCGATCAGAGAACCACAGTAAATCACACAAAGTACAACTTATGCAATATGTCTGGAACGAATCTAAAGTAGAAAACCGAAGTTTTCTCGTGTTTCCCACTGCTAAAATGCATGAAATAACACTGTTATATTGCTGAACATGTTAGGAAATAGATTGAAACAAAATCTGCCGATGGCTTCTACAATTCTTGATGGAAATCGCTTATTTCTCTAATGTTATTGTTTAAAGCGTATTTAAGTGCTTAAAATGATCAAAATAAGCATGAAAATCACTATTTTAATAACTGGATTTCGATCAGAGAACCACAGTAAATCACACAAAGTACAACTTATGCAATATGTCTGGAACGAATCTAAAGTAGAAAACCGAAGTTTTCTCGTGTTTCCCACTGCTAAAATGCATGAAATAACACTGTTATATTGCTGAACATGTTAGGAAATAGATTGAAACAAATCTGCCGATGGCTTCTACAATTCTTGATGGAAATCGCTTATTTCTCTAATGTTATTGTTTTAAAGCGTATTTAAGTGCTTAAAATGATCAAAATAAGCATGAAAATCACTATTTTAATAACTGGATTTCGATCAGAGAACCACAGTAAATCACACAAAGTACAACTTATGCAATATGTCTGGAACGAATCTAAAGTAGAAAACCGAAGTTTTCTCGTGTTTCCCACTGCTAAAATGCATGAAATAACACTGTTATATTGCTGAACATGTTAGGAAATAGATTGAAACAAATCTGCGATGGCTTCTACAATTCTTGATGGAAATCGCTTATTTCTCTAATGTTATTGTTTAAAGCGTATTTAAGTGCTTAAAATGATCAAAATAAGCATGAAAATCACTATTTTAATAACTGGATTTCGATCAGAGAACCACAGTAAATCACACAAAGTACAACTTATGCAATATGTCTGGAACGAATCTAAAGTAGAAAACCGAAGTTTTCTCGTGTTTCCCACTGCTAAAATGCATGAAATAACACTGTATATTGCTGAACATGTTAGGAAATAGATTGAAACAAATCTGCCGATGGCTTCTACAATTCTTGATGGAAATCGCTTATTTCTCTAATGTTATTGTTTAAAGCGTATTTAAGTGCTTAAAATGATCAAAATAAGCATGAAAATCACTATTTTAATAACTGGATTTCGATCAGAGAACCACAGTAAATCACACAAAGTACAACTTATGCAATATGTCTGGAACGAATCTAAAGTAGAAAACCGAAGTTTTCTCGTGTTTCCCACTGCTAAAATGCATGAAATAACACTGTTATATTGCTGAACATGTTAGGAAATAGATTGAAACAAATCTGCCGATGGCTTCTACAATTCTTGATGGAAATCGCTTATTTCTCTAATGTTATTGTTTAAAGCGTATTTAAGTGCTTAAAATGATCAAAATAAGCATGAAAATCACTATTTTAATAACTGGATTTCGATCAGAGAACCACAGTAAATCACACAAAGTACAACTTATGCAATATGTCTGGAACGAATCTAAAGTAGAAAACCGAAGTTTTCTCGTGTTTCCCACTGCTAAAATGCATGAAATAACACTGTTATATTGCTGAACATGTTAGGAAATAGATTGAAACAAATCTGCCGATGGCTTCTACAATTCTTGATGGAAATCGCTTATTTCTCTAATGTTATTGTTTAAAGCGTATTTAAGTGCTTAAAATGATCAAAATAAGCATGAAAATCACTATTTTAATAACTGGATTTCGATCAGAGAACCACAGTAAATCACACAAAGTACAACTTATGCAATATGTCTGGAACGAATCTAAAGTAGAAACCGAAGTTTTCTCGTGTTTCCCACTGCTAAAATGCATGAAATAACACTGTTATATTGCTGAACATGTTAGGAAATAGATTGAAACAATCTGCCGATGGCTTCTACAATTCTTGATGGAAATCGCTTATTTCTCTAATGTGTTTAAAGCGTATTTAAGTGCTTAAAATGATCAAAATAAGCATGAAAATCACTATTTTAATAACTGGATTCGATCAGAGAACCACAGTAAATCACACAAAGTACAACTTATGCAATATGTCTGGAACGAATCTAAAGTAGAAAACCGAAGTTTTCTCGTGTTTCCCACTGCTAAAATGCATGAAATAACACTGTTATATTGCTGAACATGTTAGGAAATAGATTGAAACAAATCTGCCGATGGCTTCTACAATTCTTGATGAAATCGCTTATTTCTCTAATGTTATTGTTTAAAGCGTATTTAAGTGCTTAAAATGATCAAAATAAGCATGAAAATCACTATTTTAATAACTGGATTTCGATCAGAGAACCACAGTAAATCACACAAAGTACAACTTATGCAATATGTCTGGAACGAATCTAAAGTAGAAAACCGAAGTTTTCTCGTGTTTCCCACTGCTAAAATGCATGAAATAACACTGTTATATTGCTGAACATGTTAGGAAATAGATTGAAACAAATCTGCCGATGGCTTCTACAATTCTTGATGGAAATCGCTTATTTCTCTAATGTTATTGTTTAAAGCGTATTTAAGTGCTTAAAATGATCAAAATAAGCATGAAAATCACTATTTTAATAACTGGATTTCGATCAGAGAACCACAGTAAATCACACAAAGTACAACTTATGCAATATGTCTGGAACGAATCTAAAGTAGAAAACCGAAGTTTTCTCGTGTTTCCCACTGCTAAAATGCATGAAATAACACTGTTATATTGCTGAACATGTTAGGAAATAGATTGAAACAAATCTGCCGATGGCTTCTACAATTCTTGATGGAAATCGCTTATTTCTCTAATGTTATTGTTTAAAGCGTATTTAAGTGCTTAAAATGATCAAAATAAGCATGAAAATCACTATTTTAATAACTGGATTTCGATCAGAGAACCACAGTAAATCACACAAAGTACAACTTATGCAATATGTCTGGAACGAATCTAAAGTAGAAAAAACCGAAGTTTTCTCGTGTTTCCCACTGCTAAAATGCATGAAATAACACTGTTTATTTGCTGAACATGTTAGGAAATAGATTGAAACAAATCTGCCGATGGCTTCTACAATTCTTGATGGAAATCGCTTATTTCTCTAATGTTATTGTTTAAAGCGTATTTAAGTGCTTAAAATGATCAAAATAAGCATGAAAATCACTATTTTAATAACTGGATTTCGATCAGAGAACCACAGTAAATCACACAAAGTACAACTTATGCAATATGTCTGGAACGAATCTAAAGTAGAAAACCGAAGTTTTCTCGTGTTTCCCACTGCTAAAATGCATGAAATAACACTGTTATATTGCTGAACATGTTAGGAAATAGATTGAAACAAATCTGCCGATGGCTTCTACAATTCTTGATGGAAATCGCTTATTTCTCTAATGTTATTGTTTAAAGCGTATTTAAGTGCTTAAAATGATCAAAATAAGCATGAAAATCACTATTTTAATAACTGGATTTCGATCAGAGAACCACAGTAAATCACACAAAGTACAACTTATGCAATATGTCTGGAACGAATCTAAAGTAGAAAACCGAAGTTTTCTCGTGTTTCCCACTGCTAAAATGCATGAAATAACACTGTTATATTGCTGAACATGTTAGGAAATAGATTGAAACAAATCTGCCGATGGCTTCTACAATTCTTGATGGAAATCGCTTATTTCTCTAATGTTATTGTTTAAAGCGTATTTAAGTGCTTAAAATGATCAAAATAAGCATGAAAATCACTATTTTAATAACTGGATTTCGATCAGAGAACCACAGTAAATCACACAAAGTACAACTTATGCAATATGTCTGGAACGAATCTAAAGTAGAAAACCGAAGTTTTCTCGTGTTTCCCACTGCTAAAATGCATGAAATAACACTGTTATATTGCTGAATGTTAGGAAATATTGAAACAAATCTGCCGATGGCTTCTACAATTCTTGATGGAAATCGCTTATTTCTCTAATGTTATTGTTTAAAGCGTATTTAAGTGCTTAAAATGATCAAAATAAGCATGAAAATCACTATTTTAATAACTGGATTTCGATCAGAGAACCACAGTAAATCACACAAAGTACAACTTATGCAATATGTCTGGAACGAATCTAAAGTAGAAAACCGAAGTTTTCTCGTGTTTCCCACTGCTAAAATGCATGAAATAACACTGTTATATTGCTGAACATGTTAGGAAATAGATTGAAACAAATCTGCCGATGGCTTCTACAATTCTTGATGGAAATCGCTTATTTCTCTAATGTTATTGTTTAAAGCGTATTTAAGTGCTTAAAATGATCAAAATAAGCATGAAAATCACTATTTTAATAACTGGATTTCGATCAGAGAACCACAGTAAATCACACAAAGTACAACTTATGCAATATGTCTGGAACGAATCTAAAGTAGAAAACCGAAGTTTTCTCGTGTTTCCCACTGCTAAAATGCATGAAATAACACTGTTATATTGCTGAACATGTTAGGAAATAGATTGAAACAAATCTGCCGATGGCTTCTACAATTCTTGATGGAAATCGCTTATTTCTCTAATGTTATTGTTTAAAGCGTATTTAAGTGCTTAAAATGATCAAAATAAGCATGAAAATCACTATTTTAATAACTGGATTTCGATCAGAGAACCACAGTAAATCACACAAAGTACAACTTATGCAATATGTCTGGAACGAATCTAAAGTAGAAAACCGAAGTTTTCTCGTGTTTCCCACTGCTAAAATGCATGAAATAACACTGTTATATTGCTGAACATGTTAGGAAATAGATTGAAACAAATCTGCCGATGGCTTCTACAATTCTTGATGGAAATCGCTTATTTCTCTAATGTTATTGTTTAAAGCGTATTTAAGTGCTTAAAATGATCAAAATAAGCATGAAATCACTATTTTAATAACTGGATTTCGATCAGAGAACCACAGTAAATCACACAAAGTACAACTTATGCAATATGTCTGGAACGAATCTAAAGTAGAAAACCGAAGTTTTCTCGTGTTTCCCACTGCTAAAATGCATGAAATAACACTGTTATATTGCTGAACATGTTAGGAAATAGATTGAAACAAATCTGCCGATGGCTTCTACAATTCTTGATGGAAATCGCTTATTTCTCTAATGTTATTGTTTAAAGCGTATTTAAGTGCTTAAAATGATCAAAATAAGCATGAAAATCACTATTTTAATAACTGGATTTCGATCAGAGAACCACAGTAAATCACACAAAGTACAACTTATGCAATATGTCTGGAACGAATCTAAAGTAGAAAACCGAAGTTTTCTCGTGTTTCCCACTGCTAAAATGCATGAAATAACACTGTTATATTGCTGAACATGTTAGGAAATAGATTGAAACAAATCTGCCGATGGCTTCTACAATTCTTGATGGAAATCGCTTATTTCTCTAATGTTATTGTTTAAAGCGTATTTAAGTGCTTAAAATGATCAAAATAAGCATGAAAATCACTATTTTAATAACTGGATTTCGATCAGAGAACCACAGTAAATCACACAAAGTACAACTTATGCAATATGTCTGGAACGAATCTAAAGTAGAAAACCGAAGTTTTCTCGTGTTTCCCACTGCTAAAATGCATGAAATAACACTGTTATATTGCTGAACATGTTAGGAAATAGATTGAAACAAATCTGCCGATGGCTTCTACAATTCTTGATGGAAATCGCTTATTTCTCTAATGTTATTGTTTAAAGCGTATTTAAGTGCTTAAAATGATCAAAATAAGCATGAAAATCACTATTTTATAACTGGATTTCGATCAGAGAACCACAGTAAATCACACAAAGTACAACTTATGCAATATGTCTGGAACGAATCTAAAGTAGAAAACCGAAGTTTTCTCGTGTTTCCCACTGCTAAAATGCATGAAATAACACTGTTATATTGCTGAACATGTTAGGAAATAGATTGAAACAAATCTGCCGATGGCTTCTACAATTCTTGATGGAAATCGCTTATTTCTCTAATGTTATTGTTTAAAGCGTATTTAAGTGCTTAAAATGATCAAAATAAGCATGAAAATCACTATTTTAATAACTGGATTTCGATCAGAGAACCACAGTAAATCACACAAAGTACAACTTATGCAATATGTCTGGAACGAATCTAAAGTAGAAAACCGAAGTTTTCTCGTGTTTCCCACTGCTAAAATGCATGAAATAACACTGTTATATTGCTGAACATGTTAGGAAATAGATTGAAACAAATCTGCCGATGGCTTCTACAATTCTTGATGGAAATCGCTTATTTCTCTAATGTTATTGTTTAAAGCGTATTTAAGTGCTTAAAATGATCAAAATAAGCATGAAAATCACTATTTTAATAACTGGATTTCGATCAGAGAACCAGTAAATCACACAAAGTACAACTTATGCAATATGTCTGGAACGAATCTAAAGTAGAAAACCGAAGTTTTCTCGTGTTTCCCACTGCTAAAATGCATGAAATAACACTGTTATATTGCTGAACATGTTAGGAAATAGATTGAAACAAATCTGCCGATGGCTTCTACAATTCTTGATGGAAATCGCTTATTTCTCTAATGTTATTGTTTAAAGCGTATTTAAGTGCTTAAAATGATCAAAATAAGCATGAAAATCACTATTTTAATAACTGGATTTCGATCAGAGAACCACAGTAAATCACACAAAGTACAACTTATGCAATATGTCTGGAACGAATCTAAAGTAGAAAACCGAAGTTTTCTCGTGTTTCCCACTGCTAAAATGCATGAAATAACACTGTTATATTGCTGAACATGTTAGGAAATAGATTGAAACAAATCTGCCGATGGCTTCTACAATTCTTGATGGAAATCGCTTATTTCTCTAATGTTATTGTTTAAAGCGTATTTAAGTGCTTAAAATGATCAAAATAAGCATGAAAATCACTATTTTAATAACTGGATTTCGATCAGAGAACCACAGTAAATCACACAAAGTACAACTTATGCAATATGTCTGGAACGAATCTAAAGTAGAAAACCGAAGTTTTCTCGTGTTTCCCACTGCTAAAATGCATGAAATAACACTGTTATATTGCTGAACATGTTAGGAAATAGATTGAAACAAATCTGCCGATGGCTTCTACAATTCTTGATGGAAATCGCTTATTTCTCTAATGTTTGTTTAAAGCGTATTTAAGTGCTTAAAATGATCAAAATAAGCATGAAAATCACTATTTTAATAACTGGATTTCGATCAGAGAACCACAGTAAATCACACAAAGTACAACTTATGCAATATGTCTGGAACGAATCTAAAGTAGAAAACCGAAGTTTTCTCGTGTTTCCCACTGCTAAAATGCATGAAATAACACTGTTATATTGCTGAACATGTTAGGAAATAGATTGAAACAAATCTGCCGATGGCTTCTACAATTCTTGATGGAAATCGCTTATTTCTCTAATGTTATTGTTTAAAGCGTATTTAAGTGCTTAAAATGATCAAAATAAGCATGAAAATCACTATTTTAATAACTGGATTTCGATCAGAGAACCACAGTAAATCACACAAAGTACAACTTATGCAATATGTCTGGAACGAATCTAAAGTAGAAAACCGAAGTTTTCTCGTGTTTCCCACTGCTAAAATGCATGAAATAACACTGTTATATTGCTGAACATGTTAGGAAATAGATTGAAACAAATCTGCCGATGGCTTCTACAATTCTTGATGGAAATCGCTTATTTCTCTAATGTTATTGTTTAAAGCGTATTTAAGTGCTTAAAATGATCAAAATAAGCATGAAAATCACTATTTTAATAACTGGATTTCGATCAGAGAACCACAGTAAATCACACAAAGTACAACTTATGCAATATGTCTGGAACGAATCTAAAGTAGAAAACCGAAGTTTTCTCGTGTTTCCCACTGCTAAAATGCATGAAATAACACTGTTATATTGCTGAACATGTTAGGAAATAGATTGAAACAAATCTGCCGATGGCTTCTACAATTCTTGATGGAAATCGCTTATTTCTCTAATGTTATTGTTTAAAGCGTATTTAAGTGCTTAAAATGATCAAAATAAGCATGAAAATCACTATTTTAATAACTGGATTTCGATCAGAGAACCACAGTAAATCACACAAAGTACAACTTATGCAATATGTCTGGAACGAATCTAAAGTAGAAAACCGAAGTTTTCTCGTGTTTCCCACTGCTAAAATGCATGAAATACACTGTTATATTGCTGAACATGTTAGGAAATAGATTGAAACAAATCTGCCGATGGCTTCTACAATTCTTGATGGAAATCGCTTATTTCTCTAATGTTATTGTTTAAAGCGTATTTAAGTGCTTAAAATGATCAAAATAAGCATGAAAATCACTATTTTAATAACTGGATTTCGATCAGAGAACCACAGTAAATCACACAAAGTACAACTTATGCAATATGTCTGAACGAATCTAAAGTAGAAAACCGAAGTTTTCTCGTGTTTCCCACTGCTAAAATGCATGAAATAACACTGTTATATTGCTGAACATGTTAGGAAATAGATTGAAACAAATCTGCCGATGGCTTCTACAATTCTTGATGGAAATCGCTTATTTCTCTAATGTTATTGTTTAAAGCGTATTTAAGTGCTTAAAATGATCAAAATAAGCATGAAAATCACTATTTTAATAACTGGATTTCGATCAGAGAACCACAGTAAATCACACAAAGTACAACTTATGCAATATGTCTGGAACGAATCTAAAGTAGAAAACCGAAGTTTTCTCGTGTTTCCCACTGCTAAAATGCATGAAATAACACTGTTATATTGCTGAACATGTTAGGAAATAGATTGAAACAAATCTGCCGATGGCTTCTACAATTCTTGATGGAAATCGCTTATTTCTCTAATGTTATTGTTTAAAGCGTATTTAAGTGCTTAAAATGATCAAAATAAGCATGAAAATCACTATTTTAATAACTGGATTTCGATCAGAGAACCACAGTAAATCACACAAAGTACAACTTATGCAATATGTCTGGAACGAATCTAAAGTAGAAAACCGAAGTTTTCTCGTGTTTCCCACTGCTAAAATGCATGAAATAACACTGTTATATTGCTGAACATGTTAGGAAATAGATTGAAACAAATCTGCCGATGGCTTCTACAATTCTTGATGGAAATCGCTTATTTCTCTAATGTTATTGTTTAAAGCGTATTTAAGTGCTTAAAATGATCAAAATAAGCATGAAAATCACTATTTTAATAACTGGATTTCGATCAGAGAACCACAGTAAATCACACAAAGTACAACTTATGCAATATGTCTGGAACGAATCTAAAGTAGAAAACCGAAGTTTTCTCGTGTTTCCCACTGCTAAAATGCATGAAATAACACTGTTATATTGCTGAACATGTTAGGAAATAGATTGAAACAAATCTGCCGATGGCTTCTACAATTCTTGATGGAAATCGCTTATTTCTCTAATGTTATTGTTTAAAGCGTATTTAAGTGCTTAAAATGATCAAAATAAGCATGAAAATCACTATTTTAAT
>JACMZG010001908.1:2841293-2861336 GCA_018340805.1 Microvelia longipes
AAATAACAGAATCACTATTTATAACTGGATTTCGATCAGAGAACCACAGTAAACTATGCAATAAGTCCGGAAACGAATCCAACAGTAAAACCAAAGTTCTCGTGTTTTCCACGTCTAAAAAGCATGCAAATACACGTTCTATTGCCTGAACTATTAGGAAAATAGATTAAACAAATCGCCGATGCAATCTAAATTCTTTGATGAAATCGCTTATATCTCTATTATGTTTAAGCGTATGTAAGCGCTAAAATGATCCAAAATACAGCATGAAAAAATCACTATTTAATAACCTGGATTCGATCAGAGAACCAACCAGTAAAAATCAACAAAATCCAAATATGCAATATGCATGGAACGAATAAGTAGAAAACCAAAGTTCCTCCGTGTTTTCCACGTCTAAAATGCATGAACAGCAACACTGTTCTATTGCTGAATCATTGTAGGCAAAGATTGAAACAAATGCCGAGCATCTACCAATTTCTTCGACTGGAATCGCTATATATTCTCAATGTTACTTGTATTAAGCGCTAATCTAAGCGCTAAAAAGATCAACAAAAGCAGAAATCACTCATTTTAAAATAACTGGATTTCGATCAAGTAACCAACGTAAATCACCAGCAAAGTAACAGACTTATCAAATATGCTCTGGAAAACGAACTAAAGGAGAAAACCAAAAGTTTTCTCCGTGTTTCCACGTCTAAACAAGCATGACAATAACACTGTTCTATGCGAAATATGTAGGAAATATTGCAAACAAATCTGCCCGACTGGCACTACATCTATAGAACGCTTATTTCTCATAATTTATGTTAAAACCTAATTAAGCGCTTAATGATCAAAATAAGCATCAGAAAATCACTATCTTAATAACAGGATACGTCAGGAGAAACCACAGTAAATCACGACACAAGTACAAAACTTAGCAAATAGTCTGAACGAATCTAAAGTAGAAAACCAACAGTCTTTCTCGTGTTTCCACAGTCTCAAAACAATGCAATGAAATACACTGTCTATTGCTGAACATTGTAGGAAAAGATGAAAACAAATATGCCGAGGCTCTTACATCTGATGCGAAATCGCTTATTCTCCTAACTGTTATCGTTAAAGCGAATTTAAGGCGCTTAAATGATTCAAAATAAGCAGAAAAACACATATCTAATTAAATGGATTTCGATCATAGACCCACAGTAACCATCACTACAAAGTACAACTTCTGCAAATGCTGGAACGAATCAAAGTAAGAAAACAAAGTTTCTCGTGTTTCCACTCCTAAAATGCATGAAATAACACTGTTCTTACTTGCTGAATATTGGTAGGAAATAGATTGAAAACAAATCTGCCGATGGCTTTCTACAATTCTTGATGGAAATCGCTTATTTTCTCTAATGTGTTTATTGTCAAAAGCGTATTTAGCGTTAAAACGATCAAAATAAGATGAAAAATCACTATTTTAATAACTGGATTTCGAACGGAGAACCATAGTCACAAATCACACAAAGTTCAACTTTATGCCATATGTCTGGAACGAATCTAAAGTAAGAAACCAAGTTTTCTCGTGTTTTTCCCACTGGCGCTAAAATGCATGAAAATACACTGGTTATAATTGCTAAACATGTAGGAAATAGATTGAAACACAAATCTGCCGATGGCTCTACAATTCTTGATGAAATCGTTATTTCTCTAATGTTATTTGTTTAAATCGTATTTAGCGCTTAAAATGATCAAAAATAAGAATGAACAAAATCACTATTTTATTACTGGATTTCGAATCGGAGAACCATGTAAAATCACACAAAAGTACAACTTATGCAATATGTTGGAACCGAATCAAAGTAGAAAAACCGAAGTTTTTCTCTTTTCTCACGCTAAAAATGCATGAAATAACACTGTTTATATTGCTAATATTTTGAAATAGATATGAAACAAATTCTGCCGATGGCTTCTACAATTCTTGATGGAAATACGCTTTATTTCTCTAATGTTATTGTTTAAATCGTATTAAGCGTTTAAACGAATCAAAAAAGAATGAAAATCAAATATTTTAATTACTGGATTCCAGAGAACCACAGTAAATCACACAAAGTTCAAAACTTATGCAATAGTCTGGAACGAATCTAAAAGTAGAAACAAAAGTTTTTCGTGTTTCCTACTGCTAAAATGCATAAATAACACTGTTATATTGCTGAACATGTTTGGAATAGATTTGAAAAAAGTCTGCCGATGGCTTCTACAATCTGATGGAAATCGCCTTTATTTCTCTAATGTTATTGTTTAAAGCGTATTTAAGCGCTTAAAAACATCAAATAAGATGAAAATCACTATTTTAATAAACTGGAGTTTTCGATCAGAGAACCATAGTAATACACAAAAGTTCAACTTATGCAATATGTTCTGGAACGAACTAAAGTAGAAATAACCGAAGTTTCTCGGTTTCCCGACTGCTAAAATCATGAAATACACTGTTATATTGCTAACACATGTAGGAATAGTTGATAACAATCTGCCGATGGCCTTCTACAATTCTTGATGGAAATCGTTTATTTCTATATTTACTTGTTTAAATCGTATTTTAGCGTTTAAAACAATCTAAATTAGACATGAAATCACTATTTTAAATAACTGGATTTCGAAAGAGAACCATAGTAAATCAACACAAACAGAACCACAGTAAATCAAAAAGTACAACTTGCAATATGTCTGGAACGAATCTAAAGTAGAAAACGAAGTTTTCTCGTTTCCCACGCTAAAATGCATGAAATACACTGTTATTGCTGAAAATTGGAAATAGATTGAAAAATCTGCCGATGCTTTCTACAATTCTTGATGGAAATCGCTTATTCTCTAATGTTATTGTTTAAAGCGTATTTAGGCTTAAAATGATCAAAATAAGCATGAAAATCACTATTTTAATAACTGGATTCGATCAGAGAACCACAGTAAATCACACAAAGTACAACTTATGCAATATGTCTGGAACGAATCTAAAGTAGAAAACCGAAGTTTTCGTGTTTCCCTGCTAAAATGCATGAAATAACACTGTTATATGCTGAACATGTTAGGAAATAGATTGAAACAAATCTGCCGATGGCTTCTACAATTCTTGATGGAAATCGCTTATTTCTCTAATGTTATTGTTTAAAGCGTATTTAAGTGCTTAAAATGATCAAAATAAGCATGAAAAATCACTATTTTAATAACTGGATTTCGATCAGAGAACCACAGTAAATCACACAAAGTACAACTTATGCAATATGTCTGGAACGAATCTAAAGTAGAAAACCGAGTTTTCTCGTGTTTCCCACTGCTAAAATGCATGAAATAACACTGTTATTGCTGAACATGTTAGGAAATAGATTGAAACAAATCTGCCGATGGCTTCTACAATTCTTGATGGAAATCGCTTATTTCTCTAATGTTATTGTTTAAAGCGTATTTAAGTGCTTAAAATGATCAAAAAAGCATGAAAATCACTATTTTAATAACTGGATTTCGATCAGAGAACCACAGTAAATCACACAAAGTACAACTTATGCAATATGTCTGGAACGAATCTAAAGTAGAAAACCGAAGTTTTCTCGTGTTTCCCACTGCTAAAATGCATGAAATAACACTGTTATATTGCTGAACATGTTAGGAAATAGATTGAAACAAATCTGCCGATGGCTCTACAATTCTTGATGGAAATCGCTTATTTCTCTAATGTTATTGTTTAAAGCGTATTTAAGTGCTAAAATGATCAAAATAAGCATGAAAATCACTATTTTAATAACTGGATTTCGATCAGAGAACCACAGTAAATCACACAAAGTACAACTTATGCAATATGTCTGGAACGAATCTAAAGTAGAAAACCGAAGTTTCTCGTGTTTCCCACTGCTAAAATGCATGAAATAACACTGTTATATTGCTGAACATGTTAGGAAATAGATTGAAACAAATCTGCCGATGGCTTCTACAATTCTTGATGGAAATCGCTTATTTCTCTAATGTTATTGTTTAAAGCGTATTTAAGCTTAAAATGATCAAAATAAGCATGAAAATCACTATTTTAATAACTGGATTTCGATCAGAGAACCACAGTAAATCACACAAAGTACAACTTATGCAATATGTCTGGAACGAATCTAAAGTAGAAAACCGAAGTTTTCTCGTGTTTCCCACTGCTAAAATGCATGAAATAACACTGTTATATTGCTGAACATGTTAGGAAATAGATTGAAACAAATCTGCCGATGGCTTCTACAATTCTTGATGGAAATCGCTTATTCTCTAATGTTATTGTTTAAAGCGTATTTAAGTGCTTAAAATGATCAAAATAAGCATGAAAATCACTATTTTAATAACTGGATTTCGATCAGAGAACCACAGTAAATCACACAAAGTACAACTTATGCAATAGTCTGGAACGAATCTAAAGTAGAAAACCGAAGTTTTCTCGTGTTTCCCACGCTAAAATGCATGAAATAACACTGTTATATTGCTGAACATGTTAGGAAATAGATTGAAACAAATCTGCCGATGGCTTCTACATTCTTGATGGAAATCGCTTATTCTCTAATGTTATTGTTTAAAGCGTATTTAAGTGCTTAAAATGATCAAAATAAGCATGAAAATCACTATTTAATAACTGGATTTCGATCAGAGAACCACAGTAAATCACACAAAGTACAACTTATGCAATATGTCTGGAACGAATCTAAAGTAGAAAACCGAAGTTTTCTCGTGTTTCCCACTGCTAAAATGCATGAAATAACACTGTTATATTGCTGAACATGTTAGGAAATAGATTGAAACAAATCTGCCGATGGCTTCTACAATTCTTGATGGAAATCGCTTATTTCTCTAATGTTATTGTTTAAAGCGTATTTAAGTGCTTAAAATGATCAAAATAAGCATGAAAATCACTATTTTAATAACTGGATTTCGATCAGAGAACCACAGTAAATCACACAAAGTACAACTTATGCAATATGTCTGGAACGAATCTAAAGTAGAAAACCGAAGTTTTCTCGTGTTTCCCACTGCTAAAATGCATGAAATAACACTGTTATTGCTGAACATGTTAGGAAATAGATTGAAACAAATCTGCCGATGGCTTCTACAATTCTTGATGGAAATCGCTTATTTCTCTAATGTTATTGTTTAAAGCGTATTTAAGTGCTTAAAATGATCAAAATAAGCATGAAAATCACTATTTTAATAACTGGATTTCGATCAGAGAACCACAGTAAATCACACAAAGTACAACTTATGCAATATGTCTGGAACGAATCTAAAGTAGAAAACCGAAGTTTTCTCGTGTTTCCCACTGCTAAAATGCATGAAATAACACTGTTATATTGCTGAACATGTTAGGAAATAGATTGAAACAAATCTGCCGATGGCTTCTACAATTCTTGATGGAAATCGCTTATTTCTCTAATGTTATTGTTTAAAGCGTATTTAAGTGCTTAAAATGATCAAAATAAGCATGAAAATCACTATTTTAATAACTGGATTTCGATCAGAGAACCACAGTAAATCACACAAAGTACAACTTATGCAATATGTCTGGAACGAATCTAAAGTAGAAAACCGAAGTTTTCTCGTGTTTCCCACTGCTAAAATGCATGAAATAACACTGTTATATGCTGAACATGTTAGGAAATAGATTGAAACAAATCTGCCGATGGCTTCTACAATTCTTGATGGAAATCGCTTATTTCTCTAATGTTATTGTTTAAAGCGTATTTAAGTGCTTAAAATGATCAAAATAAGCATGAAAATCACTATTTTAATAACTGGATTTCGATCAGAGAACCACAGTAAATCACACAAAGTACAACTTATGCAATATGTCTGGAACGAATCTAAAGTAGAAAACCGAAGTTTTCTCGTGTTTCCCACTGCTAAAATGCATGAAATAACACTGTTATATTGCTGAACATGTTAGGAAATAGATTGAAACAAATCTGCCGATGGCTTCTACAATTCTTGATGGAAATCGCTTATTTCTCTAATGTTATTGTTTAAAGCGTATTTAAGTGCTTAAAATGATCAAAATAAGCATGAAAATCACTATTTTAATAACTGGATTTCGATCAGAGAACCACAGTAAATCACACAAAGTACAACTTATGCAATATGTCTGGAACGAATCTAAAGTAGAAAACCGAAGTTTTCTCGTTTTCCCACTGCTAAAATGCATGAAATAACACTGTTATATTGCTGAACATTTAGGAAATAGATTGAAACAAATCTGCCGATGGCTTCTACAATTCTTGATGGAAATCGCTTATTTCTCTAATGTTATTGTTTAAAGCGTATTTAAGTGCTTAAATGATCAAAATAAGCATGAAAATCACTATTTTAATAACTGGATTTCGATCAGAGAACCACAGTAAATCACACAAAGTACAACTTATGCAATATGTCTGGAACGAATCTAAAGTAGAAAACCGAAGTTTTCTCGTGTTTCCCACTGCTAAAATGCATGAAATAACACTGTTATATTGCTGAACATGTTAGGAAATAGATTGAAACAAATCTGCCGATGGCTTCTACAATTCTTGATGGAAATCGCTTATTTCTAATGTTATTGTTTAAAGCGTATTTAAGTGCTTAAAATGATCAAAATAAGCATGAAAATCACTATTTTAATAACTGGATTTCGATCAGAGAACCACAGTAAATCACACAAAGTACAACTTATGCAATATGTCTGGAACGAATCTAAAGTAGAAAACCGAAGTTTCTCGTGTTTCCCACTGCTAAAATGCATGAAATAACACTGTTATATTGCTGAATGTTAGGAAATAGATTGAAACAAATCTGCCGATGGCTTCTACAATTCTTGATGGAAATCGCTTATTTCTCTAATGTTATTGTTTAAAGCGTATTAAGTGCTTAAAATGATCAAAATAAGCATGAAAATCACTATTTTAATAACTGGATTTCGATCAGAGAACCACAGTAAATCACACAAAGTACAACTTATGCAATATGTCTGGAACGAATCTAAAGTAGAAAACCGAAGTTTTCTCGTGTTTCCCACTGCTAAAATGCATGAAATAACACTGTTATATTGCTGAACATGTTAGGAAATAGATTGAAACAAATCTGCCGATGGCTTCTACAATTCTTGATGGAAATCGCTTATTTCTCTAATGTTATTGTTTAAAGCGTATTTAAGTGCTTAAAATGATCAAAATAAGCATGAAAATCACTATTTTAATAACTGGATTTCGATCAGAGAACCACAGTAAATCACACAAAGTACAACTTATGCAATATGTCTGGAACGAATCTAAAGTAGAAAACCGAAGTTTTCTCGTGTTTCCCACTGCTAAAATGCATGAAATAACACTGTTATATTGCTGAACATGTTAGGAAATAGATTGAAACAAATCTGCCGATGGCTTCTACAATTCTTGATGGAAATCGCTTATTTCTCTAATGTTATTGTTTAAAGCGTATTTAAGTGCTTAAAATGATCAAAATAAGCATGAAAATCACTATTTTAATAACTGGATTTCGATCAGAGAACCACAGTAAATCACACAAAGTACAACTTATGCAATATGTCTGGAACGAATCTAAAGTAGAAAACCGAAGTTTTCTCGTGTTTCCCACTGCTAAAATGCATGAAATAACACTGTTATTGCTGAACATGTTAGGAAATAGATTGAAACAAATCTGCCGATGGCTTCTACAATTCTTGATGGAAATCGCTTATTTCTCTAATGTTATTGTTTAAAGCGTATTTAAGTGCTTAAAATGATCAAAATAAGCATGAAAATCACTATTTTAATAACTGGATTTCGATCAGAGAACCACAGTAAATCACACAAAGTACAACTTATGCAATGTCTGGAACGAATCTAAAGTAGAAAACCGAAGTTTTCTCGTGTTTCCCACTGCTAAAATGCATGAAATAACACTGTTATATTGCTGAACATGTTAGGAAATAGATTGAAACAAATCTGCCGATGGCTTCTACAATGATGGAAATCGCTTATTTCTCTAATGTTATTGTTTAAAGCGTATTTAAGTGCTTAAAATGATCAAAATAAGCATGAAAATCACTATTTTAATAACTGGATTTCGATCAGAGAACCACAGTAAATCACACAAAGTACAACTTATGCAATATGTCTGGAACGAATCTAAAGTAGAAAACCGAAGTTTTCTCGTGTTTCCCACTGCTAAAATGCATGAAATAACACTGTTATTGCTGAACATGTTAGGAAATAGATTGAAACAAATCTGCCGATGGCTTCTACAATTCTTGATGGAAATCGCTTATTTCTCTAATGTTATTGTTTAAAGCGTATTAAGTGCTTAAAATGATCAAAAAAGCATGAAATCACTATTTTAATAACTGGATTTCGATCAGAGAACCACAGTAAATCACACAAAGTACAACTTATGCAATATGTCTGGAACGAATCTAAAGTAGAAAACCGAAGTTTTCTCGTGTTTCCCACTGCTAAAATGCATGAAATAACACTGTTATATTGCTGAACATTAGGAAATAGATTGAAACAAATCTGCCGATGGCTTCTACAATTCTTGATGGAAATCGCTTATTTCTCTAATGTTATTGTTTAAAGCGTATTTAAGTGCTTAAAATGATCAAAATAAGCATGAAAATCACTATTTTAATAACTGGATTTCGATCAGAGAACCACAGTAAATCACACAAAGTACAACTTATGCAATATTCTGGAACGAATCTAAAGTAGAAAACCGAAGTTTCTCGTGTTTCCCACTGCTAAAATGCATGAAATAACGTTATTGCTGAACATGTTAGAAAATAGATTGAAACAAATCTGCCGATGCTTCTACAATTCTTGATGGAAATCGCTTTTCTCTAATGTTATTGTTTAAAGCGTATTTAAGTGCTTCAAAATAAGCATGAAAATCACTATTTTAATAACTGGATCGATAGAGAACCACAGTAAATCACACAAAGTACAACTGCAAAAAAATCTAGAAAACCGAAGTTTCTCGTGTTTCCACTGCTAAAATGCATGAAATAACACTGTTATGCTGAACATGTTAGGAAATAGATTGAAACAAATCTGCCGATGGCTTCTACAATTCTTGATGGAAATCGCTTATTTCTCTAAAGCGTATTTAAGTGCTTAAAATGATCAAAATAAGCATGAAAATCACTATTTTAATAACTGGATTTCGATCAGAGAAACACACTAAATCAACAATATGTCTGGAACGAATCTAAAGTAGAAAACCGAAGTTTCTCGTGTTTCCACTGCTAAAATGCATGAAATAACACTGTTTGCTGAAAGGAAAATTGAAACAAATCTGCCGATTCTACAATTTGATGGAAATCGCTTATTTCTCTAATGTTATTGTTTAAAGCGTATTTAAGTGCTTAAAATGATCAAAATAAGCATGAAAATCACTATTTAAATAACTGGATTTCGATCAGAGAACCACAGTAAATCACACAAAGTACAACTTATGCAATATGTCTGGAACGAATCTAAAGTAGAAAACCGAAGTTTTCTCGTGTTTCCCACTGCTAAAATGCATGAAATAACACTGTTATATTGCTGAACATGTTAGGAAATAGATTGAAACAAATCTGCCGATGGCTTCTACAATTCTGATGGAAATCGCTTATTTCTCTAATGTTATTGTTAAAGCGTATTTAAGTGCTTAAAATGATCAAAAAGCATGAAAATCACTATTTTAATAACTGGATTTCGATCAGAGAACCACAGTAAATCACACAAAGTACAACTTATGCAATATGTCTGGAACGAATCTAAAGTAGAAAACCGAAGTTTTCTCGTGTTTCCCACTGCTAAAATGCATGAAATAACACTGTTATATTGCTGAACATGTAGGAAATAGATTGAAACAAATCTGCCGATGGCTTCTACAATTCTTGATGGAAATCGCTTATTTCTCTAATGTTATGTTTAAAGCGTATTTAAGTGCTTAAAATGATCAAAATAAGCATGAAAATCACTATTTTAATAACTGGATTTCGATCAGAGAACCACAGTAAATCACACAAAGTACAACTTATGCAATATGTCTGGAACGAATCTAAAGTAGAAAACCGAAGTTTTTCTCGTGTTTCCCACGCTAAAATGCATGAAATAACACTGTTATATTGCTGAACATGTTAGGAAATAGATTGAAACAAATCTGCCGATGGCTTCTACAATTCTTGATGGAAATCGCTTATTTCTCTAATGTTATTGTTTAAGCGTATTTTAAGTGCTTAAAATGATCAAAATAAGCATGAAAATCACTATTTAATAACTGGATTTCGATCAGAGAACCACAGTAAATCACACAAAGTACAACTTATGCAATATGTCTGGAACGAATCTAAAGTAGAAAACCGAAGTTTTCTCGTGTTTCCCACTGCTAAAATGCATGAAATAACACTGTTATATTTGAACATGTTAGGAAATAGATTGAAACAAATCTGCCGATGGCTTCTACAATTCTTGATGAAATCGCTTATTCTCTAATGTTATTGTTAAAGCGTATTAAGTGCTTAAAATGATCAAAATAACATGAAAATCACTATTTTAATAACTGGATTCGATCAGAGAACCACAGTAAATCACACAAAGTACAACTTATGCAATATGTCTGGAACGAATCTAAAGTAGAAAACCGAAGTTTTCTCGTGTTTCCCACTGCTAAAATGCATGAAATAACACTGTTATATTGCTGAACATGTTAGGAAATAGATTGAAACAAATCTGCCGATGGCTTCTACAATTCTGATGGAAATCGCTTATTTCTCTAATGTTATTGTTAAAGCGTTTTAAGTGCTAAAAATCAAAAATAAGCATGAAAATCACTTTTAATAACTGGATTTCGATCAGAGAACCACAGTAAATCACACAAAGTACAACTTATGCAATATGTCTGGAACGAATCTAAAGTAGAAACCGAAGTTTCTCGTGTTTCCCACTGCTAAAATGCATGAAATAACACTGTTATATTGCTGAACATGTAGGAAATAGATTGAAACAAATCTGCCGATGGCTTCTACAATTCTTGATGGAAATCGCTTATTTCTCTAATGTTATTGTTAAAGCGTATTAAGTGCTTAAAATGATCAAAATAAGCAGAAAATCACTATTTAATAACTGGATTTCGATCAGAGAACCACAGTAAATCACACAAAGTACAACTTATGCAATATGTCTGGAACGAATCTAAAGTAGAAAACCGAAGTTTCTCGTGTTTCCCACGCTAAAATGCATGAAATAACACTGTTATATTGCGAACATGTAGGAAATATTGAAACAAATCTGCCGATGGCTTCTACAATTCTTGATGGAAATCGCTTATTTCCTAATTATTTTAAAGCGTATTAAGTGCTTAAAATCAAAAAAGCAAAATCACTATTTAATAACTGATTTCGATCAGAGAACCACAGTAAATCACACAAAGTACAACTTATGCAATATGTCTGGAACGAATCTAAAGTAGAAAACCGAAGTTTTCTCGTTTCCCACTGCTAAAAGCATGAAATAACACTGTTATAGCTGAACATGTTAGGAAATAGATGAAACAAATCTGCCGATGGCTCTACAATTCTGATGAAATCGCTTATTCTCTAATTATTTAAAGCGTATTTAAGTGCTTAAAATGATCAAAATAAGCATGAAAATCACTATTTTAATAACTGGATTCGATCAGAGAACCACAGTAAATCACACAAAGTACAACTAGCAATATGTCTGGAACGAATCTAAAGTAAAAACCGAAGTTTTCTCGGTCCCACTGCTAAAATGCATGAAATAACACTGTATATGCTGAACATGTTAGGAAATAGATGAAACAAATCTGCCGATGGCTTCTACAATTCTTGATGAAACGCTTATTTCTCTAATGTATTGTTAAAGCGTATTAAGTGCTTAAAAGATCAAAATAAGCATGAAAATCACTATTAATAACTGGATTCGATCAGAGAACCACAGTAAATCACACAAAGTACAACTTATGCAATATGTCTGAACGAATCTAAAGTAAAACCGAAGTTTCTCGTGTTCCCACTGCTAAAATGCATGAAATAACACTGTTATATTGCTGAACATTAGGAAATAATTGAAACAATCTGCCGATGGCTTCTACAATCTTGATGGAATCGCTCTAATTATTGTTTAAAGCGTATTAAGGCTTAAAAGATCAAAATAAGCATGAAAATCACTATTTTAATAACTGGATTTCGATCAGAGAACCACAGTAAATCACAAAGTACAACTTATGCAATAGTCTGAACGAATCTAAAGTAGAAAACCGAAGTTTCTCGTGTTTCCCACTGCTAAAATGCATGAATAACACTGTTATATTGAACATGTTAGGAAATAGATGAAACAATCTGCCGATGGCTTCTACAATTCTGATGAAATCGCTATTCCTCTAATGTTATTGTTAAAGCGTATTTAAGTGCTTAAAATGATCAAAATAAGCATGAAAACACTATTTTAATAACTGGATTTCGATCAGAGAACCACAGTAAATCACAAAGTACAACTATGCAATATGTCTGGAACGAATCTAAAGTAAAAACCGAATTTCTCGTGTCCACCCAAAAAATGAAATAACACTGTTATATTGCTGAACATGTTAGGAAATAGATTGAAACAAATCTGCCGATGGCTTCTACAATTCTTGAGGAAATCGCTTATTTCTAATGTTATTGTTTAAAGCGTATTAAGTGCTTAAAATGATCAAAATAAGCATGAAAATCACTATTTTAATAACTGATTCGATCAAGAACCACAGAAATCACACAAAGTACAACTTGCAATATGTCTGGAACGAATCTAAAAGTAAAACGAAGTTTCTCGTGTTTCCCACTGCTAAGCATGAAATAACACTGTATATTGCTGAACATAGGAAATAGATTGAAACAAATGCCGATGCTCTACAATTCTGATGGAAATCGCTATTTCTCTAATTTATTGTTTAAAGCGTATTTAAGTGCTTAAAATGATCAAAATAAGCAAAAATCACTATTTTAATAACTGATTTCGATCAGAGAACCACAGTAAACACACAAAGTACAACTAGCAATATCTGGAACGAATCTAAGTAAAAACCGAAGTTTTCTCGTTTCCCACTGCTAAAATGCATGAAATAAACACGTTATATTGCTGAACATTAGGAAATAGATGAAACAAATCGCCGATGCTTCTACAATTCTTGATGAAATCGCTATTTCTCAAGTATTGTTTAAAGCGTATTTAAGTGCTTAAAATGACAAAATAAGCATGAAAATCACTATTTTAATAACTGATTTCGATCAGAAACCACAGTAAATCACACAAAGTACAACTTATGCAATATCTGGAACGAATCTAAAGTAGAAAACCGAAGTTTTCTCGTGTTCCCACTGCTAAATGCATGAAAAACACTGTTATATGCTGAACATTAGGAAATAGATTGAAACAATCTGCCGATGTCTCTACAATTCTTGATGGAAATCGCTTATTCTCTAATGTATTGTTTAAAGCGTATTAAGTGCTTAAAATGATCAAAATAAGCATGAAAACACTATTTAATAACTGATTCGATCAGAGAACCACAGTAAATCACACAAAGTACAACTATGCAATATGTCTGGAACAATCTAAAGTAAAAACCGAAGTTTCTCGTTTTCCCACTGCTAAAATGCATAATAACACTGTTTATATGCTGAATCATGTAGAAATAGATGAAACAAATCTGCCGATGCTTCTACAATCTTGATGGAAATCGCTTATTGCTCTAATGTTATTGTTTAAAGCGTATTTAAAGTGCTTAAAATGACAAAATAAGCATGAAAATCACTATTTTAATAACTGGATTTCGATCAGAAACCACAGAAATCACACAAATACAACTTATGCAATAGTCTGGAACGAATCTAAAGTAGAAAACGAAGTTTCTCGGTTTCCCACTGCTAAAATGCATGAACACAACTGTTATATTGCTGAACATGTTAGAAATAGATTGAAACAAATCTGCCGATGCTCTACAATTCTGATGGAAACGCTTATTCTCTAATCTATTGTTTAAAGCGTATTAAGTGCTAAAATGATCAAATAACATGAAAATCACTATTTAATAACTGATTCGATCAAGAACCACAGAAATCACACAAAGTACAACTTATCAATGCTGAACGAATCTAAAGTAGAAAACCGAAGTTTCTCGTGTTCCCACTGCTAAAATGCATGAAAACACTGTAATTGCTGAACATGTTAGGAAATAATTGAAACAAATCTGCCGATGCTCTACAATCTGATGGAAATCGCTTATTCTCTAATTTAGTTAAAGCGTATTAAGTGCTTAAAATGATCAAAATAAGAGGAAATCACTAATTAATAACTGATTTCGATCACGAGAACCACAGTAACTCACACAAAGACAACTTATGCAATATCTGAACGAACTAGAAAAAACCGAAGTTTTCTCGTGCGGTTTCCCACGCTAAATCCAGAAAATCAACACTGTTATATGCTGAACAATGTTAGGAAAAATAGATGAAAACAAATCGCCTAATCTCTACAATTTCTTGATGAAAGCGGCTTATTTCCTAAGTTATGTTAAAGCGATTTAAGTGCTTAAAAATATCAAAAAAGCAATGAAAAAATCGACTAGTTAATAACGATTTCGATCAGAGACAAACCACAGTAATCAACACAAAGTACAACTTACAAATGTCGGACGAATCTAAAGTAGAAAACCGAATTTTCTCGGTTCCCACGGCTAAAATGCATGAAATAACACGTTATATCTGCGAACATGTTGAAATACATGAAACAAATCGTGCGAGGCCTCTACAATTCTGATGAAATCGCTTTTTCTCTAAATGTATTGTTTAAAGCGTATTAAGTGCTTAAAAATCAAATAAGCAGAAACTCACTATAAAACCGATTTCGATCAGAGAACCACATAAATCACACAAATACAACTTAGCAAATGTCTGGACGAATCTAAAGTAGAAAACCGAATTTTCTGTGTTCCCACTGCTAAAATCATGACATAACACTGTTTTATCTTGCTGAACATGTATGAAAATAATGAAACAAATCTGCGATGGCCTCCAATCTTGATGGAAATCGCTATTTCTCTAATGTGTTGTAAAGCGTATATAAGTTGCTTCAATGATCAAAATAAGCATGAAATCACTATTTAATAACTGGATTCATCAAGAACCCACATACATCACACAAAGTACACCCTATAAATATCTGGAACGAATCTAAAGTAAAAACCCGAAACTTTCTCTGTGTTTTCCCACTGCTAAATGGCATGAAATACACGTATACTGCTGAAATGTAGGAAATAGATTGAAACAAATCTGCCGATGCTTCTACAATTCTTATAAATCGCTTACTCTAAATGTATGTAGCGACTAATGCTTAAAAATTGATCAAAATAAGCTGAAAATCACCATATATAACTGGATTTCGATCAGAGAACCCACAAGTAATCACACAAATACAACTTATGCAATATGTCGAACGATCTGCAATTAGAAAACCGAAGTTTTTCCTCGTGTTCCCACTGCTTAAAATCATGAAAATAACACTGGTTAAATGCTCGAACAGTAGGAAATAAGATGAAAACAAATTTGCCGATGAAACTTCTAACAATCTCGATGAAATCGCTATTTCTCTAAGGTAGTGTTAAAGCGTATTATGCTTACAAATGATCAACTAAGCCAGAAAGCTACTATTTTTTATGACGGATTTCGATCAGAGAACCACAGAAATGCACCAAAGTACAACTATGCATGTCTGGAAACGAATCTAAAGTAGAAACCGAAGTTTTCTCGTGTTTTGTGGTTTGCCCACTGCTAAAATTGCATGAAATAACACTGTTATATGCTAACATTTTAGGAAATAGATTAAACAATCTGCCGATGCTTCACAATCTGAGGAATCCTTATACTCTAATGTTATTGTTAAAGCGTATTTAAAGTGCTAAAATAAAAAATAAGGCAAAAACACTATTTTTAATAACGGATTTCGATCAGAGAACCACAGTAAAATCAACAAATATACAACTTAATGCATATCTGTAACGAATCATAAAGAAGAAACCGGGGGAAGTTTTCTGTGTTTCCCACAGCTAAAATGCAAAATAACACGTATACTTGCTGAAATCATTTAGGAAATAGGATAGAAACAAACTCCGATAGCCACAATCTTAGGATCGCTTATTCGCTATATGTTATTGTTTAAAGCGATTATGTGCTTAAAATGATCAAATAACATGAAAATGCACTATTTTAATAACTGATTTCGGATCAAGAAACCACAGTAATCACTATCAAAGTTCAAGCCTATGCAATTAATCTGTAAACGATCTAAAGTAGAAAACCGAGAGTTTTCCTCGCGTTTCCCACGCTAAGAGCAAGTAAAACACTGTTATATGCGAAGCATTAGAAAATAGATTGAAACAAACGCCGAGGCTCTACAATTCTGAGAAACGCTTATTCCTATTAGTTAATATCGTATTAGTGCTAAAATGATGCAAAATAAGGCATGAATAAATCAACATTTAATACCGGATCACAAGAACCACAGTAAAATCACACAAAGGACAACTTATGCATGATGCTGACGAATCTAAAATAAAAAACCGAAAGTTTTCCTCGTGTTCCCACTGCTAAATGCAATGAAAATAAACACTGTATTTCTGAACATTTAGAAATAGATTGAATACAAATCTGCCGAGCTTACAATTCTGATGGAAATCGCTTATTTCCTAATATGTATGTTGTAAAGCGTATTAAGTGCTTAAAAGAATCAAAATAACAGAAAGCCATCTATTTTAATAAGTGATTTCGATCCAAGAACCACGTAATATCACACAAAGACAGACTTAGCAATATGTCTGAACGAATCAAAGTATAAACCAATTTCTCTTTCCCATCCTAAAAGCACAAAAATACACGTTATTGCTGATACATTTAGAAAACGATGAAACAAAATCGCCGGCTATCTACATATCTGATGAACCTTATTCTTCTAATGTTGATTGTTTAAAGCGTATTTAAGTCTTAAATCAAATAAGCAAAAATCACTATTATAACTGGATTCGATCAAAAACCACAGTAAATCACACAAAGTACGAACTTATTGAATATGTCATGGAACGAATCTAAAGTAGAACCGAAGTTTTCTCGTTTCCCACTGCTAAAATGCTGAAATAACACTGTTATATTGCGAACATGTTAGGAAATAGATTGAAACAAAATTCTGCGATGCTTCACATTTGATGGAAAATCGCTTATTTCTCTAATGTTATTGTTAAAAGCGTATTTAAGTGCTTAATGATCAAAGATAAGCATTGAAAATCACTATTTTAATAACTGGATTTCGATCGAGAACCACAGTAAATCACACAAGTAAACTTATGCAATATGTCTGGAACGATCTAAAGTAAAAAACGGTTTTCTCTGTTTCCCTGCTTAAACATGAAATACACTGTATATTCTAACATTAGGAAATAGAACAATCTGCCGATGGCTTCTACAATTCTTGATGGAAATCGCTTATTTTCTATGTTATGTTTAAAGCGTATTTAAGTGCTAAATGATCAAATAAGCATGAAAAATCACTATTTAATAACTGGATTCGATCAGAGAACCACAGTAAATCACACAAGTCACTTATGCAATATTGTCTGGACGAATCTAAGTAAGAAACCCGAAGATTTCTCGAGTTTGCCACTGCTAAAATGCATGAAATAACACTGTTATATTGGCTGAACATGTTAGGAAATAGATTGAAAAATCTGCCATGGCTTCTACAATCTGATGGAATCGCTTATTTCTAATGTTATTGTTAAAGCGTATTAAGTGCTTAAAATGATCAAAATAAGCATGAAAAATCACTATTAATAACTGGATTTCGATCAGAGAACCAGGTAATCACACAAAGTCAACTTATGCATATCTGGAACGAATCTAAATAGAAACCGAGTTTTCGTCGAGTTTCCCACTGCTAAAAATGCATGAAATAAACTGTTTATTGCTGAACATGTTAGGAATAGATTGAACAAATCTGCGATGGCTTCTACAATTTTGATGGAAATCGCTATTTCTCTAATGTTATGTGTTTAAAGCGTATTTAAGTGCTTAAAATGATCAAAATAAGCAGAAAAATCACTTATTTTAATAACTGGATTTCGATCAGAGAACACAGTAATACAAAAGTACAACTTATGCAATATGTCTGGAACGAATCTAAGTGAAACAAGTTTTCTCGGTTTCCCACTGCAAATGCATGAATACTGTTATATGGTGAACAGTTAGGAAATAATTGAAACAAATCTGCCGATGGCTGTCTAATTCTTGATGGAAATCGCTTATTTCTCTAATGTTTTGTTAAAGGTATTTAAGTGCTTTAAATGATCAAATAAGCTGAAAACACTATTTTAATAACGGATTTCGATCAGAGAACCACAGTAAATCACACAGTAACAACTTATGCAATATGTCTGAACGATAAAGTAGAAAACCGAAGTTTTCCGTTTCCACTGCTAAATGCGATGAAATACATGTTATATGCTGAACATGTTTAGAAATAGATTGAAACAAATCTGCGATGGTTCTACAATTCTTGATGGAAATCGCTTATTTCTCTAATTTATGTTTAAAGCGTATTTATTTAAGTGCTTAAAATGATCAAAATAAGCATGAATCACTATTTTAATAACTGGATTCGATCAGAGAAACACAGTAAATACACAAAGTACAACTTATGCATATGTCTGGAACGAAGCTAAAGTAGAAACCGAAGTTTCTGAGTTCCCACTGCTAAAATGCAATAACATGTTATATTGCTGAACATGTTAGGAATAATTGAAACAAATCTTTGCCGATGTTCTACAATCTTATGGTAAAATCGTTTATCCTAATTTATTGTTTAAGGTATTTAAGTGCTTAAAGATCAAAAAAAACATTGAAAAATCACTATTTAATAACTGGATTTCGATCAGAGAAACCACAGTAAATCAACACAAAGTACAAACTTATGGCAATATGTTGGAACGAATCTAAAGTAGAAAGCCGAAGTTTTCTCGTTTCCCACTGCATAAAATGATGAAATAACACTGTTATATTGCTGAACATGTTAGGAAATAGATTGAAACAAATCTGCGGGCTTCTACAATTCTTGATGGAAATCGCTTATTTCTCTATGTTATTGTTAAAGCGTATTTAAGTGCTTAAAATGATCAAAATAAGCTCATAAATCACTATTTAAATGGATTCGATCAGAGAACCACAGTAAAATCACACAAAGTACAACTTATGCAATATGTTGGAACGATCTAAAGTGAAAAGCCTGAGGATTTTCTCGTGTTCTCACGCTAAATGCATGAAATAACCTGTATATTTGGCGAACATGTTAGGAAATAGAGTTGAAACAAACGCCGATGCGTCTACAATTCCTTGATGGAAATCGCTATTTCTATATTAGTGTTAGCGTATTAAGTGCTAAAAGACAAAAATAACATGAAAATCCTATGTTATAACTTGATTTCATCAGAGAACCACAGTAAACACACAAAGACAACGTATGCAATATGCCTTAACGAATCTAAAGTAAAACCGAAGTTTTCTCGTGTTTCCCCACTGCTAAATAGCATGAAATAACACTGTTATCGAACATTTAGGAATATTGAAACATCTGCCGATGCTTCTACAACTTGAATTGAAACGCTTATTTCTCTAATAGTTTAAAGCGTTTATAGTGCTTAAAATGAATCAAAAACAAAATCACTATTTAAATACTGGATTTCGATAAAAGAACCACAGTAAAACACACAAAGTACAAACTATGCAATATGTTGGAACGAAACTAAAGTAGAAAACCAAGTTTTCCCTCGTGTTCCCACTGCTAATATGCAGTGAAATAACACTGTATATTCTGAAAATGTTAGAAATAGATGAAACAAATCTCCGAGGCTTCTAGTCAACTTGATGGATATATCTCTTTATTTTCTAATGTTATTGTTTAAAGCGATTAAGTGCTAATGATCAAATACATGAAACACTAT
>JACMZG010001908.1:2862177-2972177 GCA_018340805.1 Microvelia longipes
AAAATAATTACTATGTATACACGAGTTGTTGAACACATAATATTGTGTCTACACAGAAAAATATCGGTGTCGAGTGTTCAACCTGGTGTTCAACACCTCGTGTATATGTAGTATATGTAATAATGACAAGTAGGTATCAAATAAATAAAAATAAATTGTACTTACTTCCGTACGAAATTATAGCAATTTCCTCCAGTGATTTGGAAGAATTATTATACACCCTATTTAATAAACTTCCATTGTGTAATTTAATTCTAATCTCTTGTCTTTTAATTGCTTTTAATTCTCCGGACCCAATAAATCTAATTAAGCAGTATTGATCCATTAAAGATGGTAATAAATTAAAAAGGCACAAGTTTCAAACAAAGCACGAATTAACACCAAATAAATATGAAATAAATATGTAAAAAAGGTCAAAGTCTAACCAAAATATCCGTTTTCGCGCTACTCCAACATTGTAGCCAACCTTTACAAAGATCATGTACAACTCCCAAATCTTTTAAACATAGATTCTGAACACTGGCTTCGCCCCTTCCAGACCCTGGAGGGGGAATTAGAAGAAAACCCATACTAGCACAAAATTAAAACAATAGTACAGTATTTAAATTTTAAACCTCCTAATGCTTGCCACTGAAATATTATTGCTTCACTACCTCTTATAAGGAGGTTGAAGCATTGCAACGCATAAAAATCTAACACCCACTTTTTTCATCAAATGTCCACGTTTCAGCACCTAGAGATCCCAAAAATTAAAAAAAATTAGTGTCTGTATGTATGTGTGGATGTATGTGCACTTTTCTTGTTAAGACGCTACAGGTAAAACGGCTCAACCAATTTTAATGAAACTTAGCTCAAAAATCAAGTACTATGAAATGAAGAACTTATTAGATTTTGGAGAAAATCCAACATGGCGTCCTAAAATGGCGGCCATTTTAAATTTTCAAAAAATATTTTTTGTTAAAAATAATTTCCAATAATAATTTAAGGTGTTCTGAGTCCAAAGAGGCCTCAACCACATTGTGGGTGGAACACTTCTCAAGATACATGTAATAAAAAATGAGGCGGCCTGTGTTTTTCAGTGCTGTTTCATGTTGGAGGTAGAGGAGCCATGAATGTGGCAGCTTGTTTTTTGTTAATATTGATTTCCGATGATAGTTTAAGGTGTTCTGAGTCCAACAAAGCCTCAACCACATTTGTGGGTGGAACACTTCTCAAGATATTTGTAATAAAAAATCAGGCCGCGTAGCGGCTTGTGTGTCTCTGTCCTGTTTCATATAGGAGGTAGGGAATACTATCGCAGTCTCATTTCTTATTTAAAAGTTAGATTTGTAAAATTTATTTTCAAATTATCGCATTTTGACAACATGTAAACATCTCCAAAAAAATAGCGACAAATATGAAAAATGGTGGTTTCCGCAGGTTCTACTGGATTTTTTTTTTCTTTTTTTTTTATAATATTTCCTTTATTAGAAAAAATACATAATTATAATGTCAAACTTCTTAAATCATTATTATACAAAGAAATTTCCATATCTTCTTAAGATTAAAATGTAATGAAAGAAAACTTTTGGTATATTCTTGTAGGTCTCGTAAAAGTAGGGTATGGTGCGCGTTGTAACGAAATCGCTATCTCTTACTGTTTTCCCGCTATTTAATCTTCTTTTTTTATATTCGTTATTAATGGATCACCCGAAAATATATTGTGATAACATGCATTTAGACAAAGTTAGCCTATTTTATCTAGAAGAAAACAAGCCCGGTCCTAACTCTCTAAGAATTTTTTTCACCGAGATATGGGCCATTTTCTTGAAGGCTAATTTTTAGCTTTAGACGCACTTTTGACCAAGCGGGGGTGGTTACTTCTTACTTTTCCTCTATAATAGGAAAAGTTCTGTGTTTGCATCAAAATTCCGAAACCGAGACTTCACCGGAATTATCCGTTTCAGGTGTTTTTAAGACCTTATGAGTGGTTTTTAGAAAGTTGTCTGTCTGTATGTGTGTGTGTCTGTTATCATGGTAGCTCTCAGTGTGTTTATGCTAGAAAGTTGAAACTTGGTACAAAAATCAACCTCCTGGCCTAGTTGTGCTTTACGGAAGGAAATTTTTGTATGACGTCATTTATCGCCATTAATGACTCAGCAAAAATTTTTAAAAATTCATAAAACGCATAAAAATGACAAAAAAAGTGCTAAGTTTATCAGCATTAGTTCAATTTTTATCGAATGACATAGATACTTTTCTTTAAAAAAATGATAAAAATCAGAAAATCGTCCGATCGAGTTGAAATTTGGTACGAATGTACTTCTGATTGTAATAAAGTATACAAAGTTTCAATTGAATAATAACAGATTATCTTCGGTTTTTGTTCGATCACTAAATATAGCAGCATCAAGCGTGGTTAACTACAATGTACACTAATAATTTTTCGTATTCTGAGGACAAGCGAAGCGAGTCTGAAGGTATACAACAATATATTGAGTGGCCTAGACATTCGGAGGACGAGCGAAGCGAGTCCGAATGGAGAGGAAAATATCTTAGATCATCTTTTGAATTTGCAATGCCATTGACCCCATTAATTTTGAGCCATTTTTACGGCCGCAATTAAATTTAGAGACAATCCGTATTCCTTCGACGCCATCTTAGATGGTGTATGTGCAGTCCTGTAGATGTAGAGGGCCTTGCTCGATCTCAGCTAATGCAGTACTGTACTGGGTGGGACCCCCACTCTAAAATATTTATAAGAGCCTTTTACTGGAAAACGGTTGTTTTTACAGTAAAATTTAATATATCGATTTTTGTAGAAAATTTGCTAACCTTTAATTTGTTATACTACACAAATAGTTATTTGACCAATAGAAAGCGAGATATTTGCGATAAACCGATTTTGGGGCCCTTTGGGGGGCCCTGGGGAAGTTAGCTCAGGGGATAGCAACTCGAACTTTTTTGGGAGATCACATCTCATATTTATCTATCATCCAGCAGAAATTCAGCTTTCCCCAAATTTTTTCCATATATCGGCCTTTTTTGCTTTCGTTGACTGGACCCTAAAAGTCAAAATCTTGGAAGAAAAAAAATGACCTTGAGGGAGATTTTTTGTAGCTCTTAAGTCTCATGTCTTTTTTTAAAACAACCCATGCCAACGTTTATCTACCACTTTCCAATAATGTAAAAATATCCACATGGAGAACTTATGTGAGGGATTGCAATTTTCTGATTAAGCAGTTGAAGTGGAAGTTGAGGAATTTCATGATAAATATTTATGCTGCCATACGTCTTGTTCGGCCACTTTATTTATCCCAAGTGCAGTTGGCTAAATCATTTAAACATAAAAATAAACAGGCCAATTGGTACATACATCCTGAACATTAACAGGACTCAGTAGTTTGTACTGAACACAAATAGGACAAATTAGTATACCCTAAACAAAAGATAAAACAGATAAACTTGTCTTGCCAAACTTGGCAAAGGAAAAACTAATTTGGCCTGCCTATGCTAAACTACAGTTAAGATTTAAATAAACTTATTTAAGCCTTGATTACACGGGGTGACTTTAGCCGCTGGGCGACAAAAGTCTCTCGTGTATTAGGAAAGCGACTAAAATGCTAGTCGCCGGGGAGATGTTTACATTTTGTTGCTAGTCACCGGCAAGTTTATTTTCGGGTGACTAGTTTATGTTAACAAATTCCTAATAGTGTTTACAAAATCTTGTCGCTGGGGATTTTTTTACAGTGTATGTTGAGGGAAAGTAAAAATAAAAAACAAAAATATCTAATTTGAATAGATAAGAATATCGCATTATCCTATGTGTTGCTGTTATAAAGTGTAGATGCAATCTAACAAGCATCCGACTATAAAACAAAATGAAGCCACTTCATTGGGCTCATTGAGTTTTGTTCAATAAATGCTATATAAAACCTGTATATCGGAATTTATTATCGGACATAATAAGACCAGTCAGCGTATAATTTTTATACGGCTTCATTGAGTCGTTTGGTCTCAATGAGTCGTATTTGTCATATATATATATATATATATATATATATATATATATATATATATATATATATATATATATATATACAGTCACATTCGCATGTGTAAAAAAACATTAGTCAATCTTTAAACAAACAAATTGATCAAATATCAAAATCATGGGAGATGAAGTACTATTTACTTACACTGGAAACTCTTCGGAGTTGATTCATCACTTTCCAAATATTGATTTGGGTGAAGGAAAGTGGAAGGTGGCTCTAAAGTCGTTTGAGTGCTATAACAGCATTCCAAATATTGACGAGAGCAATAACCGTCTATATTTGCTGGATGATGATATTATACTTCAAGACAGTGAGGTTAGTGACATGTGGACTTTAATAGAGAATATCAACAAAAAGATGCCTGCTCTTCTTTTGACGGCAGGGTCAGTAGGGGATAGGGTTAAAATAAAATGTTCCAAAACTCTTTTTAATGATGTTGAAAACTCTGCTGAGTGATCTAGGTTTCAAAAGAGGACGCGTTCTTTTAGCCGGAGTTGAACACGAATCGGACTATGCACCTCAACATAAAATATCAAATCGTAAGCTTATGGTTGGCGATATTAAAGAGATTGCTAAAGGTTCATACGAATTGGATGATATAGCTCGTGAGCTACGCGTGTACAACATCGAAGTGAGCGCACACAAGAATACTTTAAAATGTCAGATAAAGAGTATGGGACAAAGAGTGAATTTTATGTCTGAATGTAATATAGGAAATATTCTCGGATTTGATGAAATACTTTTAGACGTCAATAGAATGTACGAATCAAGTAAGGTCATTGACATATTTAAGGTCATTTCCTTGTCTGTCGAGTGTAGTGTTATCAAGGTTTTATCTATATAGAGGGTAAAATAGGACCCGTCACTGAACTAGCAAAATTTACTTTGGCATGTAATGCTGGTGCTCACTTATTTCAAGAAATTATTCTAGAACTAAACGGTCAAGAATTGTATTCGGTAAAATTGCCCGGCCATGCTTGTACAATGAAAGGCTATGCAAGTTTTAACGCTGGTACATTAAGAAAATTAAATTCTGCCGCATGGATGCATCCTAGTGCAACTAAACAGGCTAATCAAGTCGTTAATTTAACAACCGGCGACTTTGCCATATGTCTACCTTTAAATACAGTACTTGGATTCGCAGAGGATTATCAGCATGTTCTTATGAATAGTCGAATGGAGCTAGTTTTAATTAGAGCTAATAAAGACGACAATGCCATCACCCCGCAAGATCCTAGCACGGAAATTACAGGCAACCCAACTGTCGCTATTGAAGTCAGTAAAATATCATGGAAACTTCCGTACATCACACCTGGAGATCGAGAAAGGCTTCGTCTACTATCACAATTAGAGAAAAATCGTCCAATATCTCTACCATTTCGTTCCTGGAGTCTGTTTCAGTATCCGACGTTGCCTCATACGACTGAGACAGTTTGGCCGATAAAGACGTGCACGCAGCTTGAAAAGCCGCGCTATGTCATATTAGGTTTTCAAACGGATCGAAATGCGGATGTAAAGAAAAACGCTTCACAATTTGACAGTATTAAATTAAAGAATGCGCGCTTGTATATTGGTAGCGAGGTTTATCCGTATGATAACCTTCAGCTCGACTTTGAAAAGAAAAAGGTCGTATGGCTTTACGAAATGTACGCCAACTTTCAGAGAACATACTACGGTAAAAACGAGCCGGAACCTTTACTAAGTTACGAAGAGTTTATAAAACTCGCTCCGTTGACAGTGATTGATTGCAGCAGGCAGGTAGAAGCGGTCAGCGCTTCCTCTGTGGATATAAAACTTGTCTTTGAAACAAGTTCAAAGATCCCCCCCAATACGAGCGCCTACTGTCTTATACTTCACGATATGTTTGTAAGTTACAATCTGTTATGTTTTAACAACAAAAAGTACCTAACATAATGTTTAAAACTAACATAGTTTGAATAAAACGAATAATACATTTAGAATTCATTGAAGTCTAATTATATTCTGACACAACACATGTAAACATAACAAAACATAAACTATAAAAGAAAATAGAGCTGTCACTTTCAAATTCCTAAATATGAAAATAAATAAACATGACATTTCCCCCCCTTTAAGAAAAAACAGCGCTAGGGGTATCTTACAGGAGGTCTTCGAATCCTTTGAGATCGTCTTAGTTCTACTGGTTTAGTAGTTTCAGGAAAGTTCTGGCCTCTGTGATTCTCAGAGTTCTCATTTGATTCGTTTGCCGGACGAAGCTGTTCCGTCTTTTGAAGTTGATCAACATGTCTTCTTTGAAGGGTACCCTCTACTTCGACTGTATAATGCAGTTGACCATCTCGACTAACTATTCTCCCTACACTCCATTTTTGGTTAGGTCGGTTATATTGCCTCACAGCTACCCTTTCTCCGATTTCAAATTTCCTATCTACTATGCACAGTCTGTCTTTATATTGTTTATATCTGACTGTAGCTTTCAGATCAGGTCTCAAACTTGTTAAATTGGTCCGAATATTTCGATTTAAAAACAGTTGAGCAGGGCTCTCTCCTGTAGCTCTCCTCGGTGCTCTTCTGTAAGCTAGTAAAAACGTGTTAAGCTTGTCAGACATCGAACCTGGCGCATCTTTAAGTGACTTTAAAGTTTGTTTCATCGACCCAACACAACGTTCTGCTTGACCGTTAGATGATGGATGGAAGGGGGCGCATGTGATGTGCCGTATTTGAAATTTCTTCAGATACTCTGCGAATTCCTGACTTGTGAATGTTGCTGCATTATCACAGACTAAAATCTCAGGGAAGTCGTATCTAGCAAAAAGTTCTTTTAACTTCCCTATGGTGGCCAAAGTAGATGTCGAATTAACGATAAAAACCTCCATCCACTTAGAGTATGCATCCGCCACGACTAAAAAGGTGAATCCACAGAATGGTCCAGCGAAATCTATGTGAATCCGTTCCCATGGCTTTGAAGGATATTCCCAATGATGCACTTCACATTTGGCTGGATTTCGTTGAATTTGAAGACAGCTTAAACAACTTCTGGCCATTCTTTCGATTTCCTTATCTATACCCGGCCAATACACTACTGAACGGGCTAATCCCTTCATTTTCACTACTCCAATGTGCCCTAGGTGGAGTTCTTTGAGAATGGATTCCCTGAATTTCGGAGGTACATACAATCTGGTGCCCTGAAAAATGCATCCACTCTCTAGAGTGTATAAAGAAGGCCTTCCTCCTTCCTTGAGTTTTGGTACAACCTTTCATTTCCGGGTCTCTTTGAGTCTCTCTAGCGACTTCTATTGGAGTGATTGGCAGAATTTCCATTTGAGAAATTAAATATAATCCCAGATCATCTTGTTTGTATAATGCTTCAGACTTAAGTGGGAATCGTGACATACAGTCTGCATTCCATGGTGTCGGTTTTTCTGTATCTTATGTCAAATTGGAATACTTGAAGATACATTGCATAGCGTAGTAATCGAGCTGCACTCAAGCAAGGAAGTCCTGCTTTGTTACCGAAGATATGTACTAATGGTTGGTGATCTGTCAATATAAATCGTTGACATACAAATAGTGAAAGAATTTTTCGACTCCCACCTAATGGCTAGCGCTTCCTTGTCAATTTGTGAGTACTTCTGTTGAGTTGAAGTTAAAGTTTTAGAAGCGTAAGCTATCGGCCTTTCCTCTCCATCAGGGTATTGATGAGATAAAACGGCTCCCATACCCACAGGAGATGCATCCACAGCCAGGATAAGAGGTAATGTTGGATCGTAGTGTGCCAATATTTTTGAGGACGTCAACTCAGTTTAATTTTCAGAAATGCTTCTTCACACTTTTGATCCCAATTAAATGGTACGTCTTTTGGTGAGCTCATTCAGAGGTAGGCAACTGTTGATAGATTTGGAAGAAATCGTCCGTAAAGGTAACCATGCTAAAAAGCTTTATCTCTTTAACACTTTTAGGACGGGAATTTCTAGCAGTGCTTTTACCTTATCTGTTGTTGTATGAATCCCCCTCCTATCAATTTTGAACCCCAAGTATACCATTTCGTTTTGAAAAAACTCACTTTTAGCTTTATTGACCCGTAAGTTAGACTTTGATAGCCTTTCCAAAACCTGTTTAAGCCGATCTATGTGATCTTTTCGAGTTCTTCCTGTGATTGCTATGTCGTCGAAGAACACACAAACACCTGGAATGTCTCCTAATAGCGAGTCCATATATTTTTGCCACTCTGCTGGTGCTGAACTTACGCCGAACATTAGCCGATTGCATTTATACAAACCCTTATGAGTGTTAATAGTTAAAAGCTTGGAACTCTCATTCGTTACTCTCATATGTAGGTATGCGGTGCTTAGGTCTGAACGGGTGAACTGTTCTCCTCCATTAAACTTAGCAAATAATTCTTCAGTCTTAGGGAATGGATACTGTGTTACATTTAGATGAGCGTTCAAGGTAACACTATAATCGGCACATAATCTAATTTTGCCATTTGGTTTAACCACAGGCACTACTGGGGTCGCCCAATCGGAAAATGAGATTTTAGTTATTACCTTAGTTTTCTCTAGCTGAGCAATCTCTTCCTCTACCTTGGGTCTCAATGCAAAAGGCACTGGTCGGGCCTTTTTAAAAAATGGTTTCGTTCCCGGTTTTACATGAATTTCACATGTATAATCACGAATTTCACCAAGGTTTTCATCAAATACCCCCCGGTATTGGTCCAAAAGCCAAGCAACTTCCTCTTCCAGTTTGCCCGATGACCCTTGTGAATCTAAGTTAAGTGAATAAACTAAAGGAAGCTTTATATCTAGCTTAAAAATCCAGTCACGGCCAAGAATCGTTGGTAAATTATTTTCAACTATGAATAATTTTAATCGTTTCCTGCAATCCTGATATTGGACCGTTACCCATGCTACTCCCAATGGTTTGACAGTTTCTTGGCTGTAAACTTCTTGAATATAACCGAGTAGGCTCATATTCGCATTCGAGATTTTCCTAAATTCTCCAATCCATAACTGAGTACACGGCGCCCGTATCCATTTCCATTTTGGTGAAGACTCCATCTATCTTCACATCAATCAGTGTGGGTCTCCTAAAGTTCTCAATCTCTTGAGAACTACCTGCAGTTGTCTCAACTTGTCTAAGAGGCATGGGTATTGCTTGCTCAACATCTTCATAATAAAGTTCATCTGTTGAGGTCTGATGTGAGGAGGGCCGAGACTGTGACTCGCTATCTGTTTGTGATATTCTGTTTGCCTTAAACCCGTTTTTCTTTAACCTGCAAACTGCTTCCACGTGGTTCTTTCTCTTACAGAACGTACATTTCAGCCCTTTCTGTTTACAGTCTCTCGCTGAATGAGGCCCGCCGCACCGATAACAAATATACGATTTTTTTACTTCACCTTTAAAGGTATTAGCCGAAGCCTTAATGAGATAACAAGACGGCATTTTAACACCAGAGAGTGACTGGACCGGTCTGTACGAATTTAAGAGTTGTTCCGAACTAATATTAGCTCGTTCCATCGCAGTAGCAATTTAAATCGTTTTTTCTAATGGTAAATCATCTTCTTCGAACAGTCGATCTAATATCGCTTTGGAACGCAAACCTCCAACAAAAACATCTCTCAGCACAACAGATAATATATTTGCAGGATAGTAGCAAAAAGACGCGAGTTTTCTTAGTTCTGACAAATATACAGATAAACTCTCCCCTTCTCGTTGCTTCCGATTAAATAAGGCATATCGACTTGGAATTATGAGAGGTCGGGGATGTAAATGGTTAGTTAAAACTTCTTTTAGTTCATCAAAAGTTTTTTCTTTGTAGGACTCCGGATAGAGAAGACTTTTGAGTAGCGTAAATTTATCTGGACTTAATGTAGATACTAATGTTTTGGCTCGTAGGCTCGTAGGAACATTTTGCACATCTAAGTAAGCCGTTAAACGCTCTAGATACGTTTCAAATGTCTCCAAAGTCTCATCAAATTTTTCAAAACATAACCCGGACACCCCTCTACCTGTACAAGAACTTAAAGTTTCAGAGTTATCTATCTGTCTCTTGGAACTATTTGCATTTTGTAGTAAGCAAGTCACAGCAGCTTGGAGACTTCTATTTTGCTCCAAGACAGCTTTTAAAAGCTCGTTTGTTGACGAATCAGACGTTTCTGAATAATCATTCTGTCTAGTTTTCACCATATTGAAGTCAGTATTATTAATACGTATTAATACTTACTTAATTGGATTCGTCTATATTCTTCTGCAAATAGATCCTGTCCGCAGCGCCACTGTTATGTTTTAACAACAAAAAGTACCTAACATAATGTTTAAAACTAACATAGTTTGAATAAAACGAATAATACATTTAGAATTCATTGAAGTCTAATTATATTCTGACACAACACATGTAAACATAACAAAACATAAACTATAAAAGAAAATAGAGCTGTCACTTTCATATTCCTAAATATGAAAATAAATAAACATGACACAATCCCCTCTCCGGCACAGTGAATAAAAGCATCTGAAGTCGTCTTCACAATCATCAGTTTACTTTTAGTTAGCATTGTGAAACTAATAATTATGTCTACTGATTTAGTTATTGATTTTTCTTGTTTCTACGGCAAGCATTGCAGCTCTTGCAATGGGTCCGATGCAAACGGTCTCATTGTGAAAGAGCTGTCAATGGTTGACGTAGAAACAAAGGCCCAATCGTCCTATGTCTTCAGACCCCCCATCAGTTCAAAATTGACGCTGGAAGCAGACGATCCGAGCAACGTTTACATGACAACAAACGTCCACGGCTTCTTCTGGGACGACGGAGAAGTCAGCTACACCCGACTTGCTGCGTCGCATCACGCAACACTACAGGATAATCTATGTCAAGGGACGTGAAAAGGTAGAGTTCCTTCAAAGGCGTGGTGTGACGAACGAGATTGTCGACTTGGAATACATGGGGATGCCTGACTTCCTAGACGAAAAATTTTGGTGCAAATTTCCGCGACACGTATGTCTTGAGCATGCATCCACGCATTTCTCTTGTGCCAGAGATAAGGCGTTAAAGATGTGTGCATGGTTATATGGTCAAGACATATAAAAAAAATGTTTTTTTTCTTTTAATAACAATAAATGTTTATTTTTAAATTGAGTTTTTTTTATTACTTAAAATCCTTTTTTTTCTGGAGGTATAAATAGACAAGCATTGGCTTTTTCACGTTTAGTATAACTTATTACGCTATACAATGATGAGCTGCGACGAAACAAAAGTATTTTCTCTTTATGTGGTCAGGAGGAAGAATTGTATGCTGCTTGCGGAACTGACTTCAAAGACCAGTCCAGTATAAATTTAGATGATAGGGTTGTGTATGCAGAGAACAAATGGAAAAAAATATTCTCACATATGTTGTATATGGTCCTATTCCACTTGATTTGGTTGACCATGCCTTAAACGTATGGACAAGGCATACAAACATAAAAGTGGAATGGGTAGGTTATCATCGCAATGAAAACGGCAAAAGGATTGAAGCAAAAGATGCTGATATCCAAATAACAATGGAAAAGGGGGTACATTCACATCTTGTAAATAGTAAATACAACTGTAGTAATCCTTTTATTAAGGACAGAAAGCAGTTGGGTCATACATTGTATCCTCTTAGCACAGGCGAACCCATTCCAATTCATATTAACGACGATTTGGATAATAATAAATTGTGGGAAAATAAGATGGTGCGCCCTAGAGACGGTTATTTAGGGTGTAGATCGCAGTATTATTCACTATTTCAGGTCATTGCTCACGAAATAGGACATGCACTGGGGGTAAGACACCAGCTGGGTGAGGGTTCAATAATGACGTCAAGTTATGTACGCAACCTATTACCAATGAATTTGTACGACTTTGTTTTAGCCGAATATGATATTAAAGCGATTCAGGACTTGTATGGTGTCAAAGACTTTGTGTTAAATGTATAAAAAGCCTATTGGCTTCGGATTTAACTGTCATTATAGTAAAATATGTTCTTTAAGAAACATCAAACTAGTTTAGACGTTTCAACAATAGATCTAGAGGACTCCAGGCGGGAATCTCAATTAGATCGTCATGGACCTTTATTTGGCAATCAGCCTATAAGGTGTCTTATGTGTGCAAGTTCTGGAGCAGGAAAAACATGGTTAATGATTTGCTCATTCATAAAATGGACTACGCTTTAAAAATCTATACATTTACAGTAAAACTCTTCATCAGCCGAAATACAGGTATCTGGCAAAAATAATGGAAACACTACCCGAAATTGGATATTATGAATTTTCCGATCACGACGAAGTGATTGAACCCAATAATGTAAAAGAAAATAGTGTTTGTATATTTGACGATGTCATGACTGATGATCAAAGTATTATTATGCGCTACTTTACATAAGGCCGTCACAGAGGTATCAACACGTTCTACCTCTGTCAGTCTTACACCCATATACCCAAACACTGTATTAGAGATAATTTAAACATGATTATTCTATTTAAGACAGACGAATTGAATCTACACCACGTTTTAACGATCATGTAAATACCGATATGTCGTGGACAAATTTAAAGATATGTGTCGTAAATGTTGGAGTGAAGATAAGTATAGTTTTCTAGTTATAGATAAACATTCAGAATTAAATAGAGGTAGATATCGTAAAGGCTTCGATGTCTTTATAATGTTTGAAAGTCCTGAAGAAGCATTCAGTCGAAATGATGGACGCTAAGAGTAAAGAACTCAAGAACTCATTTTATGTTCCTCTCACTTTCTCTTCTGGGAGCTTGTCCCAAACATTTTATGTTTGAGCCCCCAGCACCCGCGCCCTCGCCCTTACGCGGCGTGGCGCTGTTCCAGATTCAGCGCGCCGGCCCTAATTTTAAAAATAGGGCGAGGGCGCGGGTGCTGGGGACTCAAACATAAAATGTTTGGGACAAGCTCCCAGAAGAGAAAGTGAGAGGGGTGTGTAAGGATGTAGGGTATGTCCTTGATTAAGATCATATCCTTTAAAAACGGGTTTCTCTGCTGCTTGTGATGGTTTTACTTTTTAAATGTTTTCCTTTTTAAAGTAGGGGTTGATCTTATATACTCCATCAGTATATTAACCCTTGAATCATTGGCTCCTCTCAAACATTGATTGTGCTTCTAGTAAACAGTGTAGTGTCTCCTCAACAGACGAATAACGTTATACCAGTGATAGACGACGCATTTCAATAGATGAAGAAGTGTTCGCTCAGTTAATTAAACGAAAACATTCCAGTAGACAACGTTCCAGCTGTAGACGTCAAACGCTGACTGGCCAGGTGAGTCGCCGCCAAATTTAAATTTGCCACTAAAATATTCTTGAGATTCCCAGAGTTCTCTATAGACACAGAAAGATTAGAAGTATTTGCGTCATATATCTGTTGTTTAAAGCGTATAATAAGTATCGCCTGGAGTTTTTTCGCTCTGCCTTCACACCAAGATTTATCGCCCAATTCAGTGTTGGAAATATATGTGTGACAGGTGTTTAAGATTTATTCCAGTACAATCTGTACTATTGCTTTATACTACAGAAACTTATATATTCAAACACTTTCTTTTGTACCCTTAAGACATTTCCGTGATATATAACGATCCATATATATGGTTGTATTGCAATAACTGTTATTGCCTAATATTTACATACCAACACGCTAAATCAGTGTTCAACGTGTAGAGAAACTCTACGCAATACATATTTCGCTGAAACTACGTAACAGATCTTATACTATATTTGACCAACAAGTTTTTTTAATCTGTAATGTCTATTGCTTCCATTTGAGGAATTTAAGGAAATATTTGAGGTAATATGGCCGACTCCGATTGGTTTCAGTCATTTCTTGAAGAGAATTATTCATCGAAGAAGTCCTTCGCCAGGACCTAGTCTTCAAGATAGTGTTGATCGGCGCTCAAACACACTATTGAGCCCGTCGTCCGATCAAACAGACGGGAGCAGCACGTGGAGTGGTTTTACAAGTAGGAGAACGACGACGAAAGCTGGTGCACGATATTTGCCCAGTCTTCTCTACTCAACAACTTTATGAGCTGCGTGCTAGATTTTGCACAGCTCGAATCAGATATAGAGGGAGAAGGAACAATCATCGTCTCTCGAGCACCTCTACCTAAATACGACCACTTCACATATGGCACGACTGGCTCCTGGACATCCAAACCAATGCCGTATGCTTCATGGATCCAAGGACTTTCCAATTAAAAAAACGGCGACCTCGAGACAGTCTTTGGAACGGCTCCGCAGACATCACTACTTCACAAATCTACTCAGATATTTTGTCGTGGAGCCGAGACCAAACCGTACGAGCATCGTGGCCGGACGACGGTGGAAACCTCCTCCTTCAGATGAAACTGATACCAACAGAGAATATCCGGAGGCTTCCCAAGACCCAATGGTGGACACATGCAAGCAAGACATGCCAGATAGTTTTGGATCACAAAAACGATCCAGAGACCTTCAGTCATCGGGCGAGTCTGCTTCGCCAGTCAGAAAAAAGAGGGCGTATGCATCCGGATTTCAAAATAACGGAGCAACCGAGGCAGCGCTCAAGTTCTTATCAACCCACCCGGTATGCCCCTTACTGAACTGCTGTAAGACAGCACAGTGGAACGACCATCCAGTCTTCAGGTACATAGGACGTTCGGACAAGGCACTTCAGGACGCTGTAGACATATTTCAAAGGTCATGGGTGAATAAAAGTCTTTTAGAAATGATAGAAATATATATTCATTCCAAACCGTTATTTTCTTGCTATTCGGGTAACCTCTGTGACAAATATTATAATATTAAAGAATCGAGTTTGAAATTAAAGGAATTTATTTCATTCCAGTTTGATTTCGATCATGAAACTGTCACACAGTTTATTACAGATATTTATAATTGGTTAAATAAAACATCTGACAAGAAAAATGGTTTTCAGTTAAAAGGTCCGAGCAATGGTGGTAAAACGTTATTTGCCAACATTGTTGCGGAGTTTATGCTTGTCAAAGGTCAAATCGCAAACTTTAATAAATACAATCAATTTCCATTACAAGATTGTGTAGATAAAAAAATATTGATATTCGACGAACCCAACTTTGAAAACTCGGCTCTCGATACTTTAAAGATGCTATTGGCTGGTACTCCAGTAATGGCAAATATAAAGTATCAGAGTCACGTTCAAATAGATAGAACTCCAATAATGATAACTACTAATAAAGAAGTATTTCCCAATAACGAGACCTTTAACTGTAGATTATTTAAATATGATTGGAATGAATGTAGCTTAATAAGATCATTTACAAAGACCATACACCCAATGGCCTTATATGAAATATTTAAAGAATATGGTTTAATGCAAGAAATGAACACATTTTAATCTTTAGTAAATTGTAACATTTATTTTTTATTTAAATATTTATCATAGTTTTTACAATGTTGTTATTTATCATGTTGGTACTTAGTACATAAAAACCCATTAAATGTCTCAGCGTTATATTGGACACCAGGGGCCATAGTGTTACCCCATAACTGTTCGCTGTTACTAGCATTGGATTCATAAGGATATACATATTCTGTATTTAAGGCAATATCGATTTCAGTTTCGATTTGCCATATGGCGCTAGCATTAACAAATTCAGGACTTGTATCATTTGGAGTATTACTTTGGACGGCTAATATGCCAAAATGGACACTTGGTTGAGCAAGCACTTTATTGTTATTAGCAAAAGTAGTAAAGTTGGTACCCTTTTCTAATAATTGGAAATATGCCGAATTGAACTGATTCAAATTGGTGTTATTATCACTATGTGAAATATTTAAATCTTCATTACCAATACTGATGGACGCATTGGTCATGTAAGCGTTGCCCGTATAATATTGGACAGTTGTTCTAGTAGTATCAGCTATAGGATCAATCAGCGGCACTATAGTTTTGCCTTTTATATAACCTACTTTAGGCTTATAAGTATAATTAATACATGGCATGTTTACATGTTCCATGAAATTAAATGTAGTAACGTATTGATCCAGTTGTGGCCACCCACTAAGTGAATGTGAATACTTATTATATTGACTACATGAAGGAACATTAATCCCAAATGAAATGGTATAGAACGAATGGCGCCAAACTGCAGGAATATCTTATTGATTATTTCACTATCGACATTTCCTTTAGACTGAATATGACCATAGAGTCTAGCAGGCCAATTAACATTTAAATCAACATCTTTAATCTCATTGGTTTGTGATATTACCATTTTATTGGTATCATCTTGTACAATTTTTCTATTTCTAATAACCAATTTATGATTTAAACCTATAGCAGATTGACCAAATACAATTTGCGCGTTATTAGCAGACCCTGTTAATGAGGTACCAGTGTCAAAGGAACATCTTACTCCTTTTGGTGTTATTTTAACACGTGCCTCTTTTACATAAGAACCTGGAGGTAAATTTTCATATTCACACTTGGTAATATACGAAGATAATAATTCAACAGGGAAACAATGTTAAACTTGTCATCATAATATGTGACATATTTTGTTTTCTTTAGTTCCGAAAGAAAACCCTTTATTACTATTACCCCAGGTAGACATTAAACGGGGGTTTCTGTATGTAGTAGTACCTTTACGGGGGAATGAACTTCGCATTAACTGAGGTCCGGGTGCACCGCTAACCTGTAGTCCAGAACCTACACATACCGGGACGACCCCAATGAATTAGTAGACCGTTTACGTCTTTTAATGGCGTCAAAAGACGCAGGCAATCTGTCACATAAAAATGAAATCGAATCTATAGTGCCGGAGCTTAGGGGAGCTGGAATTATAGTATAAATAAGAAATGCAGTTAATTAAATCGACCAGTTATGCCCGTAAACAAGTTTGGTAAACGTCATTTAGACTTTGATTTAAATGCACGTGGTGGGCGGATAATTAACGTGGCTCCTCCTGTACACGGAAACGACGCCTGTACTAAAGCCTATGTCGACAATCTGTTTCAAAGTTATAAATCAAACAGTTTTGTAAACAAACGAGAAAGTCTCGACACGTCTCGAAAAGAAAAAACGGAAGAAGAAAAAGGAGCCGCCTCTAATAGTGAATATATAGCCAATTGGCAGTTTAGTTTATCACCCGATGTCGCGAAAAATCCAAAACTCATTATTAGACGACAGACAGGTGGATTTGAAAAAGGGTCTTGTGAACGAGATCCATGCGCCAGCACGTCGAAAATTTGCTAGATCTCGAGTAGTAATAAAAGGGGTTTTAGATGATAAATGGGAAGCAGACTTGGTTGAAATTCCTTACAAAGATCAGGGTTTTAAGTATATACTTACAGTTATCGACTGTGGTTCCAAACGAGCGTGGGCTATTCCGTTAAAGGGAAAAACCGGAAAAGAAGTTAGTGAAGGGATGAAAAAGGTTTTGGCTCTTTCGGCTCTTTCTCCTAAGATCCTTCATACTGACAAAGGGCTTGAATTTTATAATAAATACTTTCTGGCTCTTATGAAGAAGCACAAAATCCGTCATTATAGTACGTACAGTAATTTAAAAGCTACAATTGTAGAACGATTCAATCGCACTTTGAAAAATATGATGTGGAAACATTTCAGTTTATCAGGGTCATATAAATGGGTGAAGCAATTGCCTCAACTATTACTAGAGTACAATAGTGCCAAACATAGCTCCATCGGTATGCGTCCCATCGATGTTAAAAAAAAACACGAAAAACAAATTATTGATCGTTTGTTTCAACAGAAAATTAAACTCCGTACTCCCAAGTATAAAGTTGGAGATTTTGTTAGAATAAGTAAATTTAAAAATTTATTTGAAAAAGGTTATTTCCCCAATTGGACAAATGAACAATTTGAAATTATTAAAGTATATCCCAGAAACGTTCCAATGTATGAATTAATGGACGAGGATAAAAAATCATCCTTGGAAAATTTTATGAGGAAGAGATATCAAAAACTAAATTTCCGGGTTCTTTCCTAGTTGAAAAAATTATTAAACGTAATGGAAATAAAGCTCTTGTCAAGTGGTTGGGTATGGACAACTCTAAAAACTCCTGGATCACTTTAAAGAAATAAATAAAATACTGTCTGTATAAACCTTGTCAATTTTTTTTCATTTCCTGGTATATTAAATCCTAAATTTTTGTAATAATTCACATCGGAGTCAGAGTCGGATTCAGACTATGATATTTTTTATAAGACAAGCAGAAGGTTGTTAAAAGATAAAAGAGCCTTATATATTTTTTCAAGTTTCTATCTATTTATTGGAAGTTTAGTAATCTAAATATTATATCCTGATTTATTCCGTATATACAAGCGGCGAGTGGTATGTGTGGAAGTTTGTCAGTCTGGGATAAAGCTATAATTTATATATATATATTTGCAAGTTTATACATGTTCTTTCTCTCGAAGGAGTTTAAAAACCAGAAATCCTGATATTTCGCTTTACAAGCAAGGAACAGAGTGGTAGAGGTTGTCAACCGAGACGTAGTTATATAATTAATATTTTCAAGTTTATACACGTTTTGCGAGGAATTGTAAAGACGCAGGCACAGTGTTATCCTTGAATTCTTTTTTCCCACCTTTCCGACTACAAACAAGTTTCTTAACCCCTTCTCACGTCCAATAGTTTGGTCTCCCCTCTACGAAACTGAGAATAAAAATATTGAGAACTGAATTTAAGTTTAACATTAAGTCTTAGTCAGACTAAGTTTTAAAGTTTTTTTTCAAGTCTCTCACTCCAGTCACTTCAAACAATGGAATCCTTCGGCGATGACAAACAACACCTCTCATGGAGTTGGGTCATAGATTCGAAGAAATATATCTATGCTGCAGTTACTAACTCGAAGAGTCTAGCTGTCGCGTTCGCCACAATAGACGGTAAGCGTGAATTTTATTTTTCGTTGAATGATTGTAAAATTGTGGCGGAAAGTTTGAGTCAAATAGTCGAATATCTAAATGCCGATAATCGCAAAAAAAGAATTTAGACTATTTAATAGTAGGCAAAAATTTTTCCGCGAAAATTGATTATGAAAGTAAACCAAGACATGTGGAGTTCACATACACCGCCTCTTGGCTAGATTTGATGCTTGGCCGGGCTCCTGCCACTTTTAATTTGTCTGCACAGCAGGCAAATCGTGTATTAACTTTATCTCCGCAAATTATAAAAGCCCTAAGACTGTTGAGGAAAGCTGTTCCAAACTTTTTAGAACATTCGGGAAGCGTCTCTCTATAACGGAGGTTATCCCTCCAAATACCCCGATAGTCCCTCCCGGAAATGGCGCGACGCTCCTCCCTGAAAATACATCGACACTTCGACTTGCAACAAGTAGAAGTAATAGTAGCAGTAGTAGTAGTGTTATCACTGCGGAGGAAACTATGGCTGCTGTAAATAATATCCCGCTCCCAAATACCGCACAAGAAATTCAAGTATCGGACAATTTAATAAATGGCTATCTGGATAGTAATGATATTTTCCAGGAACTAGAACCAGTGAATTTAGACTCTATTCATCTTTTGTTGGACCGTTTGGAGATTCCACATGCAAAGAAAAAATTATAAAAGGTCATTGTCCGATCCCCACTCTCTGTGACAGAGGGTGGGACCCCTCGATGTGTCCGGACTTTAGCGTAGTGAGGGGGTCTGAGATATTTTTTCTCACCAGCACGGACACAATATAAATACAAGACCATCCTCGTAACATAGCTATTAGTACAAGTCAAGATGGCGAATAAATATATTGTAGTAGACTCTCAGGGTGATATTGTTGACGGTAATTATGTAGTTAAAGAATTTTCTGCGATAGACTTTAATGATAATACGGGTCATTGGATTTTCAAAACAATTCATAATAGTGCGGTTTTTAATGATAATTTTAACTCGAGCGAATACTTTGGTTCAGTTGATACAACTTTTGTCACAGAGTTAATCAAAGACATTACAGACGGTTATGATTTTGTATTTGTACGCGGTAGAAGGAATTGGAAACTAATGAAAGAATTCTTGGAAATAGACGCGTAATAGTCAATTTTTATTTATTTCCAGATTTAAAATGTCCCACAGTATTCAAATCACATCAGTGCATTACTCATTTAAAATACGGCACTAATTTGCCCTGTGCACTGGCTAATGTAAGGTTCATGGGATGGCAAATTAAAAATAATGACATTGATATGAACAAATTGAAGAATCGTTATTTGACCTTTAAATCCTGGCCATATCATGTCTCTCCCATGAGACTCACAGTATCTGGCTTTTTTTACACGGGTGTATCAGACATTGTTCAATGCGTTTACTGTAAGGTTAACTTTGGTGAATGGTCTTGTAGGGAGCTCCCAGACATAGAACACAAACAATATTCGCCCAACTGTAGCAACCTAAAGTGTTCCGAGTGTATTGTAGACAAAGTATAAAAGAATCAGTTGTAATCAAAGTCTTGTGCGGATAACATTATGAGTGGTTTTACCAAATTCGATTGTGAATATTTTAAAGTGAAAAAGGAGTGTTTGCACTCCTATTCGGACAATAAATCATACCTTGTAAGAGCTTTAGTTAACATTAAATATCCTCCAAACTCTCTAACCGATCGACTAAACGACTGGATGTTTCTCTCCCTAGGCTATCTATTTGATTACGTAACAAGAAACGCGTCAGACGCTGCCACTGTCATTATAACATTAGACAAGTACGATGTTAAAAACGATTGTCCGTCTTTTTCTTTCATGTGTAAAAAAAGTGAGCTATTAGACTTTTGTAATATTAATATTAATTTATTTGTTGCCAGAGAAACACCGCGTCTTAGATCTCGAGGACTTTGGGTAATTATAGATGTGCAAGTACTTGAAAATTAAAACCGGTCCCTGTCACTGACGTGACGCATATTTTTTTCCCTCCCCTATAAAACAAATCTTAATACCTTATAAAGACACAGTCTTATATCATGGAGCTTATAGATAACATTAACATTAAAAAGTTTAAAGAACTCAGGAAGAATCACGCCCTAGACCCGTTTCGCGATCGTATTTCTCTACTCTATTTATCAGCCACGTATGAATTGGCTCAGATAATTAGACTATCAAAGCGATTTGAAAACAAGTTAACACGGTACGCATTACGAAAATTGTGTCTGGTCGTCAAATTCAGCGACCGAAGGTCCTGACACATGTCAATGTTACTTTCGGTCAGACAACCCTGTCTATCAGTCTTATATGAAGTTTGTTAGTATAGTAATCGAGTTGGGAGTCGCAGAAGATGTGTTAAAACAGAATATGTAGCCAGCTAAATGCTTTGCAGGTCAGTGACCTTTTTTCTCTCTCCCTCTTAGACTACAAGTACAACAAACCATACTTAATACATACAAGCTCCCCCCACTACTAACACGTTGTGCAAGGATAAAAAGAGGAGGCTCCTTCACCTTAACCAACAGTCGTGATTATAACTTTGTTTCTTTAAGTTTAGCCAGTATGCATCTTGCCGACAAATTGAATGACAATGGAAAATTTAACAGCACTATCAGTCTCGAAGATTTGGAAATTGGCTTTCCTTACTTTATTAAGCGTCTTGCTCACGTATACGGCACTAAATATGGTACAGCGATCGTTGCAACCATCAACAGACCGTCCACCAACTCCGACACTCCCAGCAAGGACTTTGATGTCTTTCTACCAAGGCGTTATGCAAGCTTAATGTCACCCGAAGAAGTGCAGAGTTATTGTCTAGCACCGGACATGAACCTTATTTCGAGAGGAAGACTTGGCAAAGCATTCAATATTGATTTTGTAAAAAAATCAATCTAAATAACTGTGTACATATACTTCAAATATAATCATATTAAAAGATAATTGTGTTGTTTATTTAATTCTTCTTATTTACCCGCCTCTTATTACATTACATTGTTTACACTTCAATGTGTTAAGAAATGCAGAAAAAAACTCTTTGTTCCAGTTAAGAGTTTTTATCAGCACGTTAGCGGAGGAAGCAGAGCTTAAACTCTTTGTTCCAGTCAAGAGTTATCATTATTATAATTGCTTGATCTTCTATTAATATATAAGAGAAAATAGTGTGTACTTGTGTACGCATAATTTCAAAATATTTTTATCGTTTAAAAAAAACAAGATTTTATAATATTTAACTTTAAATTTTTTCTATGTTAAAATTAGAATCAAATACTTACATTTCTTTTTTTGAAGATTGAAGAACTGAATGAATTTACGGCAAAATCTAGCTGCTTATATAGTCACTATTTCGACATTTAGCGACTTAGTTGAACTTAAAAATTAGAAGCCACCACTATATTTCTTCACAGACAATTAAATATGAGAACACATATATAGAAATATTTTTGTAAAAGATTTAATTTTTATAAGTATAAAATCATTGCTATCATTAATCTTTCATCTCAATTTATTTTTTATAAGTATAAAATCATTGCTATTATTAATCTTTCATCTCAATTTTTAATGTCTATACAAGATTTGTGGATTAAAATAAAAGGTTAAAGGAAAAAAATATTTGTCTTGCAGACCGGTCAGGAGCGGTCCCAGCTCATTAAGAATCTTTAAAGATTAAAATCAGGTAGTATTTTTTTGATGAAGTCCTAATAGTGTTTATACTTTTTATTGAAAGAAATAATAATAATTGCAAATTTATTTTCTCTACATTAAATAGTATTAGTGATACATATTATTTACTATAAATCTCAGATACATAGACAGGTAGCGGACTCGTATACATAGTCAGATGCATACACCAAGTCGATTGGTGCAAATTCAAGTACTGACTCAGATACAACAAGTTGGCTATATACCCCCCTCTCACTAAACACACACACTATGTTCTTTAACCACTACTTGCAAATCTCATTTAAAAACAACGACCTTGATCGGGACAAGTATACAACCCTCTACCACCCCTACCAATGCAACGCTCAATGCACCTGCAATAAGATGAGTAATTAGATGTCTATGACCTCTACCTCATTACTCTCATTGCCCAAAATTTTTTATTATACATTAATTCTCCTACTACTGTTATTCAATTAAAAGTTTATAACTAACTATTTGCACAACGTTCTTAAAAATCGATTTGTAGGAACAAGATCAGTCTTCGGACTTTAGCTAAACGTTCCACTGAAAATAATACTTACTATTCATTATGGACTCAACCACACCTTCGTAAGTAATAATTATTTTTTCTAATTCTTTAAAAGCTTAAAGAACCGTACATCCGACGACGAACCTCTAATCATGGGAAGGACCGTCGGTATACAAACAGAGAAATCGGTGAACCATGAAAGTTATTAAGTTATTTGTAGAAGCAGTGAATCACAAACACCGTCTCTACCAGTGAGAGAAGTGACAAACTCCCTTCTTAGAGAAGAAGTAGGTGCAATGCCAGCTAAGGAAGCGTCCTGTCCACAACCAATTCCTTCAACCTCAAGAGGAGTGAAGCGAGGATTTACAGGTTTATTTAAGTATTATCAACCTCTCTCAAAACAAAAGAGAATAAAACCTGCCTCCCCATCAACCTTCCAAAAACACAACGTGACAGCCGAGGTCCATCGAGCAGATTCTCCTGAAGGGACAGTCCATTTTCCTGATATGGACGAAAACTTTGAAAGGGAGATGTCCCTGATGACTGAGATTGCTGAGACTATGCCGACCACATCAAAAACTGAGACTAACGTGAGTCAGACTGTGGACCAGACTATGGACACTTCAAAAACCGAGACTAATGTGACTGTGGACCAGACTACGGACTCTGAATTAAATACGGAAAAAATGATTCACTTGATTAGTAGCTCTTCATTCTTCATTCACCATTCTTCATTCTCCGATGAGGAGAATGAAAACTGGTTGCGGCCGACGAAATCAAGAGAAGGTGACTCTTGTGCAGAGGACGACAAAATCATTGAAGAAGCATTGAGGAGTCGTGGAGTTATGTTAATCAAGCGTATGAAGGAAGACTGCAGTGCAGATTTGACCGATAACGAAGCTCAACCAAGCACCTCTCATGTTTCTTCGTTGCAGCCTACTTCTCGAACCACACATTCGTTTCACTGTAGCAGATGCGGCAAAGGCTACAGCAGGAGACACTATCTAACCCAACATGAGATAAAGTGTAAAGGTAAATACATAGATTGTTCTCACTGTCATAATCGTTTTTTCAATTCGAAATTGTTTAGGAATCATTTAAGGAATTGTGTTAGACTTGTTGACCCGCGCAGTTTAAGATCAGTTTGTATTAGAAATTTATTTAAAACGCCAGTAGACAATAGAATCGGTGTTTACTTGATAAACGCTTCTTTTAACGCTAAATTAAAATCTTTTAATTTGGAAAATCATTTTTCTTCAGAAAGAGTGGAAGATTTTTTCCGATTATCCTTTAACACAATGGAAGAATTGATAAAAGAAGCGTTACTTGATTGGCCGGGAGTATGTGTAAACTACTCTTTAGAAGCCACATACGAAAGTCCGTTTACTGGCGAAGTATTTCTTCGAAGTTTCAAAACAAGTAATAAAAATATTTTGCAACTATCAAAAATTAAAAATACTTTAACGGAGGTAGTTGACAAAATTGGAAAAGAGATGGGAGATTACCATACAAAAGGTAGCGGTCATACCGTAGTGTCAATTGACGGTTTAATACTTAATATTGGTAAATATAATCCGTTTAGGGCGGGGTGTCAAATTATGCTTCCGGATAAAATAATGAGAACTCACGCTTGTGACAGTACAATAATTTTAGACGGAAGCAATGATTGTTTTAGGAAAGCAATCCTTGTAAGACCAGTACCACAGACTGCAGTGTACAATTTTGAAGGAGTTAATTTCCCAACCGATTTAAGAGGGGTCAAAATATTTATGAAGAACAACGGGGTTTCTATAAATATATTTGCATACGATGGTAAATCGTCAGTATATCCATTTTATGTTCCCGATCTATTAGCTGGCTATCAAACAGATTTATTGTTAATAAGCACTGATAAACATCATCATTTTGTAAGGATATTTGATTTAGAAGTTTGGTTAAAAACCAATTAATTAAAAATGTCACTTACAGAATAGCAATATGTAGAAGCTGCTTTTCTTATTTTACTGATCGTAACGGTTGTAGAGAGGCTAAGCTTTGGGAACATATGCAAACATGTTTGGACGGACCTGCCGTTATGAAATAGCCAAATAAGGGTCAAAAGGTTGCTTTCAAAAACATAAGACACCAGATTCGACTACCTTTTGTTGGTTTTAGCTATATCGAATCGCTCCTAAAACAAATAATTACTTGTGAACCACCATCTCAACAAACTGTAGGTAGGTTAACAGGACAAAACAGACCCTACTTGCACCAAACACAGAAACACGAAGCCATGTCTTGTGCTGTTTATATTTTAAGTGATTTCCATGAAATCAATTCGGTTGAGAGATTTAATAAAATATTATTATTTTCGGGGGAGGACGCACTAGAACAATTCCTTAAAAAATGATTCACATGTCAAAAATAATTTTGAAAGAATATTATTTGGTTAATAATCCAGTTAAAATGACAGATGCTGATAAAATTAGACATGAAGCTGTTACAACATGTTACCTCTGTAATAAGCCATTCAATCCGAATAAAAAAGCGTTATCTAAGATCAATGATCATTGTCATTACAGTTCAAAATATAAAGGGCCAGCCCATTCTCGGTGTAATGTAACTGCACGTGATTCCCCCTACATTTTACCGGTATTTTTCCACAACGGAAGTAATTACGACTTTAAATTTTTGGTAAAAGAATTTTTTGGCAAATTTCCTGATTCGGATGTAGAAGTCAGCAGATACGATAGAAAAATATATTTTACTTTCCTTAAAAATCACAATAAATATCGAAAATAAACCTTCCCAACCAAAGAAACGAAATACTAGGAGCATTAAAATTAGATTCCTTGATTCATACCGCTTTTTAATCAAGGGTCTCGATTCTTTAGTTAAAACATTATCTCGAAGCCAATTTTCGATTCTGCCTCGATTCTATGGAGGAGAGAAATTAGATTTACTATTGCGAAAGGGAGTTATGTGCTATGAATACGTCGACAATTGGGATAAATTGAACGAGAAACAACTTCCACCCAAAGAAAAATGTTATAGTAATCTTACTGAACAACATATATCCGAGAACGATTACAAACACGCACAAAACGTTTGGTGCAAGTTTAATATAAAATCTCTAAAAGAATATTACGATCTGTACTTAAAAGTCGAAGTTTATCTTTTGGTTGAGGTTTTTGAAAACTTCAGAAAAATGTTTTTGTCGCCTCCATTCGTTTTAGATCCTTGCTATTACTTCAGTTTGCCCGGATTAAGTTACGATTGTATGCTTAAAACTACAGGAGTTAACATAGAATTGTTAAACGATTATGATAGCTATACATTAATCGAGAACAGTCTAAGAGGCGGCTTTACTCAATGTAGTCTTAAACACGCAATCTCCACCGACAGCGAACAATTGACCTACATTGATTGTAACAATTTATATGGGAAAGCATCCTGTGAACCTTTACCACAGTCTCAATTAAGATGGGTTGATCCAAAAAGTGTGGATATAATGTCTGTTCCTGAACATTCTAAATACGGATACATAGCGGAAGTTGATGTAGTCATACCTGAAGGAAGGCACGACTATTTTAACGATCTACCGCCATTAACAGAAAGGTTAGACTTGAGGGTACCAAATATTTCAAGTTAGTTGCGACTTTAAGAACAAAAGAAAAGTACTTGGTTCACTATAGAATGTTGCAGTTCGCGGTAAACCATGGCTGTGTTGTTACTAAAACTCATCGACTTTTACGATTTAAACAAGACAGTTGGCTTGAAAAGTTTATAAGTTTCAACACAGAAAAGCGAAAAGTCGCAACAACTGATTTCGAAATAGATCTGTGGAAACAACTAAATAATTGCACTTACGGAAAAACAATTCAACAGGTAATAAAACCCTAACTGTTAATAAGATTTAATTTACTGATGTATAAGCTGTTGAAACAATGTTAGTAGTAAATCATAAGATGAAGAAGAATAATAATGTTAGATATTTAATTTATGTTTTTATGACATTGTTACAGGTCCGAAACAGAAATAAATTGTACATTGTGAATAATTGGGAGGCAGCAGAAAAACTTTTGTCAAAGCCAAATTTACTCCGATACAATGTATTAGATGAAAATTTGGCTTTAATTCACATGAAACCGACTACAATCTATTTTAACAAACCAATATTTGTCGGTTTCACTATTTTAGAACTGGCAAAACTACACATGCTGTCCTTCCACTATGACGTGATGCTCCATCATTATGGACCTGAAAGATTAAGACTAGCCTATACTGACACAGGTAAAAAGTGTAAATCCTTTGAAGTGTTTGTGTGGTAAATAATATGATTAGATTATTTATTTAAAGATTGTATAATTTACTTTCAGATTCATTTGTATATGTAATATCAACCTTGAATGGAGAAGATTGGAGGAAGGAGACATTTGAAAAGCTTGAACAACATTTTGATTTTAGTAATCAAGATGTCAATAGCCAATTTTTTTCAGATAAAAACAAAAAAGTTTTAGGGAAGTTTAAAGATGAGACAGGCGGAAATTTAATAAAAGGTTGGGTTGGTCTGCGAAGCAAAGTCTATGCTATGCAAATAGTAGATATTAACAATTATCTAAATAGCAAAAAGGTGACTAAGGAAGTAAAAAGAGCTAAAGGGACTTCTAAAGTTGCTGTGGCTAAACGATTCAGTTACAACGACTATATGAAAGCCCTTTTTAAAGACGTTGAAGTATATAGTCAATTTGACAGTATACGTTCAAAGAACCTTCAAGTCTTCACAGTAACTGTAAGAAAACTTAGTCTATCTTCGAAGGATGATAAGCGTTCTCTCCTTCCAGATAAAATATCTACTTTAGCTCACGGTCACTACAAAATAGCGGAACTAGAAAATGAAGTGACGGAAAATGATATTTAAAGAATGTTCCCTCACTTTTAAATTTTTGTATGTCAACTAAAATTGAAGAGGAAAGGTCAAGAAGACAACACAGACGCTTAGGAATTGTAAACTCTGTTATCGACAAACTTCCCTTTGAACTACACATACCCACGTACCAGTTTTGCGGACCTGGAACTAAACTAGAAAAAAGATTGAAGCTAGGTCAATTGGGAAGAAATCAGTTGGATAGGTTGGTTACTAATTTATTTAAAAAATAAACAAATCATTGCATTTTTTTAATATAATATATATATATATATATATATATATATATATATATATATATATATATATATATATATATATATAATATATATATATATATATATATTTATTTAAAAAAATGCAATAATTTGTTTATTTTTTAAATAAATTAGTAACCAACCTATCCAACTGATTTCTTCCCAATTGACCTAGCTTCAATCTTTTTTCTAGTTTAGTTCCAGGTCCGCAAAACTTGCGGACCATATATATACATATTATATATATATATATATATATATATATATATATATATATATATATATATATATATATATATATATATATATATATATATATTATATATATATATATATATATATATATATATAATATAATATATATATATATATATATATATATATATATATATATATATTATATATATATATATATAATATATTATATATATATATATATATATATATATATATATGTTTATGGAGACACAAGGTCGTTTTATAAAAAACTGTCTGCAATAACTACTTGGAGTCTAATGATTTTTTGTTTTTAGCTTGTGCAGATCTCACGATATTGCCTATCAATCAAAAGATCAGGACATTCGTCCGCAGCAGAAAGGAACCTGATAAAAGGAGAAAGTTTTAAGGCGTCTGACTCGTCTCTTGGTGAAAAAGAAAAGTAGCAGCACTAACAGTAGCAGGTACAATGAGACTTAAGTCAAAAATCGGAGGTGGTAAAGTCAGGAGAGAAAGGAAAGAAAAACTGTTCGTGGAAAGAGATCAACCGCAAAAGCTCCAACAAGTGCAGCTTTAAAAAGAAAGATTGCAGTGGCAAAAAAAGCTATTCGAGCCACTTCAGCCAAGGACAGTATCTTCAAGAAAGCAATTGCTGCATTCAAAGCCGTTAAAAAAGACGTTTCTTGTGGGGATAAGAAGTGCAAACTTCCCTACTCACGTGTCATCCCACTTCCAAAGAGAGGAGGGTTCCTACCGCATTTTTCATCATAAAATGAAACTCCAAATCCCCAAGTATAAAGTTGGAGATTTCGTGAGAATAAGTAAATTCAAAACGTTATTCGAAAAAGGATATTTTCCAAACTGGACAAATGAACTTTCAAATAATTAAAGTCTATCCTAGAAATGTACCCATGTATGAATTAATGTATGAATTGTATGTATGAATTAATAGACGAAGATAAAAAACTCATTCTTGGAAAATTTTATGAGGAAGAGATTTCAAAAAACAAAATTTCCCGGTTCGTTCCTTGTTGAAAAAATTATTAAACGAAATAAAAATAAAGCTCTTGTAAAATGGTAAGGTATGGACAAGTCTAAGAAACCTGGATCACCTTGAAAAATAAGTCATTTTTTATTGAAAGTTCATCGATCCTGATAGTTCGACGAACTTAAAGACTTACTCTTTTTTCATGATTTTAAATATTATATTTGTGAATCTATATACAACTATACACATTTCAAGATTAATTCTCGCAGGAGTTCAATAAACCTGAATAACCTTGCAAATATTTTTTTTATTGGGTTTTCTCCATCCAGATATTTCGATGAACTTAATATTATATAAGTTTAGTTTTCGCAGAAGTTCATCAAATCCAAAACCAAACCTTGGATTGTGCGACGAGACAAACTATTAAGAAACCAAAAACCAGTTTTTACCCCTACTTTTGTCCAAATAGTTTTGTTCATTCCCCCCCCCCCCCCCCTTCCAGTGGGAGTATATTATTTGGAAAATCATTTAGTTAAACATTAGCTCTCACAACAGTCAGACTAAGTTTAACTTTTGTTTTGTAATATGGATGTGTACAGTGATGAAAAGCACACTCTCACATGAAGCTGGATCATCGACTCCAAAAAATATGTTTTCGCAGCTTTGACAAAGACGAAGAAGTTAACAGTCGGCTTCGCGTCGTTCGACGGTAAGAGGATTTTCTACTTTTCTGAAGTCGATTGGAAAATAGTGTCCGATAGTTTTTCACAAATTGTCGAATATCTAAATGCCTATAACAGAAAAAGAAAATACTTTGACTATTTAGTAGTGGGAAAAAACTTTTCTTGCAAGATCGACTACGAAAGCAAACCGAGACAGGTAGAGTTCATATACGGCATCGTGGCTCGATCTGATTCTTGGTCGAGATCCGCCAAACTTTCAATTATCTGCACACCAGGCAAGTCGTTTACTAATTATAAGTCCTCAAATTTTTAAGATTTTTGATTTGATGAGAGATGATTCTATTAATATCGACATACCAGACCAAAAACGTTCAGACATGACAGAAAAATGTCCTAAAATAGAAGTTTATCAAAACAAAACCCGCGGTACAACGTCCTATCGCAAATATTGCTTTACAAATACCCCGTCAGTTTCTCCTACAAATGCCTCGACATATCCTTCGCGAACGCTATCAGTGCCGAGGAAACAATAGCCGCCATTTACAATATTCCCCTTCCACCAGACATCTAGATTTAGAAGTATCGGACAGCTTAATAGCCCGTGTCTGGATGAGAACACTTTACAGGAATTTGAACAGATTCCTTTTGTTCAGACGCACTACAACATTTGGTTAGAGTACAAAGGGAGTGTTTAAACTCCTACGAGGACAATAAGTCTTTTCTCGTGCGCGCTTTAGTTAACTTAAAATACCCTCCGAATTCTCACCTCGATCGACTAAGCGATTGGATGTTTCTTGCTTTCGGTTATCTCTTTGATTACTTGACAAGAAGCGCTTCAGATTCTGCCACATTAATTATTACTACGGACAAGTATGATGTTAAAACGATTGTCCGTCAGTTTTTTTTTGTGTAAGAAAAAAGACTTGGCCGATTATTATAGCTATTACATAAATCTATTCGTCGGAAAGAAGCATCGCGACTTAGGAGTAAAGGACTTTGGATGGTTATAGATACGCAAGTTATTGAAATATAAAAGCCGGGTATTAACAAGTTTACTGACCTCTCCGACGATTTGATATTGAAAAGTTTTTTGAACTCTGGAAGAGGTAGGAGTGCCTTTAAAAACTACAAAGGACACCTAGAGACAAGTCAGTCTTTTACAATGGAGCTTTTAGATAACGTCGATATTGAAAAGTTCAAAGAACTTCGAAAAAAGTTTAGTCAAGATCCATTCCGTGATAATACTTCTCTTCTGTATACCTCAGCCACGTACGAATTAGCTCAGATTATAAGACTTTCAAAACGCTTTACAAGTAAACACGGCAGACATTATGAAAATTGCGTCTGGTCATCAAACTCAGCCACCGAAGGTCCTGACACATGTTCATGCTATTACCGGTCAGATAATCCAGTTTATCAGTCTTACATGTAGTTGGTAGGATTAATAAGGGAGTTGGGAGTCGCTGACCTTGTGTTGAAAGAGAGTGCCTAATTGTACTTGCAGCTAGCTTCAAGATTCAAGGATAAGGTCAGTAAACTTTTTTTCTGCGACTTGTTTTAAATTGAATAATTTAACATCATTATTTACAACGAGAATAATTCTAAAGAAGATTTTTAGATATATTAGCAAGAAGGTTGGGGTCGATGATCCTGAGTTCCCCCCGATTTAATGAAAAACTCCCCACTTCTTCTTAGCCACACCTTCGAAGTTTGAAGAATAAAAGGACCAGCCTCTTGTAATATAATCAACAGTCGCGTTTAAAACTTTGTGTTTCAAACTTCAAAACATTATGCATCTTTCCGATAAATTAAACAATAATGGTAAGTTTAACGACAATATCAACCTCGATGACTTGGAAGTTGGCACTCCTTACTTTATTAAGCGTCTGGTTCACGTGTATGGCACTAAGTATGGTACAGCGATCGTTGCAACAATCACAGAACGTCCTCCAATAACGACTCTGCCACCGAAGACTTTGATGCATTCTTACCACGGCGTTATGCAAGTATAATATCACCTGAAGAAGCCCATAACTATTGCCTGGCACCTGATATGCATCTCGTCTACAGAGAAATTAGGCAAAGCATACAATGTTGATTTCATAATAAGAGAAAATTAAATATTATTAATTAAGTTTTTTTTTGTAATAAATAATTGTAAATCACATAATTGTTTTTTATTTTTTAAAAAAACCTTTATGAAATTTTACTGAGCTCTTGGTTCCTGTTAAGAGTTGCAGTGTTATGGAGATAAACAGAAAAAAATATACTGGTAGGAGTGCAGTATAATTTTTCTTCAATTAATTCTGGTAAAATGCAAGAGTTTGAAGGAACTTTTACTTCGATTGAAAAGACAGTAGAATGTTCACTGTCGCTAGGCAGTTAGTTGGTAGACAAGTAACAAGAATTAGTAGAGCGAGAGAAAGGAGGTAAGAATCAGGGGGTTAAAATTTTAACAAGAAAATACTTTGTACTGTAGGATTTAATAACCGCTACCTAGCTACAATAAAACTCGCCCTTCGGGGCGCCGTCGCCCCGAAGGGCGACGGCGCAAACACAGAAAGTGTTTGGGACAAGCTCCCAGAAGAGAAAGTTAGAGGGGTGTGTAAGGATGTAGAGTATGTCCTTGATTAAGATCATATCCTTAAGACTTAAGGTGGACGGGTCGTACTGCTGCTCCAGAATGGTGGCAAAATTTAGTCACAATTTATTATTAGTGTGCTATCTAATAACTGTGCTATCATCATATATACGTGAGTATTATGTCTTCTACTATTAATAACGTATTTGATTTAAACACCACCGCGTCGGTTGAAACTTGCAAAACTCCGGAAAACGAACAGCCTATACCATGTTTAGAAACACCCAAAAAGAAAAGGAAGTTGATGTCAAAAATGATCAACAAACCAGTAATGAAACTATGGAACTCGATACGCTCGATTCTTTTTTTGATAGAAACGAACTTCTTGTTTCATTTGATCACCTTCATTACGGAGACGATCATAATGACATCAAACAAGAAGTTACGTTCGTACATGGAAGATATTTTAACTATTTTGGAGAAGATCGAGAGAGGACAGAGAATCCCTGTATAACGAGGCGCGATCTGATTTCTCTGATCTTCGACCAGGTCGACGCCTTATCCACTCCGTCGTGCCCCCCAGACCTTAGAAGAAGCTCAGGAGGAATTAATGTCCTCCTTCAAGCGTTACCATCGTTTGATACAACCGCAATCATCATTGTCTCTCTCCACGTCTCAACCAACTGGGACCACCTCCACATCGTCCATGATTGTGGATACTCCAACGGATCTACATGATTGTAGATGCATCTTGGTCGAGCGATACGTCAGACCCCTCTACGACTCTCACTCAGTTGAAAGAAGATTTAGGAGAGTTTTTGAACTTCGGAAGTTCTCAGACGAACGATACTTCAATCTCGTCGTTTATCTCACGTTACACCCGAGATACTTGCTCTACTACCGAGGTAGAGGGCAAGACCGGTACTTATCTTATTCAAATGAGTATGTACAAAGTAGCGGATATCACGAGACTTCCGAAGGATCAATGGTGGAGTAGAAGACAGATGAATATTCAGTATGTTATCAACGAGGGATCGGACATGATGCTTCAGCAGAGGCTAACTGGTCTGCTAACACAAATGCAGTCAGTTCTGGAGAACTACCAACAAAAAAAGTAACTTCCAAAAGGATATTTTGGCTTGGTTCAACAAATACAAATTGACACCACCATCTCTCACGTGTAGAAGTAGACCGTGGTTATCAGGTAAGTACGGTCATATTCTAGGTTCATGTAAGCCTATTTATACTGCTTTGCAGTTGCATCGCATAAATTTAGCTTCGCTATCTTTTATAGATATTATAAAAAGGCATATAAGCTCAGAATATGTCCGTATTTATTCAGCTACAACAGGAAATATAAGTTCTTTATATTTTGATGAATCCACCTCTACTGATTTATTAGAGGAATATTTAATATTTCAAACTACTAATAATAATATTAATATACAAACCTTTTTAACATTTTTATATTTATTTCTATCCAAACAATCTGGAAAGACGAACTGTTTACAGTTAATAGGTGTCCCGGATTGTGGTAAAACTTGGTTTGCGTATATATTGGGAGAATTTATGATAAACTATGGTATTGCCAATCATAATAAATACTCCCAATTTCCATTCCAAGATTGTATCAATAGAAATATACTTATATTTGATGAACCAAACGTAGAGAATAGTTCGTTTGAAACCTTTAAGTTATTATTCTCAGGAACTCAAGTATCTTGTAATATTAAATATGAGGATTCTCAAATACTACAAAGAACTCCTAATGTAGTTTGTACCAACCACGCGGTATTTCCTAACAATGAAGAGTTTAACTGTCGCATGTATAAGTTGAAGTTTCAGCCATTTGACTTTGGAAGTAATAAAATAAAGAAATTCTTCCTGTTGCGTTATATTATTTATTTGTTAAGTATAATATCTTGCCTATAGAGGATATAATGATATAACAAAAAAAAACAAGTTTTATATAATTGAAATTAATTTTATAATATATACATAATAAAAACTACATTGTTGCAAAGATGTGTTGTTTACTGACTTAATAACCTTAACCTTACTTAGCTAATAAACTGGTATAATGTCCAACATTATACAAGTTTCTTGTCTTTTAATTACGATCATATACTGTGTCTGGGTGTGGTACTATATTAGCTCTATTAAACATTGAATTATAATCACTTTTAAATGTGATTTCTGTTTCAACATAAAATATAGCTAAAGCATTTACTTTGACAGGGTAATACACCAATATGAACTTGGGGCTGAGACATATTATTGAACTGGTGTTGAGGGGTCTTTTTATAAAATGATTGTTCAATGGGACATAGGTACTGGTTTTCTTTAGCCCAGGAGATACCAGTTATACCATGCCCAGCTTTTCTCAAACCACCATCGATTTGAACAGGTACATCATCAAAGGAATTAATATTACCAGCCCACCTAGTGTCAGCTGAAACAACACTGTTCCTACAATATTTTGTTTCACTTTATAAACTAGTTGGAAAGTTATCAGTGGGAAATGTTATAGTATCTTCTGCCCACAACCTGTTAACTAAGCTAGTTAAGTGTTCGTCAGTAATTTCCTGATATGTAGGTTCGTTTAGTTCCATAGCTTTAGTATTGTTAGCTTTAACATGTCTTTGACGAAGCAAATATTTATGATTTAAACCAACGGCAGAAATACCAAATAATGTTTGTTGGTTATTGGCTGTACTACTTAAGGTTGTAGCAGTATCAAAACTACACCTTATGCCTTTAGGTGTGACCTAAAGGTCAACAAACATTTCACGTTGTTGACGTTGAGCATCTCGAAATGAAATATTATTATTTCTAGCGTAACGTGCTAAATATCTTTGACGCAAACCGTATAATGCTTTATTAATTGATGTATTAGATTGACTCATATTAGGGTAAATGTTACCAAATATTTTTTCTGCACCATATTTTAATGATAAACCTAAGCTCCTAATAAAGAGTGCCAATTACCTGTTGTTGAGACATCAGACCAGAACGAAGTTATCGCTTTTCTATCTGCTACAGAGATATCATCCGACGTTAGAGCGAACGTGTAATCTAAATTGTGCTCTCGCGCTACTTGATCGTCGCGATCGTACACAGACTGAGTAAAATCGGTAGTTCCCGGCCCTAGATACTTATGTGACGGTAAATGAAATGGCATTATACGTTACTCTAGATTTCATCTATTATATACCTGCTTTTCCTGAATCCTCTTTAAGAAAGAATATTCAAGAAAAACAATATACCGACAACGACGACGACGACTTCTCCCTCTTCCAGAAACAGGCGGTGGGGCTATTAGTCTACTCAACATGCCACCATGGGCACGCGCTGCGCGCGCCCGGTGGCGTTAGTCTACTAACGGAACAATCATCGTCTCCCAACACCTCCTACCTAACTACGACCACTCCACATATGACACGACTGCTCCTGGACATCAAACCAATGCCGATGCTCATGGATCCAGGGACTACCAATTAAAAAACGACGACCTGGAAACAATCTTTGGAACGGCTCCGCAGACATCACATACTTCACAAATCTACTCCGATATTTGTACGTGGAGCCGAGACAAAACCGTACGAGCATCGTGGCCGGACGACGGTGGAAACCTCCTCCTTCAGATGAAACTGATACCAACAGAGACTATCCGGAGGCTTCCGAGACCAAATGGTGGACACATGCAAGCAAGACATGCCAGATTGTACTGGATCACAAAAATGATCCAGAGACGTTCAGTCATCTGGCGAGTTTGCTTCGCCTGTCAGAAAAAAGAGGGCGTTTACATCCAGACTTCAAGATAACGGAGCAACCGAGGCACCGCTCAAGTTCCTATCAACCCACCCGGTATGCCCCTTATTAAACTGCTGTAAGACGGCCCAATGGTATGACGATCCGCTGCTACGATACATTGGCAGAGCTGACAAATGTCTCCAGGATGCAGTGGATATTTTTCAAAGGTCTTGGGTAAATAAAAGTTTATTGGAAATGATAGAAATATTAATTCATTCCAAACCGTTATTTCCTTGTTATTCTGGTAACCTCTGTGACAAATATTATAATATCGAAGAATCGAGTTTAAAATTAAAAGAATTTATTTCAGTCCAGTTTGATTTCGATAATGCTACTGTCACACAGTTTATTACAGATATTTATAATTGGCTAAGTAAAACTTCGGATAAAAAAAATGGTTTCCAGTTAAAGGGTCCCAGTAACGGCGGTAAAACGCTATTTGCAAATATAATAGCAGAATTTATGCTTGTAAAGGGGCAAATAGCCAATTTCAATAAATATAACCAGTTTCCTTTACAAGATTGTGTAGACAAAAAAATATTAATTTTCGATGAACCTAATTTTGAAAACTCGGCTCTTGACACTTTAAGGATGCTATTGGCTGTTGCTCCAGTAATGGCAAATATAAAGTATCAAAGTCACGTTCAAATAGATCGAACTCCAATAATGATAACATAAACAAGCATTTCCATACACCCAATAGCCTTATATGAAATATTCAAAGAATATGGCTTAATGCAGGAAATAAACACAATATAAACTTTTGTAAATAATTATATTTATGGTAACATTTTATTTTTTATGTATAATATATATCATAGTTTTTACATTGTTGTTATTTATCATGTTGGTATCATGAAACCGAGTGAGGTTAGAAAAAAACACGAAACCAAAATTTTAGAACGTTTGCGAGGACCACTTGTCGTGAGAAAAGCAAATTTCTCTATTGGCGACTTTGTACGTGTGAGTAAATATAAAACGTTATTTAGAAAAGGATATTTACCTTCGTGGTCTACTGAAATTTTTATTGTTGAGAGGGTAGATTACAGACGCGGCTTGCCCGTGTTCTATATTAAAGATTATAGCAATAAATAAGGTTTATTTTACACCAAGGAATTGAAAAAAACAAACATTAAAGATTACTATCTCGTCGAAAAGGTTTTTAAAAAAAGGGAAATCGCGCCTTGGTCAGATATCTCGGATTTGATTCTTCACACGATGCCTGAGTTAAGTTGTCAGACTTGAAAAAATGATATTATTACACACGCACTGCCTCATTGTCCTTGGTTAAAAATCAATTATCTCGTATTTATTACTCTTCAAAGTATGCAACGAGGTTAAAATGTTTCATCCCTCGGGTATAAATATGGCCAAGGTTGGTCGTAGGACAGAACAGATAATATTTTCTTGTTAAACAGTTTCCAGTTAATATGTCAGTTGGATCGTCTCTTTTCACTCTATCCTGGTCGTTTCTTGTGGAGAAAAAAGTTATAATCGTGGGCCTAAGCAAGACAAACACTCCACAGATTTTAATCAGATCTATAGACAGTAAGTCATGTCACAATTGATTTATACCTCTGTTTGATTGGTTCTTTATAACTGAGAAAATCGAAGAGATTCGCTCATATTTTTCGTCAGTGTGCAAAAAGAATAAAAACGAGGACGGTACGGATTTATTATTTAACGGTACATACATTGTACTTTTGCGTACATAGATGCGCGCGCGAAGCGCATGCGCATGCCCATGGTACATGTTAGTATACAAATAGCCGGCCCCCACCTTTGGTTCTGGGGAGGGGCATTTTGTTGTCGGTGACGGTGTCGGAAGATATTTTTTTTTAATCTTCTTTCTTAAAGGTTATCTGATCCACGAGTATAAATAAGGATACACAATTTTACTGAAATTAAATTGTTTTTAAATTGTGTTTAGTGCAGACTAGTTTACGTAAGTAATTTTGTTTATTTATAATATTTACAAATGTCTTCTGAAATTGAACAATTTGAAACTGAAACCGTGTCAGTTGGTGATAGTGAATTATTATGTCAGGACGAAACTCCAAAAATCAAGAAGAGGAAAATATCCTCGAAAGTCATTCAGAAACCCTTAATGACTATATGGAGAACGATACGCTCGATACTTTTTTTGATCGAGTCAAATTACTTACATCATTTGACGACCTTTATTACAAAAAACGATGATACACTCCAAGAATACGACTCTTCAAAGTATGATGGAGAGTATTTTAACTATAGTGGAGAAGATAGAGAATACTCAGAATTTTTGTTTAACCAGGCGGGAACTGATATCACTGATATACGATCAGGTAGACGGATTATCCATACCGTCGTGCCCCTCCCAGACATTAGAGGAAGTGCAAGAGGAATTAACGACCTCCTTAAAGGAGTATCATATAATGATAACACCTCCCTCATCATCATTACCATCCACTTCCAGCAGGGTTGGGACCACCTCCACATCGTTCACGACTGTGGATATTCCAACGGATCATGTCGATGCACCTGGTACGACAGATATGTCCGGCCCCTCTACAAGCAAAATAGACAACGTGAAAAACGATTTAGGCGAGTTTTTGAACTTCGGGAGTTCGACGAATTCCGATACACACGTCTCCTCTTTTATCTCACGGTACAACCGAGATACATGCTCTACTACAGAGGTAGAGGAGAAACAAGGTACTTATGTAGTGCAGCTGAGTATGTACAAGGTATCGGATTTAGTCGGACTCCCGAAGGATCAATGGTGGAGACGTCGTCAAATGAATCTTCAATATGTGATCAACGAGGGGTCGGACATGATGCTTCAACAACGGCTGACTGGGATACTGACACAGATGCAGGGAGTGTTGGAAGCGCATCCAAAAAAAAGGGTAACTTCCAAGAAAATTTATTGGCGTGGTTCGACAAATATGTGATCACGCCACCCTCATTAGCTTGTAGGAGTAGAGCATGGCTTGAAGTAAATACGGACATTTATTAAGTAACAATAAAGCAGTATATACTGCAGCACATATATATCGTAACAATTTAGCCTCATTACCGTTTGTTAGTATAATGCGCAAACATATAAGTAATGAAAATGTTCGTATTGACTCTGCTACAACAGGAGATATTAATTCGTACTATTACGATGAATCTACTTCTAACCCTGAAGACTATTTTGGTGATACAGATATATTTCACAATATGGATATAGACGCGATTGACGGAGGTAACGCTGAAAACCAAGGCAAAGGTGGTGGCGGTGGACAAACTATAGGAGGGCCATCTGTAATGGAGCAAGCTCCTGCTCTTAAAATATTAAATAATCCATCAATTAAATCTAATACTATTACTATAAGACACTCTCTTTTGTTTCAGACCTGGGGCTATAAATTTAATATGTGGGAAAATACCACTGTGAACAAATCATACTTATTACATTACCCATTGGCTGTAGTACCAGTTGATTTTTTGCCTTTTTATTTATCCCCTAACGAATTTGCTAATTTACCTATCGGTTGTTCTATTGAAGAAGTATATGTTAAAATAACACCGAAAGGTATCAGATGTAGTTTCGATACGGGGACATCTCTTAGTAGTACTGCAAATAACCAACAAACTATATTTGGTGTATCGTCTGTGGGATTAAATCATAAATATTTAATTCGTCATAGACATGTTAAAGCCAATAGTGCTAAGGCCATGGCTCCGTCATATGAAGAAATAACAGACACCCATATGGAATCATTAGTTAATAGGTTATGGGGTGAAAAAACAGAGAAATTTCCAAATATAACCTTTCCAACTAGTTTATGGACTATTAGATCATTACCGTTTTATACTGCATTTCATTTTCCATTTGAGGGTGAAACAGGTAATACAACATTTAACTTAGATACAGGGCTTGTTGATTTGACTACATCTGTAGTCAAATTGCGCATTGCTCCGTTTGCAAAACTCAAAGTTGGAATTTTAGATCTCCTAAAAGCATATATTTAAATCCGAGTGAGGTTTCAATATTTTTGAATTTAATTCCCCAAATATCTACATCTATACAAATTTTAACTGCTCAAAGAAATCATGTAGACATGCTTCTACCGAAGAGAATGTTGAATAACTTTGATGATCGAGTAATTGAGGACTATGTAGACGAGAAGAGAAATCTTTGGGTTGCCTACATTGGCAATCTAAATAAATTAAAAACAGAATCCCTTAGGTTCTTCAATACGAATACACCGTCTGACTTAAGTACTGAAGAGGAGAAGGAAAGTGAAATCGTGGATAGTGATTGAATGAGTTGTTTTTTGTTTATGTGGGTCAAAAAATAACAGTAGTAATACGTACCTAAGTATTTATATCTTCTTCTTCTTTTTTTATGGCACATATACAGGAAACTGTATGTGTTGCTAAACTGTCCTCTTATCATTTGTAAGATGCTATTATATTATATCACCATAGTTCGGATCAATAAACAATTATACGTAAATTTAATGCTATATCGATAAAAAATAAAAAAATCAGTTCGGTTTTTGAATTCATTTATTCAATTTGCTTGAACCTTCAAATTTAAAAACTTAAATCCCTCATTAACATCATGAATCAAGAAACTTTGATGAACCACGTATGGTCCTCTTTTTCCTCTCTCGACCTTAACGCTTTGACCAATCAAGGGATGGATCAACAGCACTCATGCTCTTTTAATATGAACGTTTAGTATGAATGTATCGACCGATCAGATCATTCATTTGATTTACATAATTTTTTTTATTTGAAAGGTGTGTCAACTATACTTAAAAACCCGATTCTAAAATACTGATCAAATCAAGTTCAGATTAAATAAATCCATTTTATAGATTTTTATTTTTTCGCCCACATAAACTTATTATTCATAAATGTAATTAATAATTTAAAAATATTTTATTAAAATTAATTTTTTTAAACAAAATTATATATTAATTAATTAACATTTATTTGTTACAAATATTTTTCATACAAGATTTCACCTTCTACATTTCACACTTCATTTTTTCGAAACTTAGACATTAATACACCATACGCTAGTATTTTCCAACGTTGTATTACATTTTATCGACACAACAGATAGTTACTTTACATTCAAACGATAATATAATTAACAAACACGAGCTTGTCCCTTTAGACACATTTAGGGACATTTACGATCCTATATACAGAAAAATCTGTGACAATTGTGCTTGGCCGTTATTTAAATATCGCCACGCTATTGCCTGTAGACATTGTTATCTACTACAACGTACATTCATAATTCGATTAGAATTAAAACACTTACAAGTACACGATCAAAGACGATTATTAAACTAAAATTTTTGTATATCTTATATTATGTCTATTGACAATTTTGGTGATTTCAAAGAATATATGAAAGAAATATGGCCGACGCCGATTGGTTTCTCAAATTTCTTGAAGAAATTTACGTCCAAGATCCTCCGTCAAGATCTTCTCTTCAAGGTGATAATAACGGCACTAAATACCATACTGAGCCTGCGGTCCGATCAGACCGACGGGAACAGCACGTGGAGTGGTTTGCATCTAGACGAAGAAGACGAAAACTGGTCCATGATATCATCCCAGTCCAATCTCCTGAGCAAGTTCATGAGTTGCATTCTCGATTTACACGCTTATAATCAGGATACCGAGGAGAAGGAACGATTATCATCAGCAAACACCTCGTTCCAGGATTTGACCACTTCCACGTCTGGCATGACTACAGTTGGACATCCAACCAGTGCCGTTGTTCTTGGCTCCAAGGAGTCACCATCAAAAAACGACGACCTAGAGATAGTCTATGGAATGCATCCGCAGACGTCAGGTACTTCTCAAATCTTCTCCGATATCTCTACCTACACCCGAGAGAAAATATTACGAGCATCGTGGCCGGACAACGGTGGGAACCTCCTCGTACAGATGAAGTTGATACCCACCGAGAATATCCGGCATATCCCGAAGACCCAATGGTGGACACATGCTACGAAATTTCCGAGACATCGCGTGACAGATTGCAATAGAATTTACGCGTCATTTGTTTGTTACAAATACCTAGCCTACGAAATAACGAGAAATTGTTTTCGCATCATATTCTTTCGAGATTTAGGCACTGTTTCGGCACGTATCTGCCAATACTGTTTGCGATACATACCTGAACTAAGTACAATATACCAATACCATTTCAACAATATCGTGAATAAACACGAGTTTGTCCCTCTGGATATTTTTCGTAATACTTACGATCCGATATATCGCAAAAATGCAATAATTGTGCCAGGCCCTTATACACGTATACAACCGTTAATCATCCGTCTTGTAGATATTGCTACAATACTTTGTACAGGACTTATTTCGCTACTCTGTCCTAAAAACACTTCACCGTACTCGATCAGAGATTAAATTTAGAATAAATTTATAACAATATTATGTCTATCGATAGTTTAGATAGACATAATTTATAATTATAATCGATAATTTCGATAATATGAAAAAATATGGGAGACTCCGATTGGTTTCAATCGTTTCTTAAAGAAATTTTCTTTAAAACTAATGGAGAACAACTTGGCCTTCAAAATAATAATTCAAGCCCTCACCACAGTCCTGAACCAGTCGTCAGATCAAACAGACGGGAGCGATACGTGGAAGAGTTTGCGAGTAAAGGAAGAAGAAGAAAATTGCTCCACGATATTCTCCCAGTCCGATCTTTGCAACAACTTTATGACTTGCGTTCTCGATTTACACAGCTCTAATCCGGCTACTGAGGAGACGGATCGATCATCGTATCACAGCACCTCGTTCCAGGATACGACCACTTTCACATCTGGCAGGATTGCGCATGGACTTCAAACCAGTTTCGATGCACTGGGCTCCTTGGACTCGATATAAAAAAACGAAGACATTGGTAAAGTATATAGAACGCAAGTGCCGATTACGAATACTTCCGTAAACTGATACCGACGGACCACTTTTGTCAGTCACTCAAGACGCAATGGTGGATTTATACCACGAAGACGTGTCAGTTAATAAATAATTTCTCATTTAGTGAGTCTTCTGCACTTGTCAGAAAAAACAAAATCAGCTTAGGTTCCGTTACAACCACCCGGTTTGCCCCTTATTGAATTGCTGCAAAAAAACGCAGAGGAACGAAGACCCGGTTTTAAGGTACGTCAGCAGAACGGACAAGGCGCTTCAGGATGTGGTTGGCATTTTTCCAATGTGACCATTAGGCTATGACATGGTACTAAATTGATTCTGTAGGGGTTTTTTTTTAATATAAAAGGATTGTTCTACAGGACCATGTATTAATTTTCTTATATATTATATAAAATAATATATACCTACTGATGTTTTAGACTTCAACTTTTGTGTTAATGTAAGGATTCTAAAGGTTTTCATTTATTTTGTTTTAGCGTATACTTCTGCCGCATATGTCCTCAGAGCATCGAGACAGAAGGGGAAATGCTTGTGCACAGACGTCTTCACGAATTAGGAGATCTTTGGGTGCACAAGTGTCCCTTTTGTTACTTCTTGACCAAGATAAGTCAAGAGCAGAAGTTGTACGAACATGTAGTGAAATGTCCTAACCGTACATCCGACGACGAACCTCTAATCATGGGAAGGACCGTCGGTATACAAACAGAGACATCGGTGAACCATGAAAGTTATTAAGTTATTGGTAGAAGCGTTGAATCACAAACACCGTCTCTACCAGTGAGAGAAGTGACAAACTCCCCTCTTAGAGAAGAAGTAGGTGCAATGCCAGCTAAGGAAGCGTCCTGTCCACTACCAATTCCTTCAACCTCAAGAGGAGTGAAGCGAGGATTTACAGGTTTATTTAAATATTATCAACCTCTCTTAAAACAAAAGAGAATAAAACCTGCCTCCCCCACCAACCTTCCAAAAACACAAAGTGAAAGTCGAGGTCCATCGAGCAGATTCTCCTGAAGGGACAGTCCATTTTCCTGATATGGACGAAAACTTTGAAAGGGAGATGTCCCTGATGACTGAGATTGCTGAGACTATGCCGACCACATCAAAAACTGAGACTAACGTGAGTCAGACTGTGGACCAGACTATGGACACTTCAAAAACCGAGACTAATGTGACTGTGGACCAGACTACGGACTCTGAATTAAATACGGAAAAAATGATTCACTTGATTAGTAGCTCCGATGAGGAGAATGAAAACTGGTTGCGGCCGACGAAATCAAGAGAAGGTGACTCTTGTGCAGAGGACGACAAAATCATTGAAGAAGCATTGAGGAGTCGTGGAGTTATGTTGGTCAAACGTATGAAAGAAGACTTTAGTGCAGATTTGACCGATAACGAAGCTCAACCAAGCACCTCTCATGTTTCTTCGTTGCAGCCTACTTCTAGAACCACACATTCGTTTCACTGTAGCAGATGCGGCAAAGGCTACAGCAGGAGACACTATCTAACCCAACATGAGATAAAGTGTAAAGGTAAATACATAGATTGTTCTCACTGTTATAATCGTTTTTTCAATTCGAACTTGTTTAGGAATCATTTAAGGAATTGTGTTAGACTAGTTGACCAACGCAGTTTAAGATCAGTTTGTATTAGAAATTTATTTAAAACGCCAGTAGACAATAGACTCGGTGTTTTACTTGATAAACGCTTCTTTTAACGCTAAATTAAAATCTTTTTATTTGGAAAATTATTTTTCTTCAGAAAGTGTGGAAGATTTTTCCGATTATCATTTAACACAATGGAAGAATTGATAAAAGAAGGGTTACTTGATTGGCCAGGAGTATGTGTAAACTACTCTTTAGAAGCCACATACGAAAGTCCGTTTACTGGCGAAGTATTTCTTCGAAGTTTCAAAACAAGTAATACAAATATTTTGCAACTATCAAAAATTAAAAATACTTTAACGGAGGGAGTTAACTAAATTGGAAAAGAGATGGGAGATTACCATACAAAAGGTAGCGGTCATACCCTAGTGTCAATTGACGGTTTAATATTTAATGTCGGTAAATATAATCCGTTTAGGGCGGGGTGTCAAATTATGCTTCCGGATAAAATAATGAGAACTCACGCTTGTGACAGTACAATAATTTTAGACGGAAGCAATGATTGTTTTAGGAAAGCAATCCTAGTAAGACCAGTACCACAGACTGCAGTGTACAATTTTGAAGGAGTTAATTTCCCAACCGATTTAAGAGGGGTCAAAATATTCATAAAGAACAACGGGGTTTCTATAAATATATTTGCATACGATGGTAAATCGTCAGTATATCCATTTTATGTTCCCGATCTATTAGCTGGCTATCAAATAGATTTATTGTTAATAAGCACTGATAAACATCATCATTTTGTAAGGATATTTGATTTAGAAGTTTGGTTAAAAACCAATTAATTAAAAATGTCACTTACAGATTAGCAATATGTAGAAGGTGCTTTTCTTATTTTACTGATCGTAACGGTTGTAAAGAGGGTAAGCTTTGGGAACATATGCAAACATGTTTGGACGGACCTGCCGTTATGAAAATGCCAAATAAGGGTCAAAAGGTTGCTTTAAAAAACATAAGACACCAGATTCGACTACCTTTTGTTGGTTTTAGCTATATCGAATCGCTCCTAAAACAGATAATTACTTGTGAACCACCTTCACAACAATCTGTTGGTAGGTTAACAGGACAAACAGACCCTACTTGCACCAAACACAGAAACACGAAGCCATGTCTTGTGCTGTTTATATTTTAAGTGATTTCCATAAAATTAATTCGGTTGAGGGATTTAATAAAATATTATTATTTTCGGGGGAGGACGCACTAGAACAATTCCTTAAAAAAATTATTCACATGTCAAAAATAATTTTGAAAGAATATTATTTGGTTAATAATCCAGTTAAAATGTCAGATGCTGATAAAATTAGACATGAAGCTGCTACAACATGTTACCTCTGTAATAAGCCATTAAATCCGAATAAAAAAGCGTTATCTAAGGTCATAGATCATTGTGATTACAGTTCAAAATATTAAGGGCTTGCGCATTCTCGATGTAATGTAACTGCACGTGGTTCCCCTTACATTTTACCAGTATTTTTCTATAACGGAAGTAATTACGACTTTAAATTTTAGGTAAAATTGCTACATGAGCTACATTGATTGTAAGAATCCATATAGGAAAGCGTCCTGTGAACCTTTACCATTGTTTCAATTAAGATGGGTTGATCCAAAAAGTGTGGATATAATGTCTGTTCCTGCACATTCTAAATAGGGATACATAGCGGAAGTTGACGTAGTCATACCTGAAGGAAGACACGACTATTTTAATGATCTACCTCCATTAACAGAAAAACTTAGGCTTGATGGTTCCAAATATTTTAAGTTGGTTGCAACTTTAAGAAGACAGAAGGGTGGAACAATAGGTTCCGGAATTTGGTAGGTTGTCACCACCCTTCATGTTGGAAACTAATTGAAAAAAATGAGGTTGGAAGTCACCAGTGACTACTTTCGTTTGGAGCAGCAGAGGGCTGGTGTTGTTGACAAAAGACGAAAGACAGACTACATCCACTTGCAGGAGAGGTTAAGAAATATTCGCAGCGATTACAGCCAGAGCGAGGAACACAGCAGCGAAGAGATCATGGAGTTCCTACGGAGAATATCAGAAAATCTACGCACCCGACCTCACTAAATTGTAATAAAAAAATTGTAATAATTGTAAGTATTATGACAGTAAACTACTAATATATGTAAATATATGTATAAAAAATAAATAAATAAAAGTCATTTGTTTTCTTTTTGGGAATATTTTTATTGGCTTATATTCTCAATTAAAAAACTAATGATAACTAAAAGAACGTCACCACATCAATCCTGAGGAAAAATTGCTTACAATGTATGTGTAACAATATGTATATAATATCTATTATATTATTAATCAATAAATAATTGCTTTATTCCACCCAATATCACACACCAAATATATGATGCCTTAATATTTTTTTTTTCTATTTATACATTTAAATTTTAAAATAAAACAATTGTAATTGGTGCATCCCCGCATAAGAAACTCGGGCGGGAGTGGTCGTAGAGATTTATTATACATATATAATAACATATAATAAGTAAAAATATATCTATATATATTTATTTATTAAAGTAAATAACTTAGTTCAAGTGTGTAGGATTAAAGTAAAGTACAGTAGTAAGTATTTACATACTACTATAAAAACAAGATTTATTTCATGACTTATCCTTTATACCTGAACGCAAGGGAGAAATAGCTTACTCTTGATGAGGAATGTGGTATTTCCACCAAGGGCCAAGGGTACGGTGCTAGTGATGCATCATGCTCTGGGGTTTCCACCTATAGAGTTCAGGTACAACCCTACGGCACGAGAACTTGTGGCTTTTTTTCCTCTGGTTTTTTTTCCATGTAGTTTTTTTTCCTCTAGGTTTTTTTCCGTCTGGTTTTTTCCGTGTTTTTTTCCATTTCACTTTTTTTCCTAGATTCCCTCCTCAGTGGATATAAAACTTGTCTTTGAAACAAGTTCAAACATCCCCACCAATACGAGTGCCTACTGTCTCATCCTTCACGATATATTTGTAACCTACCACCCCCTCTCCGGCACAGTGAATAAAAGCATCTGAATCAACCGTCACAATCATCAGTTCTTTTTCTGGAATCAAGAAGTTTTCTACCCGTCATCGATACAATGCCAGGTGATTTAGTAATAGATTTTCTTTGTTTCTACGGAAACCACTGCAAATCTTGTAATGTTACTAATGCTACCGGGCTTATAGTGAAGGAATTATGTATGGTAGACGTAGAGACTAAGGCTCAAAGTCATTATGTATTTAGACCACCTATACATTCAAGACTAACTACAGACGCCGACGAGGCTTCAAATGTATTCATGAAAAGTAACGTACATGGCTTTTACTGGGACGACGGCGAAGTTAGTTACGTCCGATTACCGGATCTACTTTCAAGATTTGCTGCTCACTACGATAAAATTTATGTATGTGGAATGTAAAATTTATTCAAGATAAAGTGGAGTTTCTACAGAAACGAGGAATACACAATGTAATAGTTGATATGGATCATCTGGGAATTCCGGACTTTTCAGACAAGGACTTTTGGAGTAAATTCCCCTCTCACTTATGTATGGAGCACACCGCAACAAATTATTCCTGTGCAAGAGATCAAGCATTAAAGCTATGCACTTGGCTCTACGCACAGAATAAACTAGTTTAAGGTTTTTACTTTTCTCTTATAATAATTTTTTTAAATCAAATTTGTTTTTTATTGTTTTAACCTCATTTTCCTTAAAACCTATAAATAGCCGAGGTCTATCTTTGTTAGACTTAGTACAACTTGGTACGCTTTACAATGATGACAGGCGAAGAAGAAGTATTTTTTACTATATGCAATGAGGAGGAGGAGAGGAAGGAGGTGGAGGAAACGAATGCTGTTGTGGAACTGACTTTGAATGCAGTACTAACTTAAATGATGGTGTAGTATATGCGCTAAACAAATGGGGAAAAAATATTCTTACCTATGTAATATACGGTTCAATCCCACTTGATAATAAAAATAATCCTTTTATTAACGCCGAGTTGGACAATAATAAATTATGGGAGAATAAAATGGTACGACCTAGAGATGATTTTATAAGATGTGCTGCCCAATACTATTCTCTATTTCAGGTCATGGTACACGAAATAGGGCATGCCCTAGGGGTGAGACATCACCAGGGTGAAGGTTCTATAATGACGGAAGGTTATGTCCGAAATTTATTGCCATATAATTTGTACAATTTTGTACTTGCCGAATCTTACATTAAGCTAATTCAAGAGTTGTACGGAGTAAAAGAGTTTGTATTAAATGTATAAAAAGGTTTTTCATATTGACTTTAGTCGTCATTAGAGTAAAATATGTTCTTTAAGAAACATCACACTACTTTAAACAAAAGGCGCCTGGTGAGGAAACTCAACTAGATCGACATGGTCCTTTATTCGGCAAACAACCAATAAGGTGTCTTATTTCCGCAAGTTTTGGCGGTGGTAAAATATGGTTAATGATAATTTTACTCATTCATAAGAATGGACTGCGCTTTAAAAATCTATACATATACAGTAAAACACTTCAACTGAAATACAGGTATTTGGCCAAAATCATGGAAACACTTTCTGAGATAGGATATTATGAATTTTCTGACCACGACGAAGTCATTGAACCTAACAATGTAAAAGAAAACAGCGTTTGCATATTTGACGACGTCATGACTGACAACCAAAGTATTATTAAACGCTACTTTACACAAGGTCGTCACAGGGGTATCGACACGTTTTACCTGTCAGTCTTATACACGTATACCCAAACTCTGTATAAGAGATAATTTAAACATGATTGTTTTATTTAAAACAGACGAATTGAATTTACATCATGTTTACAACGATCATGTGAATACCGACATGACGTGGGATAAATTTAAAGACGTGTGTCGTAAATGTTGGAGTGAAGATAAATACAGTTTTCTAGTTATAGATAAACAGGCAGAATTGAATAGAGGGAGATATAGAAAAGGCTTTGACGTCTTTATAATATTTGAAGGATCCGAATAGGCATTCAGTCGAAATGATGAACGCCAAGAGTAAAGAGCTCAAGAAGAATTTAATTAAAGTTAGGAATGTAGTCCGAAGAAAAAATAAGCTCTTAAGAGCCCAACGAGCTATAGGTCAGAAAGAACTAGAAGAAAGCACACGTACCATCATAGAACCTCTAAAAAATATTTCAGATACTCTAAATAAGACTTTGGCAACAAATACTCAGACTCGTTCAATTCAAAAATCTAACAAATCAAATGTTGGCACACAATGGGAAAGTGACAGCGCTGAAGAGGAATTTTTTTATTCTCTATCTCTGGAAGACGAGAGTGCAGGGAAAAGCGAATTAGAATCGACCGAGAACGCAAAAGAATCTTTTAACCCTACAAAAGTTTCAACACAAATCCGATCGACAACTAGTAAGTCTCCTAATACTTCAACAGCATCAACACTTTCTAGGTTTAATAAATCAGAAGCGGATAAAAATAAGAGCCTTCTCAAAGCACTAGCCAAAATTAATGAGTCGAGAAGACCTTACGTTCGCTGGTTAATGACTGTGAATCTGACATTGACAAATCTAATATAGATACAATGAACGGACCTAGAGTGAGTGTTCAGGGTAGAATCACAATTGGCGATTCTAATATGAATATAGACTCTAAACACATTTATGTCAAAGGCGTGAAATATCCAGCCACGTCTGGTTTATTTAATCTTATTTTTTCACGAGATCCCTCCTCTGACCAATAGCAAAGATTTAGTCAGTTACAGGGATATTGTAAATAATACTAATTTGGCTAGACGCGGTTATTCTCAGTACAATCGTTACAATATCGCAGGTTCGAAGTACAAGAATCTGTTGAGTAGATTAGTAAAAAAAGATAAAAAGGGGGGTTCTGTTAATGACGGCTTTAACTATGTAACACCTTGTAAAACTACCTACACATACTGGGACGACCCCAATGAGTTGGTAGACCGATTGCATCTGTTATTGGCTTCCCAAAACGCAGGAAACCTCTCACACAAAAACGAAATCGAATCAATAGTCTCAGAGCTTAGGGAAGCGGACTTGGTTGAAATTCCATACAAGGATCAGTCTTTTAGGTATTTACTCACAGTTATAGACTGCGGTTCTAAACGAGCATGGGCTATTCCGTTAAAGACAAAGACTGGAAAAGAAGTCAGTAAAGCGATGAAAAAGGTTTTTGATCAATCGGGTCTTGTTCCTAAGCTCTTGCAGAGTGACAACGGAAAAGAATTTTATAATTTATATTTTTCGAATTTAATGAAAAAGTATAACATTCGGCATTAAGGTACGTACAGTAATTTGAAAGCTACTATTATAGAACGATTTAATCGCACTTTGAAAAACATGATTTGGAAACATTTTAGTTTATCAGGTTCATATAAATGGGTGAAGCATTTGCCTCAACTATTACTTGAATACAATAGTTCAAAACATAGATCCATTGGCATGCGTCCCATTGATGTTACAAAAAAGCATGAAAAGACCATTATTGATCGTTTATTTCATCATAAAATGAAACTCCGAATCCCCAAGTATAAAGTTGGGGATTTCGTGAGAACGAGTAAATTCAAAACGTTATTCGAAAAAGGATATTTTCCAAACTGGACAAATGAACAGTTTCAAATAATTAAAGTCTATCCTAGAAATGTACCCATGTATGAATTAACAGACGAAGATAAAAAACTCATTCTTGGAAAATTTTATGAGGAAGAAATTTCAAAAACAAAATTTCCCTGTTCGTTCCTTGTTGAAAAAAATATTAAACGAAATGAAAATAAAGCTCTTGTTAAATGGTTAGGTTGACAAGTCTAAGAACCTGGATCACCTTGAAAATTTAATAGTTTACTTTTTCATGATTTTAAATATTATTTACGAACTATACACAACACATTTCAAGATAATTCAGATAAACCTAAACCTTGTTTTTTTTCGATCGATAGTTCGACGAACTTAATATTATTTTGTGACTCTTTATACAAATGCAAATATTTTAAGTTTAGTTTTCGCAGAAGTTCAACAAACCCCATCTTAACCTTGGATTATGCGACAAGTCATACTATTAGGAAACCTTAACAATTTAATTTTTACCACTTTTTTGTCTAAAAACCAGTTATTGCCCCTACTTTTGTCCAAATAGTTTTTTGTTCATTCCCCTCTCCTCCTTCCAATGGGAGTATATTATTTGGAAAATCATTTAGTTGAACATTAGCTCTCACAACAGTCAGACTAAGTTATAACGTTCCGTTTTGTAACATGGATGTGTACACTGATGAAAAGCACTCTCTCGCCTGGAGCTGGATCATCGACTCAAAAAAATATGTGTTTGCAGCTTTGACTAAGGCGAAGAATTTTACAGTCGGTCTCGCATCGTTCGACGGTAAGATTTTCTAATTTACAGACGCTGATTGGAAAATAGAGTGCGATAATTTGTCACAGATTGTGGAATATCTAATTGGCAATAGCAGAAAAAGAAAACACTTAGACTATTTAGTAGTGGGAAAAAACTTTTCTTGCAAGCTCGACTATGAAAGTAAACCAAGTAGACCAACTGTTAACCTTTAACAGTTGGTCATACCAGTTGGTCGTCCTTGAGACTTGCTATATCAGGATTCTTTTACACGGGTGAGACATTGCTCAATGTGTTTATTGTAAAGTTTCGGTGAAAAGTCTTGCAGGGAGCTCCCGGATACTGAACACAACAATTATTCCCTTCACTGTAAAAACTTGAAGTGTTCACAATGGATAGTTGACAAAATCTATTAGTCTTAGGAATCCTGTGTCGTTAACATCATGAGTTCTGTAGCGAAATTAGATTGCGATTATTTTAAAGTACAAAGGGAGTGTTTAAACTCCTACGAGGACAATAAGTATTTTCTCGAGCGCGCTTTGGTTAATCTAAAATACCCACCAAACTCTCACCTCGACCGGCTAAGCGACTGGATGTTTCTCGTCTTCGATTGCCTTGTTGATTACTTGACAAGAAGCGCATTAGAATCTGCCACATTATTTATTACTATTGACAAGTATGATGACAGAAACGATTGTCCGTCAGTTTCATTTTTTGTGTAAGAATAAAGATTTACCCGATTATTATAGTTATTACATAAATTTATTCGTGGCAAAAAAATCATCGCGACTCAAAAATCATATTGGTAGAGAAGTTTATCCGTATGATAACCTTCAGATCGACTTTGAAAAGAAAAAGGTCGTATTGCTTTACGAAATGTACGCAATTTCAGAGGACATACAACGGTAAAAACGAGTCGGAACCTTTATAAAGTTAAGAAGAGATATAAAACTCGCCCTGATGACAGTGATTGATTGCAGCAGGCAGGTAAAGCGGTCAGCGCTTCCTCTGTGGATATAACTTGTCTTTGTAACAAGTTCAAAGATCCCACCCAATACGAGAGCCTACTGTCTTATTCTTCACGATATGTTTGTAAGTTACAATCCCCTCGCTGGCACTGTAAATAAAAGCATCTGAAGCCGCCTTCACAATCATCAGTTTACTTTCAGACAGCATAGTGAAAACTAATTGTTCTTAATCATGTCTACTGATTTGATAATTGATTTTTCGTGTTTCTATGGCAAGCATTGCAGCTCTTGCAATGGGACCGATGGAAACGGTCTCATTGTGAAAGAGCTGTCAATGGTTGACTTAGAGACGAAAGCCCAATCGTACGTTTTTAGGCCCCCTATCAGTTCCAGGCTAACATTAGAAGCCGACGAAGCGAGCAACGTTTACATGACGACCAACGTCCACGGCTTCTTCTGGGACAACGGTGAAGTCAGCTACACCTGACTTTCCGACTTGCTGCGTCGCATCATGCAACATTACAGAAAAATCTACGTCAAAGGACGTAAGAAGGTAGAGTTTGACAAAAAAAGGCGTGGTGTGACAAATGAGATCATCGACCTAAAATATATGAGGATGGATGCCTGACTTCCTCGATGAGAAATTTTGGAGCGAATTCCCCCGGCATGTATTTCTTGAGCATGCATCCACGCACTTCTCTTGTGCCAGAGATAAGGCTTTAAAGATGTGTGCGTGGTTGTATGCTCAAGACATCTAAAAAAAATGTTTTTAAAAATAATAATTAATGTTTTTTAAATTGACTTTGTTTTTTATTACTGAAAAATCCATTTTTTCTGGAGGTATAAATAGACAAGCATTGGCGTTTTCACGTTTAGTATAACTTATTACGCTATACAATTATGAGCTGCGACGATACAAAAGTATTTTGCACTTTAGACTCACGTACGCACTTCTCCTGTGCCCGAGATAAGGCCTTAAAAAAGGCCAAAGGTCGAAATGTTGTTTTTATTAAATATTCTTTCTTAAAGGTTACAGCTAAATTTTAGTATATACATATAAGGAAATAAATTTTGTAGTAATGCAGTTACATTTACAACACCTTTAGTGAATTTAACTACACGTTTTCGTAAGTACAATTTATATTATGTCTCAGTCACCCGTTGAATTTGACAATACTTTGGATTTAACGCCACCAGTAGTTGAAATAGTTGATAAGTCAGTTTTGGAAACCCCAAAGAAAAAACGCAAACTGACTAGTAAGTTAGTACAGAAGCCATTGAATAAACTATGGAGTACGATACGATCGCTATGTTTCTTAGTAGAAGCGAATTACTTAGTTCATTTGATGAACTTCTGTACGGGGATGATAATTCAAACAACCAACAAAATGCTGAGGACCTGGATGGAGGAGATGCTAATTATTTTCGAGACGATCGAGACGACCGAGAATACTTGCATCACTAGACGCGAGCTGATTTCTCGAATATTCGACCAGGTCGACGCTTCATCCACTCCATCGTGCCTCTCCCAGACATTGGAGGAAGCGCACGAGGAATTAATCTCCTCCTTAAAAGCCTTCCACAGTACAATAACGGGTCCATCGTCATCGTCTCTCTCCACGTCACCGAAGGTTGGGAACATTTCCACATCGTCCACGACTGCAGTTACTCAAATGGATGTTGTCGATACACCTGGTACGACCAGTTCGTCCGGCCTTCTACGTCACGGGAGGAGAGTCTGAAAAAGGACTTAAGCGAGTACTTGAACTTTGGAAGTATAGCGACGAACGATGAGATTCCACAATCTCATCGTATATCTCACGATACACCCGCGATACCTGCTAGTACAAAGGTCGAGGGGAAACCAGGTACATATCATATTCAAATGAATATGTACAAAGTTTCGGATATCGTGGGACTTCCGAAGGATCAATGGTGGCGTCGAAGGAATCTGAACATTCAGTATGTTGTCAACGAAGGGTCAGACATGGTACTGCAGCAGAGGTTGACGTCACAATTCTAACTCATTCAAACGACACTGGAGAACCACCCAAAAAAAAGGTCAATTCCAAAAAGATGAGGGTATAGGGGGATCAATGCGGCATATATATAGTGGCAAATATTGATGTTTATGTTTTTATTTATATTTTTAAGTAGTTGGCTGCAGTGCGCCATTTTCGAGCAGTTGGATTGGTGGCTTTTTTCATCTTTTTTTAATAGTATTTATATAAGAATATGAATGAAATTGTGTTTTAGCATACGAAGTTAATATTCAAACGGATCGAAATGCGGATGTAAAGAAAAACGCTTCACAATTTGAGTCATAGTGAATTTTGAAGTGTGTTATAATTTGATTTGTTGGTTATAATTTAGTAACTGAAGTGTTAATTTTAATTTGGGTGGAATTTGAGTTATAGTGAATTTTGAAGTGTGTTATAATTTGATTTGTTGGTTATAATTTAGTAACTGAAGTGTTAAGTTTAATTTGAGTGGAATTTGAGTTATAGTGAATTTTGAAGTGTGTTATAATTTGATTTGTTAGGTATTATTTAGTAACTGAAGTGTTAAGTTTAATTTGAGTGGAATTTGAGTTATGGTGAATTTTGAAGTGTGTTATAGTTTGATTTGTTAGGTATTATTTAGTAACTGAAGTGTTATTTCTATTAAAGAGTTCTTCGAGTAATAGTGAATATTGCAGTGTGTTATAATTTGATTTGTTGGTTATAATTTAGTAACTGAAGTGTTAAGTTTGATTTGAGTGGAATTTGATTTATAGTGAATTTTGAAGTGTGTTATAGTTTGATTTGTAAGGTATTATTAAGTAACTGAAGTGTTATTTCTATTAAAGAGTTATTCGAGTAATAGTGAATATTGCAGTGTGTTATAATTTGATTTTGTGGTTATGATTTAGTAACACTACAAATGAGCAAGGTGAAATATGTTCGTTCTTCACAATTATCAGTTTACTTTCAGATAGCAACTAACATCAAACCAATTCTTCTTCCATCATGCCTGGTGATTTAGTTATTGACTTTTTGTATTTATACGGCAAGCATTGCAGCTCTTGCAATGGGAGCGATACGAACGGTCTCATTGTGCAAGAGCTGTCTATGGTCGATTTAGACACAAAGGCTTAATCGTCCTACGTTTTCAGGTCGCTCATCAGTTCTAGATTGAGATTTTAAAGCGTATAAAGTATCGCCTGGGGTTTTCCGCACTGCTTTTCACAAAGATCTATCGCCTAGTGCAAGTGTCGGAAATATCTGTGACAGGTGTCTAAGATTCATTCCGGTACAATCTGTACTATCACTCTATAGTACCGATAACTTTATTTTCAAACATTCCTTTGTACCTTTAGACACCTTCCGTGATATATACGATCCCATATATAGGATCGTATGCGATAACTGCGATTGGCCGTTATTTATATATCAACACGCCAATCAGTGTTCAACGTGTAGAGAAACTCTACGCAATACAATATTCGCTGAACTACGTAACAGATCTTATACTATATTTGACCAACAAGTTTTTAATCTGTAATGTCTATTGCTTCATTTGAGGAATTTAAGGAATATCTTGAGGCAATATGGCCGACTCCGACTGGTTTCAGTCATTTCTTGAAGAAATTTTCATCCAGAATCCTTCGCCAGGACCTTGTCTTCAAGATAGTGTTGACGGCGCTCAACATACTATTGAGCCTGTCGTCCGATCAAACAGACGAGAGCACCACGTGGAGTGGTTTGCAGGTAGGAAACGACGACGAAAACTGGTGCACGATATTTGCCCAGTCTTCTCTACTCAACAACTTCATGAGCTGCGTGCTCGATTTGCACATAGAGAAGCTCGAGCTGCGTGCTCGAATCAGGATATAGAGAAGACGGAACAATCATCGTCTCCGAGCACCTCCTAACTAACTACGACCACTTCCACATATGGCATGACTGCTCCTGGACATCAAACCAATGCCGATACTCATGGATCCAAGGACTACCAATTAAAAAACGACGACCTGGAAACAGTCTTTGGAACGGCTCAACCGATAAGATTGACGACTCAACCGCCTGTCAGAAAAAAGAGGGCGTTTACATCCAGACTTCAAGATAACGGAGCAACCGAGGCAGCGCTCAAGTTCCTATCAACCCAGCCGGTATGCCCCTTATTAAACTGCTGCAAGACGGCCCAATGGAACGACGATCCGCTGCTACGATACATTGGCAGAGCTGACAAATGTCTCCAGGATGCCGTGGATATTTTCCAAAGGTCTTGGGTAAATAAAAGTTTATTAGAAATGATAGAAATATCAATCGTTAAAAAAATAACGGTTTGGAATGAATCCTTTTTTTTTAAATTGACTTTGTTTTTTTATTAAAGCCTACGTCAAAGGACGTGAGAAGGTAGAGTTTCTTTAAAGGCGTGGTGTGACAAATGAGATCATCGACCTAGAATATATGGGGATGCCTGACTTCCTCGATGAGAAATTTTGGAACAAATTCCCTCATGCTCAAGACATGCATGCCGCATGTCTTGAGCATGCATCCACACACTTCTCTTGTGCCAGAGATAAGGCTTTAAAGATGTGTGCGTGGTTGTATGCTCAAGACATCTAAAAAAATAATGTTTTTTTTTCTTTTAAATAACAATAATTATTTTTCCTTGAATGATTGGAAAATTGAGGCAGAAATTGATTCCAATAGTCGAATATTAAAAAAGCAGATAACCGCAAAAGAAAAAATGTAAACTAATTAATAGTAGGCAAGACTTTTTCCGCGAAAATTGACTATGAAATTACAGCCAAGACAGGTAGAATTTACAAACACCGCCTCTTGGCTAGATTTGATGCTTGGTCGGGCTCCTGCTACTTTTAATTTGTCTGCACAGCAGGCAAATTGTGTATTAAATTTATCACCACAAATTATAAAAGTTTCAAGACTGATAAGGAGAGCTGTTTCAAACTGTTTAGAAGTAACAGATAAAAGCCGTCTAGAACAGTCGGAAACCGCCTCTATAACGGAAGCTATTCCTGTAGAACAGCCCCCTCCTAATACCCCGTGAAGTGCTATTTCTATTTGATTGGAATTCAAATTCTATAGTGAATTTTGCAGTGTGTTATAGTTTGATTTGTTGGTTGTTATTTAGTAAATAAAGTGTTATTTCTATTTGAGTAGAATTTGAGTTATAATTAAGTATGCCGAGTGTTATAATTTTATTTGTTGGGTATAATTAAGTAACTGAAGTGTTGATTTTAATTTGAGTGAAATTTGAGTTATAGTGAATGTTGAAGTGTGTTATAGATTGATTTGTTGGTGTTAATTTTAATTTGAGTCATAGTGAATTTTGCAGTGTTATAGTTTGATTTGTTAGGTATTATTTAGTAACTGAAGAGTTAATTTTAATTTGGGTGGAATTTGAGTTAAAGTGAATTTTGAAGTGTGTTATAATTTTATTTGTGTTATATTTTATGGAATTAGAGTCATAGTGAATTTTGCAGAGTGTTATAGTTTGATTTGTTAGGTATTATTTAGTAACTGAAGTGTTAATTTTAATTTGGTGGAATTTGAGTTATAGTGAATTTTGAAGTGTGTTATAATTTTATTTGTGTTATATTTTATGGATTTTGAGTCATAGTGAATTTTGCAGAGTGTTATAGTTTGATTTGTTAGGTATTATTTAGTAACTGAAGTGTTAATTTTAATTTGGTGGAATTTGAGTTATAGTGAATTTTAAAGTGTGTTATAATTTTATTTGTGTTTTAAGTTTATTGTGTTATAATTTTATTTGTGTTATAAGTTTAATTTGTGTGGAATTTGAGTCATAGTGAAATTTGCAGAGTGTCATAGTTTGATTTGTTAGGTATTATTTAGTAACTGAAGTGTTATATCTATTTAAGAGTTATTTTTGTAATAGTGAATATTGCAGTGTTATAATTTGATTTTGTGGTTATGATTTAGTAACATTACAAATGAGCAAGGTGAAATATGTTCGTTCTGATTGAGTCAAATATTAGACTTTGATAATTTAATGTTTAGTGAATTTTGGTGTTTTTAGCGAATGACACTTATGAGGGTATAGGGGGATCAATGCGGCATATATATAGTGGCAAATATTGATGTTTATGTCTTTATTTTTATTTTTAAGTAGTTGGCTGCAGTGCGCCATTTTCGAGCAGTTTGATTGGTTTTTTTTTCATCTTTTTTTAATTGTATTTATATAAGCATTTGAATGAAATTTTGTTTCAGCATACGAAGTTAATCAATAAAGCTTTGGTTACATCAAGCGATACTGATAGATCATCAGTATTGCTGATCTATATGAACAGATCGTTCATATCCAAGGCTAATGATGACTATTCTGATGCTACGGGTTCAAAGGTTAACAACTAATGTGAACCAAAGGTCCAAAATAACAGACAGTAAACAGTCACAATTGATAAGATAAATTTTGGTATTTATAGTGTTTTTATAATTTTTCTTTCTTGAGGATAATTTGTTAACTGAAAAACAAATAAGTAAGGCAAAAGATGATTTGTTTTTCCCATTTGAGTCAAATATTGGACTTAAGATGTGTCATAGCAAATTTTAGTGTTTAAAATGTTTTTATAATTTTATTTCATGCTTATGATTTTGTAACAAGTGCAATGAGCAAGGTGAAAGATGATAATTCTTTTTGAACATTGCACTTGATTTATTTTAAATTGAATATTGGTGTTAAAAGCAATTTTTTAATTTTATTTATGTAGCATTATGGATGGTGATTAAAGCCTCAGCTACAATTCTATAAGGCGTCTTTTTCACTGACATAGATATAAGTAAGCAAAATTTTCACTCACTGAACAAGAATAGTAAGCAGAGAATTTTCACTCTCATGAATAAAAACAATATGCAGTAATCTCCAAAATACTTATTCTGCGAACCTTCAGTAAAGATTAAATACTGTTTTTGATCCAAGGACTTTTCAATTGTAATGCTTATTGAAACTTTTACAGAATTTAAAGAATACTTAGAAGCAATATGGCAGACTCTGACTGGTTTCAGTCATTTCTTGAAGAAAAATTCATCAAAGATTCAGTGTCAAGATCAACTCTTAAAGATAGTGTTAACTGTACTGAACAGACCAACGTCTGTTCTGTACTGAACTGTCGTCCGATCAGACCAACAGCAGCAGCACGTGGAGTGGATTGCAGGTAGACAAAGACAATGAAAGCTTGATGGTATGCTAGATTTGCACAACTTAAGTCAGGGTAGAGGGGAAACAATTATCATCTCTGAGCACCTCCTACCTAACTATAACCACTTTCAGATATGCAGCAACTTCTCCTGGATATCTAACCAGGAATGAATAAGACAGACAGAATTCCTACATACATGAATAAGAAAAGTAGGCAGAATTCCTACTTACATGAATAAGAAGAAAAGTAGGAAGGATTCCTACTTACATGAATAAGAAGAAAAGTAGGCAGGATTCCTACTTATATGAATAAGAAGAAATGTAGGCAGAAATCCTACTTACATGAATAAGAAGAAAAGTAGGCAGAATTCCTACTTACATGAATAAGAAGAAAAGTAGGCAGAATTCCTACTTACATGAATAAGAAGAAAAGTAGGAAGGATTCCTACTTACATGAATAAGAAGAAAAGTAGGCAGAATTCCTACTTACATGAATAAGAAGAAAAGTAGGCAGAATTCCTACTTATATGAATAAGAAGAAATGTAGGCAGAAATCCTACTTACATGAATAAGAAGAAAAGTAGGCAGAATTCCTACTTACATGAAAAAGAAGAAAAGTAGGCAGAAATCCTACTTACATGAATAAGAAGAAAAGTAGGAAGGATTCCTACTTACATGAATAAGAAGAAAAGTAGGCAGACTATTACATGAATAAGAAGAAAAGTAGGCAGAATTCCTACTTACATGAATAAGAAGAAAAGTAGGCAGAATTCCTACTTGCGTGAATAAGAAGAAAAGTAGGCAGAATTCCTACTTATATGAAATAGAAGAAAATAGGCAGGATTCCTATACATGAATAAGAAAAGTAGGCAGAATTCCTACTTACATGAATAAGAAGAAAAGTAGGCAGAATTCCTACTTATATGAAATAGAAGAAAAGTAGGCAGAAATCCTACTTATATGAATAAGAAGAAAAGTAGGCAGGATTCCTACTAACATGAATAAGAAAAAAAGTAGGCAGGATTCCTACTTACATGAATAAGAAGAAAAGTAGGCAGGATTCCTACTTACATAAATAAGAAGAAAAGTAGGCAGAATTCCTACTTACATGAATAAGAAGAAAAGTAGGCAGAATTCCTACTTATATGAATAAGAAGAAAAGTAGCAGAAAACTTAATGGGAAAGTAGGCAAATTCCTACTACCATGAATAAGAAAAAAAGTAGGCAGGATTCCTACTTACATGAATAAGAAGAAAAGTAGGAAGGATTCCTACTTACATGAATAAGAAGAAAAGTAGGAATAAGAGAGGCCTACTTACAATAAGAAGAAAGTAGGCAGATTCCTTTACATAAATAAGAAGAAAAGTAGGCAGAATTCCTACTTACATGAATAAGAAGAAAGTAGGCAGAATTCCTACTTATATGAATAAGAAGAAAAGTAGGCAGATTCCTACTTACATAAATAAGAAGAAAAAAGGCAGAATTCCTACTTACATGAATAAGAAGAAAAGTAGGCAGAATTCCTACTTACATGAATAAGAAGAAAAGTAGGCAGAATTCCTACTTACATGATAAGAAGAAAGTAGGCTTCCACTTACATGAATAAGAAGAAAAGTAGGCAGAATTCCTACTTACATGAATAAGAAGAAAAGTAGGCAGAATTCCTACTTACATGAATAAGAAGAAAAGTAGGCAGGATTCCTACTTACATGAATAAGAAGAAAAGTAGGCAGGATTCCTTACATGAATAAGAAGAAAAGTAGGCAGAATTCCCCCTCACGAGGAAAAGAGGGGCAATCCTAGTTAATTAGATCACTTACTTTAAAAACATTTATCTATCCATAAATACTTAATGACCATACTGATTCCCAAGATGAGAGTACTAGGCAAAGGTGTTTAGAAATGTTTAATTTTAACTACATTCATATCAACCAAGATAATACTTCTTGCTTCATTACAGCAACATCTTTTTCTTCACAGCATTTGTTTAATCTAGAGGATAAACTAAATTATTCCCAGCAGGTTCATTTTTCTATCCTTCCTTTAAGTTTTCATTACTGTTTGTTTTCATTTTCTTTAACGAGGAAATTTTTAACAGTCATAACACCTTCATGTTTCAAACACAGGATACCTGCAAAAGATCAAAGCAAAATTCAATGCAAAATATAAATGAAGTTTGAAAATATGAGGTTACAATAAATAAGGTACATTTAGATTAAACAATTTGGTGATTTTGAAATAATCTGTAGTCGAGGACACAAGCATGCCTTTCAGAATGCTTGGTTTTTTGCTCAACAATACATTTCTTGCTTGATTTATTTCATGCCTCATAGTCTCATCAGTAACACTTGTAATCATAAAGGTATATTACTAGAGGGACTATCTTATAACATAACACACGGCTAAAGTCAACAGCCCGCCAAAATCTCAATGCTTTCAACCCTCTTTTTACAACAAAAAAAAAATCCTTCTTTGAGGTAACAAAAAAATTTCCTACTCTGGTAACACTGTAAGTCAGGTTATGTTTTGGTTTGTTTTAATTTTTTTATTTGTTTTTATTTGATATGGTATAAAAATTATTTTATTTATTTAATTTTTATGTAGAAATATTGTTGTACCTTATAAATTTACCAACAAATTTTGCTTTAAATTGGTTCGGGAAGTATGAATTAAGTGGAGTTAAAGTTGTTAATTACGTAATACAATGGATCATAATATTTCTATGATAAAATTTTATTTAAATCGCCAGCTATAATTACGTTTTTCCAAAACAAACTGATTTTTTGTGTCAAGTTTGTATAATTGAATGCGTATTGTTTTATATTATAGAAAATATTATAGAAATAATATGACACAATATGCATTCATGACTTAAAAAAGTCAAAGACTGTTATCTATTGAAAGACATGGTATTTTCCAATAAAAAAATGCTGTCTTTTGGTTGACAGACCACAGACCCTGCGCTTTACTCAAAAGCAAGAAATGCTTGAAGAATACGTCAATGAAATGAATGAATTCTTCATTCAATGAAATGAAAAAAAAATCAAGAGTTGCCAATAGATCATTTTAAAAATGCCGTAAAAAAAGCCTTGACAGAGCAGCCTTTTTATAGTATTAATGAGTACTTCTCTAATAAAATTATGTTTGAGTAATTTATGTTACTTTTAATTTTTGTACATTTGACGATTTGCCATTGTACTTGTATTAGTATTTATGCAAATAAAGATTTTTATTTATTTATTTAATGTCCAAGCGTTAAATATAGGCACCTTTATTGAGAACCCTGAAACACATTTTCGGGGCTCTGCGTAATCTTTTCCAAGAGTGCATATTGTATAATATGCATATTGTGTCATATTATTTCTATAATATAAAACAATACGCATTCAATTATACAAACTTGACACCAAAAATCAGTTTAAATAAATCAAATGATATCAGCTTTCCACACAATGTTTGTGTTATGTTTTCTATTATTATTATTAAGAAGCAATAATTTTGTACAATTAATTGGATTATATTAATAATCAAAGGGGTTCAGGTTACTTTTTCTATGTTTCAAAATTCAACTGATAGGGATTCTCTAATATATTTTTGAAATTTTATCAAATAATATTACTTGATATTTGTATCTAAGCATAGAGATACGTATCTAGAGGGGACAAAGGCTATCTAAATGGTATAATTTGTTTTTAAAGGATAATTTTAGGAAAATCAACTATAAATAAGGTAGTTATTGTAAATGGGATTAAGTCAGTCAATATGCTGACCTGCTGAATCAAGGTCTATGAACCAGGTCCTGCGAGGCCAGATGGCCCTATAAGAGACCCACATGATATTATCAAAAAGCTATGTAGTCAAAATATTACTTTAACAACAAATAATACAAAACAATACTCCAGGGACTGATGGCCGGTGAAACCAGGGGTCTAAGGGCCATATTTGAAACCAGGTTTCATATATTTACGTTGGCTAAAAGAGCCAATGTGATGTCTATCTTGTAAAGAACTGATTACAAGCAAGCTAGAATTTTTTGCAGTATTAGGTTTTTACTTTTCCTCAACTACTACAATTCGCGATTCAAAATCCGTAGCAGCGCCACCGTCGCTGATAAAATATTTGCAATTTTTTTTAGCACCGATGGTCGTTCTAATCATTTTTATCACATTTATCACAAATTAACAAACAATAAATAAATAAAAGAAGAATTTTTATCGGCTCCCATGCTAATCCTATGATAAAAAAAATTTTTATCACCCTTTTGTTTTCCCGCCATTGGTATTGCCAACCTTACAACTATCTCTTTGAATCGCGAATAAGTATAAGGAAAAACATTGGGTTCACCCTAAAAATCCAAAACCCAGGTTTCATCATAACTACCCATTTCAGGCATTTTCATGACGCTCTGAGAGATTTTCATCATGCTGTCAGTATTAGTCCAAGAGCCCATGGCAAATTTCTGGACTTATCGAACCCCAAAGGTTTAACCTGTTAAATTGATTAGTTTAGGTTCAGGTTGTCTTTCATTTAAGATTGGGGAATTTTGGGCCCTGAGTCACTTTAAAGACCCCAAAAATGACCCAAAAATCAGTTTTTGACCAAAAGCCCTGTTATTGGATTTATCAAAAAAGTTAAAGGGCTTTTATTGTGAATTTATCAAATTTGTGACAAATAAATGTTTTAACCATCAAAATTGATTTAATAGAACCAGAGATATAACTCTTCTTAAATTACGGCAATAATGAATCTAATAAGAAAGGATTTTACTTCAAATTAAAGCAATAATGTATCGAATAAGAAAGGATTTTACTTTAAATTAAAGCAATAATGTATCGAATAAGAAAGGATTTTACTTTAAATTAAAGCAATAATGTATCGAATAAGAAAGGATTTTACTTTAAATTAAAGCAATAATGTATCGAATAAGAAAGGATTTTACTTTTAATTAACGGTGGGTTCCTTATTTTAAGGAGGAGTAAGAGTATTATAAGGGAGCCACCCTTCATTTAAAGTAAAACCTTCTTATTTGATACATTATTGCCTTAATCCCCCCATATATATGCCCTATTCAAAGCCCCAAAGCCTTTCTACAAACCCTATAAAGAGTGGGTCCCTTCTAATACTCTGACCCCATTGTAGATAGTATGATAAGGGACCTTTAATATTTATTTTATGCTTAAAATAAACTTGTGTCAAAAATTTGAAGGGAAATTTATTTGTTTTGATTATGTGGGTGGATCCCGGGGGGGGGGGGACCACATTAGCCCAGAATATGCCAGTTGTACCATGAGCAGCTTTTCTCAAACCACCATCTATTTGAACTGATACATCATCAAATAAAGCAATATTACCAGCCCAGCGGTAAAACAGAAACACACGATACTCCCTCCTGGTTTTTTTTTACAATTCTTTACTAGATTTTTTGAAATCTGGCACATATTAGCTATTCGAAATGAATCGGGACACCACAAAACGCCACAGCACAGCATACTTTGTTTTAATTTCAAATATAGTGGAATAGAATAACAAGTGATCTTACTCACGTATTTAGGGCTTGCGATATATCGAAAAATGTTAAACGAAGAAAAGTTTGGCCGCTAGGGCTACTTTAGCTACTATTGTAACCAGCTGAGGTTATGAAAATGTCTTGATGCTTTTCATGATGAAGGTTATGTGGTATTTTATTCCTTGTTTACCAGTGTTTTTAATTATCGGGAGCAGATTATTTACTAAATTACACTTCACATTTGTTTACAAAATATTTCCACATCCTCTCATTTCACAGTCGGTCAGCCATTTTTGGTACAAATATCGATTGATTGAAAAACTCGATTAATCGTTTCTGAACATTCGTACTAGTATTTTAAGGGAGTGGGATCACTTGTTATTCTATTCCACTATAATTTCAAAAAATAAAACTTGTGTCAAAGGGAAAAATGTCACACTACAGAGTTAAAAAAAACCCGAGCTCTGATTTATTTTAAGATGTATTGTATGAATTTATGTAATACAAATAGTAAAAGCATGCCCCATTAAATTTAATAAGAAAATTAAAAGGATATTAAAAGAAATTATCATTAGGGAAAAACTAAAAAAAAAAATAAATAAATCAACATTTACAATTGGTTATAAAATTAATAAATTGTCATAACAAATATCTAATTCTCAAATTTTTCTGTCACACAGGAAATACATGAGTCTAACCAGGGGGGGTTAACTTAAATGAGGAAAAGTTTGGATTCGATTATCGCAAGCTACTAAAAATAGCGCTGCGGCGGACCGGTGCGGACAACTCATAAACTAACCCCAATAGCTTTCCAAAAATGACTGATTATATTTTTATATTAAAATTTATAATACCATGGCAATTCTTGGTTATGACAGCTACATTTATTATTGTTATAAAATTATTGTTTTCTGTATGTATTTTTCACAAAAACGGTTTGCCGTTGCATGTTCTGTATTTAAAAAAATTAGAAACTAAAAGTAAATAGAAACCTTTTTAACCTTCCAGAGAACCTTACTGATGGCAGATAAGTAAATTCCATTTAATTAATTTAGTCGATTTTATCAGGTAATTACATTAAATTACATGTTCGCATCTTGCCGATGTAATTAAAATACAGGCTGCATTAAATGCCAAAATCTATCTTTTACCACGTGTAAACTTTAGCCACTATTTCATTATTACCTGATTGAATCAATTAAAATAATAAATTACTTGAATGAAAAACTTAAAAATAATCAGAAGCGTTCTGTGTAAGATTAAAGTGGTAGGGTTAGTGAGAAGTATAACTATACAAAGTATAAAAATTTCAAACTGACTGTGGGCAAAAAGCGGGAAATCAAGACACGCCTACTTAATTGTAAGGTAGGTCCCTCGCCGCACTAGTGTCGACCGGAATCCAAATTTTTCCACCATTGAGTCGACAGTCTTACTGTTTAAGTATCTATAGTCTCTGAGTCTAACCAATTATAACAGGAAAGCTTACTATTTCCTCTGCTCTCTAAGGAGAACGGGGGCTGCTACGGAGCAACCAAATCTGAACCCACCCCTGCCGTGTATGTTTTAAAAAGTTATTTTTAAATAATGTGTTTTAACCAATAATTTTTTTCTCAATCCAACAATAATTGTCTGGGGCCCAAGTATTGAATACCAAACAAGGTATTCAACAAGTGATCATATTCCACACTCATTTAATATGCTTCAGTTTTTGAAGCATATTAGTTTATTCAATCGAGTCAGATGATCTTGTTAAGTGATAGAGGGCCTTATGGCTTTAACTTTGCAAGCTTATATAAAAAGAAATAAATGAAGACATAATGGAATCCTCCAAAATATTACTTCTTTAATAGAGAAAGTTTACTCCCCGGTCTATAAAGGAAGTTAAAAATAATAAAAATAAATATTTAGTTAAATTCAGATTTTATTTTATTTATTTATTTTTTTTCATTGTATAATAATACACTAAAAAATGTGTGAAGGATATTTGGTGAAAAACAGTGATATTTATGCGATAAAGTCAATTAATAGTTAGTTGAAAAAGGTTATAAGTTAAATACTATCGGGGGAGTGTACTGGATTTCATCTCCCTTGTTTTAGTGTATCTGACTGGATTACCTATGCATGGTTTAATACGATACCTAATAATAATGCCCGTTTAGAGCCTTGAGGCTCATCAGGGATAACCCCTGCAGGAACCACCTCGGGTGGTAGTAGCAACCGTTACGCTCAAAGTGTATTCTAAAGCTGGCGATTATTTATCTAAACAATAATCTTCTATAAACTGAAAGCGTAACCTGGGATGCGAACCCCAGACCTCCATAGGTGTCAAAGGTCAGTGTAAAGACTAACGCCTTAACAACCTTGGCCCCTGAGGCGGCGATTATTATTATTTAAAGGCGGCGTATTAATTAAATTAATACGCGTAACAAATACAATCCATTGATCTAGTAGGCAATTAATAAAGAACATAAATGCTTGAAAACATAGTAATAAAAATTCTTACCCATTATTTATAAGTTATAAATGTGAAAGTTATCGTGCAACATATATGCAGGGTAATCCCTTCAGTGCACCCAGTATCGTAACTTTCCATGTTACACACCTGGTAGAGGGTTAAATAATATTTCCTTTATTTTAGCATATGGGATCCCCTGAGCATAGTTAGAGGATTAAATACAATCTGGGATACGCTGCATTGAGTTTAGAGCGAGTCGTCGAAGGCAACAAGGAGCCAGATGTTTGCCCTAATTCTTTGACTGGCAGTCAAGTGATCAACACTAGAATTCTCACTTGATTGAATTATAATCCAGTATAGTTAAAATGTATCTCTTTATGTTCAGAAATGCAAAAACACCCCACTTGCCTTTAATAAGGTAAAGCTCAAGTCTTGAAACTCAATCCAGCATAAGGGTTACGCAACAAGATACATTTTATATATAAATAACTCAACAGGTGCTCTATAAACAAAACCTTTACACAGGTAAAGTATGAATAAGTGTATAAATTGTAATACATACGGATATTTGTAATTGCTGCCATCCTTATTCTATGTCCAAAGAATTCATGTTTCTTGGTTCCATTCCAACACAATCACATAAAACTCATGACGTGGCGGACAAAAAAGAAACGGGACTTCACCTTTAAAAAAGTGAAAGGATCTTAATGGTCAAGGTTGGTTAGTCCTGTACAGGATTTAAAAGATTTCCAGTCTAAACAAAATTAATTGGTCCATTTCTCTACGTAACCTGCGTAATACCAGAACGACCAATCAAAAACCAGTACATTCTTTATGCTATTATTTTCCCTTTAGATTGTTGTGTTAGCGCAACAAAACGCAAAGGCTTAGCGCAACAATCATAGACATAAAGATATTACAAGGATGTTGAATAAAGGGGATGACGCATTAAGGAACATTTCTGACCCCATGGAAGTTTATGAGATAGAGAAATAGGAGCAAACTTACCTCCCCTTAGGTTATAAGTTTGCTTCTAAATTTTAAGATCTGCGCTGTTATAAGGATCATAAGCATGCGCAGTTCGTACCAAGCATGTGCAGTGTTTTTGACGTGTGTTTCGTGTTGCATTCATCTCTATGTTTTGATTTTCGATGGGGTCACTTTGTTAAATGGCAATTCGACTTAGTGCATCATCCCCTTTATTCAACATCTTAGAATAATACTATATATAGAAGGAGCACAGGACCGTAAACACAATAATTCCACTGATAACACGAAAGCCGGTTGACTGGTGCAACTAAGTAATGCTGCCAACCTGACAACAAAACATTATTTTAAATATGTGTCATAAATATCTATTAATGAAGAAAGATTGTAAAGAACAAATATAATAACTTAAAATACCTGCTGAGTATTTAATAAAACTGGTCTTAGATGGTAAAAGGGTGGCGGAATATAAGAATCTACATTTAGTTGACGAGGACTACTTTTATATAATTTTAATAAATATGTTAAACTACAATTAAATAATAAATATTGCATAAATATTGTAATCACCGATATTTATTTAGTATTTATGAATAATCAATCATTAATTAATAATAAACATAATAATTCAGCAACCGGAAGATTGCCAAATTTTTTAGAAAATTGTATATTGTAAAGGTGGCAGCATTACTTAGTTGCACCAGTGAACCGGCTTTCGTGTTATCAGTAGTGCTCCTTCTATATATAGTATTATTCTAAGTTCAACATCTTTGAGATATTATTACTAGAGGGGACCTATTGGTTGAATTTTGAAACATCGAAAAAGTAACCTGGCCACCTTCGGTAAAAATTTAATCAAATAGTCAGTACAAAATTACTGCAACTTATATAGAAGAATGTTAAAAATATAAATCAAAACACCAACTGTGTGTGGGAAGCCTAAAACAATAGGTTTATTACAACCTTAACTCACTCTTGAAGGAGGTTTCAATGAGGTTATACAGATCCCCTAAGAGCCCCGATACGATGTTTCAGCCCTCTTAATGAATTGAGATAGGCTATGCCGTATCAGGGTTCTCAATTCTCCTTAAAAAATAATCCAACATGCCCGACACTCTGAAAATGCGTTCCATTGTCTTCACTCTGATTATACAGGCACTCTAGAATTGGTGTTTGTATATAATATTACGGACAAAAAATGCTTTCACGTTTTGTATTTTATGAAAAATTAATAAAACTAGGCCATATCGGGATATCTTTAGTTTCGACGGGATTTTAAATTTTAGCGGGACAAATGTGTGAACAGCGGGACTGCACCGCCGAAATTGGGACGCCTGGTATAAGACTTACCCTCCCACTAGAACTCATGTAAGTTATAAGTATAACTCATATAAAATACGGGCGGTGGAGTTGCCTTTTAGCGAATTTCCTTTGGGAAAAAATTCGCTAATGGGATAGGGCGTCATGGCGGAATTCGAACCTCGGACCACGACACAAATCCGTTTCAGAGGTCCCTAATGACATAAAAAAAATTCGCGAGACTTATATATATATATATATGTATTTCTAGACACTTTCTTGTAAACACTCTATCTTTCGAACGATTAAATTTTTTTAACCAAACTTGGTACAAAAATCAACCTTTGGGAGGACACGAACCCTATTGAAAACCAGGTTTTTGTGACGTCATTACCCGGTTTGCTGAGTCAGCAATATTTCAAAAAATCAGCAAAATTCAGGTTAATATTTTTTGCCGCGAAAAAGGTCAATATTTATGTTTTTGAGATGCTAAATCGAATGAAACCGGTCCGAAGTCGATATATCACTCGAAGTGAGCTAAAAATCAAAAAACCATTGTAAATTACCCGAAAACCAAAATTTAGGTCGATAAAAAATAAATTTCGAGTAGGTGTCGTTTCTATGTAATTTTGGGCGCTGAATCGAATGAAACCGGTCGAAGTCGATACGACCACTTTAAGTTCCAAAAAAGTCGAAAAAACCACAAAATTATAGAAAACCAACATTACGGTCGTTGAAAATTTATTTCGAGTACGTGTCGTTTTCAATGTTTTTTATGCCTCTGAGTTGAATGCCAGTGGTCCGGAGCCACTTAACTCAGAGTACCTGGGTTCACATCCTGGAAGGGTCGAAATTTTTATCGTTTTTTTTTTACTTAATATAGTTTACAACTAGAAAATAATTCTGGCGCGTGGTCCGCATATCGGGCGAATTTCCTTTGGATGCGAGCACTCAAACCCAGAGTACCTGGGTTCAAATCCTAGTAGGGACAATAATTTTTTATCGTTTTTTTACCTAATATAAGTTTACAAAATTCTGGCGCGGTGGTCCGCATGTCGGGCGAATTTCCTTTGGATGCGTGTTTCCGTGCTTTTACATTATATAAGTTTACAACTACTAATAAATAATTCCCGCGCGTGGTCCGCTGTCGGCGAATTTCATTTAGAATGCGTGTTTCCGTGCTAAACACCCATTTCTTGCTTATGCAAGAACCATGTAGGCATGGTTCCATGTAGCGTGGTTCCGGTTCATCCTTTAGAACCTAAGCAGTTACTTAATTGTCAAGAACTGCTCGTAACTCATTTTGTCTGTATTTTCCAAAGGAAATGCGCATAATCATCCAGTTGTTGTACAAAACTATGCCTCTAAAATTAGAAGTACGCACTATTATTTGCACTAGTTTAAAGCTTAGTTACAAATATTTAAGCTTAGTCAGTTATCTTTAAAGGTTTTTGCGCATTTCCTTTGGAAAATACAGACAAAATGAGTTACGAGCAGTGCTTGACAATTAAGTAACTGCTTAGGTTCTAAAGGATGAACCGGAACCACGCTATAGGCATAGTTCTTGCATAAGCAAGAAATGGGTTGTTTAGCACGGAAACACGCATTCTAAATGAAATTCGCCCGACAGCGGACCACCGCGCCGGAATTATTTATTTAGTAGTTGTAAACTTATATAATGTAAAAAGCACGGAAATACGCATCCAAAGGAAATTCGCCCGACATGCGGACCACCGTGCCAGAATTTTATTAAAAGTAAGTAAAAGTAAAATGATAATAATTAGTAAAATAATCTACATCTATATATTCCTTATGTTCAGTAAATTTAATATAATTACTAATTTAACGAGAAATTAAAAATGTCGGACAATTCTATTTCAGTATTATGATTAATATAAAAACTCCATGAAAAAACGACTCTTTATTCGCTATTTCTTTCATGCTCAAGCGCAACAAGTGATAGTGAGTCATACTCTGATAACATTCATGTCATAACTCAAATATTATTACTTGTACACTTATTTTATTTTTATTTTTAATTTAATTCAGTTAATGTTAAATAGTGCTAGTGTTTAGTTGTGTCTCTTTACTTTAGCAGTAAATTGTATTTTATTTTCGTTTTCTTGGTTTAGTGCTAATTGGTTGATTAATTAGTTTTAATTAAGTGTTAATGCTGTGTACGCCCTTCCGGATCGAACTCGGTATAAACTGCAGTTCAAGGATAAAATTACTGGTTCCCTGTGCATTCTAATTTTTATGCATTTGTTTGTCATGTATTTGAAATGCCTTAAGTTTGATATGGTCAGTTTGAAGCCAAAGTATCGACGTATGGTTGAGAAGCATTGAAGTTTGAATCCAAATTTAGTTTGGAGAATACTTTAGAATGGACTTTATAGAGATGAATATTTTTGAGTCATAATGTCTGACGAAGGGCAGTCTCCTGTTGCCTTGCCAAGAACCAAGGCCCCAGTCCCTCGCCCTAGAACAAAGCTGGTTAGCAGTCAAGTCCAAGAAAACCAAGTCAGCACTTCTGATGAGTCATTGGACAAATCACAGAGTGATTCCCCTGTAAAACCCAGCAAAAGATCTTCCTCACTCAACAGAGCTAATTTAAGGAACAGTCTACGTATGGTTACCAATAATGTTCAAGAGAAAAGTTCCGCTGTTCTTGAAAAGTCAAAAGCTAAAATAGAGAAATCTGTTAAAAGTATTTTAAAAAGAAATTCTAGTGTTTCCATTTCAGAGTCGGAAACAACCACTTCCGATTTTGCTAATGAGAGTATATTTAATGATATTAAATTTGGATCTCCTATAGTTAGTGAAGAGAGGAGTTTACCTCCTCCATACCCTCCTCCTCCACTACCTGCAGATGGTTTTTATGATGAGTTAAGCTCGACACGATCGAGTCCTCCTGAGAGTCATTATTCTTATCCAAGTTCACCTCGAAAATCTGAAACTTTTTATGAAGAAATTCCTTTTTTAAAAAATTTGAGTTTGATCCAGGATAGTGAGTCTGAAACGTCTTCTAGTCGAGCCAGTACAAGCAACAGTAGCTGTTTAAAGTCTGACTCGTGGAATTTTTTCAATCCGAGTAAAATCAAAGAAAAAGATGTCAGCAAACCTACATTTGGTTTATCTGCAGACTCCACAAGCTCTCCTTCTACGTCTGACTCAGGCAAGCATCACCAAGTTGAAATCATCCATAGTTACGAGAATTTCATGCCTACCCGTGTTTCTTCTAACTTGCCTCAGAATGTTTACTCTGAAATGCCGCCAAAGAACGAAAGATCCCCTAAATCTTCGAACCCTGGAAGTATAGGTGGTGATTCAAAGCCAAACTCTATTTATGAAAATTGGGGTCCGATAGTTGGTGAAGACTTGACTCCTTTAGAATTATCCAACAACGGGAAACCACTGCTTCTCCACTCCGATACTTTAATAAGTGAATTTGATCCGTTACTTAGAGCTAATCCATTACTTCAAAAAATATATGAATCGAGAATGAAGAAAATTCATCCTTTCGACGTGTGTGACAATGACTCGGATGATTCCAGTAAGAGAACTAATACTGTGACTGAGAGTGAGAATTTTTATGAAATGGCTTCCAACTGCAGTGAGGGAGAGAGCGTTGTTAGTGAACCTGTAGAAATGGCCATTGAAGCCGCATCAGATACTATCGAAGTAGGTAAGAAGCGTGTAGCTCGCTGGGCTAGTATGAAGGAGGCTGTTAGGAAAGTCTATGACAGAACAAATAGGCGTAAATCTGATGGGGTAGAACTCCCCGCTAGACCCATTGGTAACCTCCATACTACCCTTCACACTGGATACCTCTACAAACTTACCTCCATGTTGGATAATCCTAAGAATTTAGTTTCAAAATGGTGCACACTAGGAGAGGGCAAATTGTCGTTCTGCACTGAGAAGTCTAGTGCTCCCAAAGATATCTTACTCCTGGACAATATAATAGCTATACAGCTTATTTTGGATCCTAAGTCAAGGTAAATATACTTTCTATATTAACAGCCTAATAGTATAGATTTATGAACTTTAATATAACTAGTATTGGCTTCTGGTGGCGTCTTTTAAATCTAAACAATGATAGGATAGCCAATAGCTTTTTACAGACAAAAAATTTTCTAATTCTAAACTTGGCAACACCAAATGGTCCATATATTTTGTAGAATAAAAATAAATGATGCTATGTTGGATGCAGTTGATAGTCCAAGCCAAAAGCTGCTCTGCTATTCATTATAGATATTCTTGTGGAAAAAATTAAATTTGTAGTTTGAGGATATTAAAAAATAAATGAGTTTAAATCAAATACCTCTAAAAAAGTGACATTAAATTCCCAAAAGTTTGTTAAATAATCAATTCTTACCTATGATAGTTCAAGGTAAGAACTATCACTACTCCTTCCAACATTTATGGCTCAATGATGTCACCTCAGGAGGGCAATTAATTTTGATATTGTTGGTAGCAGTCATTCTAGCCATAAATTATTGGCAGCCACCTATCAAAGTCCAGAGATATCCCGCTATAATTTTGTTAAAAACTACCAGATATACCATATGTTGTTTCTAATATTAGAAATTAGTAGCAAGATCAACTAAATCTTCTCTTAAGGATTACAATATTTGGTCATTATTATGTCATATATGACATATGAAGTCAGTTTTTATAAAGAGGCTATACATGATGCATTAATGCTTAATTTGATGAGTTCAGGAAACACAGTGATTGTAGATAAATTGAGCAACCATTTGTTCAAACTCTTGTAAAAAGCCATATTTTTAGGGTTTTATTCCAAACTCTCTTAATTACTTTTAAAAATCTATTTAGCGTCAAATCAAATCCAAAACTCTTTGTCTTGTTTCGGGGTTGTTAAGAAGACACTGTGTATTCCAATCCCAGCCTGAACTGTTTGTTCTTGTTAAAGGTTTGTTCGCGATAGATCTTGATCTAACAATTAAGGTTCAAAGTGACAACAAAACTCTGATGTTAAGATAATAAAAAAACATCAGCTCACTTTTCCTTTAGAAATAAGATAAATTAATAAATAAATAACATAAATAATAAAATAAAATAAATAATAAGTAAAAAAAAAAAAAAAAATAAATAAATATTGTTGCTGCATCTATAATAAGGTAATTATTTGCTGATAGTTTGCTAATGATTTAGCAGGTGAGTGCTAATTGTCTTGGTGTAGTTCATTTATCTCCTCACTCTGGTGCTTTAGTGAGTTACAGGTCACTCAGGGTTGTGGTAATAATATTTATGTGTACAGTGACAGGGCTTCAATGGAGTAAACCCAATCTAAAATGTATGCTGTGCTGGCCAATCTAAATGTATATAGGTGTCGGGGAGAGGGGGGTGGCATTTTTTCTAGGGGGGGGGGGATTAACAAAAATTATTTTAGTGGGAAATAGAAATATTTCTTATGTAGATATATGTATTTAAAAAGAAAATAATAGTGAAAGATAGATGACTACATGTTTCTTTAAATTAGTATAAGAAAACAACAGCCTCTTTGCAGCACAAGACTAATGTCTTACAGCAGAGAGTATTTTCCTATATGCTGATTGTAACTGATCTGCAATATTTATATAATAAATGGATTAATTTTGCATATTTTTTTGGCCCTATTATAAAAGTCTTGTGTTAGATTATAAGTATAAAAGTGTGCCCTCCATAATAAATTAATGGTATTATTGTTTTAACTGTCATAAATTGCTGTATGGGGCTTAAAATAATTGATCAGTTTAAATTAAATTTTAATTAATGCTTTGTATTATTTTCTGGAATGTATGGTTAAGTAATAGCAAATGTGAGGTTTTATAATATCTATGAAATATACTGTAATCATGACTTGATAGTGGTTTGCATATGAGCTTCAAGGTTTCCTAGTCATGTATGTGTGTTAATGTGATAGTGTGTGTAGTATTCTTACACTAGAGTACCTATTATTCGTTTAAATTTGTTTCTTTTTTCCCTGGATCAACCGCTTCGAAAGCTGGTTAGACCTGTTAAAGTAACTAATACCTAAGCTAAAATGATGTATATATATATATATATATATATATATATATATATATATATATATATATATATATATATATATACCCAAGCTCTTCCCTCTCCTAATAACCCAAAGAAATCACCTTCCCGCACTCCTCCCCTTCATGACGTTGATGTTTGATACGCCCTCACGATGTTTGATACCTCCTCACGGTGTTTGATACTTCCTAACGATGTTTGATACGCTCTCACGATTTTTGATACGCCCTCACGATGTTTAATCCCCTTCGATGTTTGATACTTCCTTACGATGTTTGATACTCCTCACGATGTTTGATACGCCCTCACGATGTTTGATACGCTCACGATGTTTGATACTTTACGATGTTTGTTTCTCACAATGTTTGATACTTCCTCACTATGTTTGATACGCTCTATAATGCACTATGTTGAGTAATGTATTGGACCTTGCTCTAAATTTCACTAACACTCCCACAACAATCGTGTTTTACTAACAATCTGACTTACGGTCTTTAAATAGACAAGCTTTTATTAATAATAGTAGAATAGAACAAGTTTTTATTAAATAAATTGGCAACAATTATTATTTTTTACAATATTGCCAACAATTTGGAATAAGGGTCTTTGGGGCAACGGGTACAATCAAGTGCGGATGAAAATTTCAAATTTCAAAAATGTGTTTAACTCATTATCAGAATTAATTAAATTTTAATCAAATGACTTATATACGCTCAATAAAAAACTTAAAAAAAAACGAGAACTAATCTCATTAAGTTGTAATTTGGTTCAAGTGTAATCCCTTCGTGTGAATAAATAAGTTTTGTTTCAATGCGGCAAGCTTAGATATACATTATATATACTAGAGGGGGTATAGCCTATCTTAATACATTGAGAGACCGGAAACATCTTTTTGGGACCCTCAGGGGCTTTGTGTAACCTTATTAAAACCTCCTTCAAGAGTGAGTTAAGGTTAAAATAAATCAAATGATTTTGGTTTCCCGCACATTGTTTGTGTTTTGATTTGTATTTTTAACATTCTCCTATATAAGTTATTGTACTTTTGTTCTGATTATTTGATTATATTTATAATCGAAGGTGGTCAGGTTACTTCTTTAATGTTTCACAATTTAACCTATAGGGCATCTCTAGTAATAATATCTGTTCGGCGGCAAGTATACCTATATGGTTTTTGTTTCATCATAAAAACCAAGCAGCATTAAGCGGTGCCTGAATGATTGACCGCTGGGAATATAGGAATGTATTTACTATCTGAAGACGAGAGAAGCGAAACCGAAGACGTCTTGCTGTATAAATTTGGTGATTATATATTTTGAGGGAGAGCGAAGCGAGTTCGAAGTAGTGACGATGAGCGTAGCATATTCGATGAAGTGAGAAACAGATTTCGGAAGTAAGCCGTACGCGATTATTTAGTTAATACTTTATTTTAATTTGAAAGTTTTAAGTAGTTTTCGTAACCTTGAAATTGTCTCACATAAATTCAAATAAATAATTTAAATTCCATTTGATAATTAGTTGGAGCATTGGTAGCTATTTTGTGAATATGACTCGTTGTATTATCTAGTTTGAGCAGGTGTGGTGTTCACCCACATTGTCTAAGAGCTAGACTAAAAACACGTGACCGTCCTACCTCAAAGGTTTAACTCGCTAGATTGACTTATTTTGTAGTCTAATATTTCAGATCGGGGAATTTAGCCCCTTTTAAAACCGGAAAATGGCCTCCAAAATCAGTTTTGTCCTATAGTGGTGTTTGCATTGGTTTTATCAATTGGTTCTTTAGTCCGGGTACCCACGGCTTATTTTCTACCTCATAAAAGGCATGACATTGGCCTGCGGTATATTGTAGGGGATAGTTAGTACATCGTAAGAAGCCTTGGTCTGTCGCCGAAAGTGGGGCCGTTTAGGAGCCGTCGTGCCTCAAAAACTAAAGAAATGCCGAAAATTTCCTCATAAGCGGCATGGAAAAGACCCTTATATTTTTAGTCTGGGCATTGAAACAAACTCAAATGATCAAGGTCTGTCGCGATCTATGGGGCCGTTTTAAAAACAGAAGATATATGAAGTTTTAAAAAAAATGCTAAAAATTACCTCATAAACGGCATGGAAAGGACCTTCATATTCTTGTTCTGTGCACCAAAACTAACTAAAATCACCAAGGTCTGTCGCACTCTATGGGGCCGTTTTGAAATCACACCATGGTTGAAGATTTGAAAAAATGCAAAATTTTAGATTATTTTTGACGTATTTGAAAAGTGCTTGAATTGGGAGATTTTTAAACATATTGAAACAAAAAACTATCAAACTAAATGTGATAAACTGGTCTACCAAAATGTTCTTTAGCATTTTTTTGTCCATTTTATTCCAGATTAAATAAAACAATTTAAAAGATTTTTTAATAAAAAAATCGTAATTGCTACGTTCATTCTCCCTGCTTCGGACTCGCTTCGCTCGTCCTCAGAATTACAAGTCGTTAAATTTATACTGCAACATCAGACTCGTTGAACATGAGAACTCGCTTCGCTCGTTCTCAGATAGTAATTACTTTCGTATCGTTCCCATCTAAGCACTAACCAGCTCGATGCTGCCGACAAAAATCATGGATATACTTGTATTGAAACGAAACTTGGTGCTGTTATTTATTACGTAACAATATACACTTGTCCTGAATTTCTACTCTTTTGGATTACTTACCGATTCCTTTTAATACAAGATAGAATATGCTTCATTACTTTTCCTCATTTTGTACCGTAGGTATATAGGAAAAGTATTGTGTTTGCAAACAAATCCGAAACCTAGATGTAATAGACCAAGAGCCCAAGGGTGTTTTGTTAATAAAAAGTGTAATGGCTGGAACCGGTCTCAATTTTTCGTAAATACCTTCCTGAACAAGGATCTGCAATTCTGCCCACTCGTATCGGATGGGTGTCCCAGGCAGAACGCACTTTAGGGGTCAAAGGTTCTGCCTGGGACACCCATCCGATACGAGTCGGATGGGTGTCCCAGGCAGAACGCACTTTAGGGGTCAAAGGTTCTGCCTGGGACACCCATCCGATACGAGTCGGCAGAATTGCAGATCCTTGTTCAGGAAGATATTTACATATTTACATTTGCATTATTAGGAAAATAATGCAATTGAGTTGAAATTAGATTCAAGTGTGTACCTTTACTTAATAAATTAATACAAAATTATGCGTTACCTCATAAAATTATCTTGTCTAATAAATTAGTTTCGTTTCAATACGGCAAGTATATCTATGATTTTTGTTCGACCATAAAAGTTAAGCAGCATCGAGTATGGTCAGTGCCTGGATGGGTGACAGCTGAGAATCAAACAGACGTATTTACTGTCTGAGGATGAGCGCTGGGAGTCTGAAGTAGGGGGGACGAGCGTAGCGAATTCTATGTAATGAGGAAAAGTTCCGAGGTACCCCGTACCCGATTTTTTTACACTATTTAAGTGTTTACTCATTTATCAGCTTTATATGCCAAACATTCAATTACCTGATGATTGATAGAAGATGCTTTATTTTTAAGTGTGCCTGCATTTTAAACACGACTAAATGGAAATACATAGAATTTTAAGAGTTTTGTGTGTTTTAGGGTGCAAGTTGGTGATTTTTGTTTTGTTTTCGGCGATATTCGAGCAGTTATATCTCTGGTTTTATGGAACTAATGTTGATCGTTAAAACATTAATTTGTCTTTTTATAACTTAAAAAAGAGACCTATAACTTAATTGATAAAATCTATAGAAATACAAAAATCAGTTAGGATAAAACTGATTTTGGGGCATATTTGCTGGACTTAAAAATAGCCCACAAGGGTTAAAATTGCCCGTCTCAATACATTGAGAGAGACCTGAGACATCTTTTTGGGGCTTTGTGTAACCTTGTTGAAACCGCCTTCAAGAGTGAGTTAAGGTTATTTTGAATCATTTTTTTTTATTATCAGCACATAACTTGTATTTTGATTTGTATTTTTAACGGTTTACTGTATAAGACACAGTAATTTTGTCACTTTTGTGCTGATTATTTGATTGTATTTAAAAGCGAAAGTGGTCAAGTTACTTTTTCGATGTTCTAGTAATATCTCTATGGTTTCATCTGTTTACAAACGCTTATTAAGGGTGCATTCGCGACGCTCGAGCGCTCGGGTCAGTGTGTTCAGTGGTGGAGGGGGATGGTGGGGACAAAAATTCCCCCACCTTCGTACTGACCACACTTGGTCTCGAAAACGCGTTTTATTCAGGCTTGTGTGTACAGTTATTATGTTATATTACTGTTGTTGTCATTTTTTTAAAAATTCAATCATTTAATTAAAAGTAAAACGTATAAATTAAAGAGAAACAGCAGAAACACAACACAGAAACAGCACAGCACAGTACATGTGAATATGAAGGTGAGATAAAATTTTGTATTTCCCGCTAAGAAGGTTTCTATTGAATAGGAGTGGGGAGAAGTGATCGAACTGAACCTGCCGAAAGCACGATTAGTAGGATCAGTCCCACCACTACTATCCTGGCTTGCCGCTTCTTTTGGCCCTCCCCCTGACCACGCCTCTGAGCACAATCATGGTAACTAGAATACACCTCTTGTTCAGAACACTCGAGTGTCGCGAATGCACCCTAATTACCATTAAAACTACATTTATAAGTTGCTTTGTTTTCATCACTGATAATATGATAAGAGTCCTCCTCTAAAGTAAAATCAAACATTTTTACAAAAAAAAAAAATCCGATACTATTTTACACGGTTTTATTCCTTTAAGTACAAATGGTAAATAAGTCTAACGAGAAGCTCGGCATGTCGGGACAAATTTCCTTGGAAATGCTTACTTCCGTGCTTAACAGGTTTTAGTTTAAGAGTGATAAAAGCACGGAGAAAAATGTGGCTTTTTATCAATAATAGGCCTGCCTTAAACATTAAAGGTTTTTCATAATTTGCCATATAAGTAGTGTCTTTCTATCAATAAATTAAGCAAAATGCGAGAGAAACGATCCGAAAATAATTGTTTTGCTTTTCCTTACTGTATCCTAACTTTTCCTATCTTTATGTGATTCTAAAAGACTATCTGAAATCAGGCTTATCTATTTGGATAGTCTGTTAGACGCCTGCACTCAACTCACCGGTACTGTTGTTGACATTATTGCCGCAACCCAGCTCAGCTTTTATGTAATGAATTCTTTTGTAGAGAGACGTGTTGGTTTTTGGTATATTGAGTATTACTCCACTGTGCTTTAAGAAGTCATTGCCACATTTGTTGGTCTTATTTTAAAATGCCATGTGGCAATCTTTTAAATACCATGTGTCAATCTGGTAAAATGCCATTTGGTATGTTACAGTGATTCTGGAGAAGTGATTCACTGTTGGGAGCTAATCCATAGTAGCAAGGGAAAGCCTTGTATAGTGGGCTGTACAGCTCCTACTGAGCGCAGGATCTGGATGCAGAAAATTCTAGAAGCTCTGACTCAGAACTATCCCACAACACTGGCTAGTTCTTTCTCCAGAGCGGGCTGGGCCTACCTCAGGGTCAGTATCATTTATTCTATTTAACTGAACCATTTTAAATTATACATAATTTTACTTTGTTTGAGACTGATTTTGTAAGAAAAATATTCCTCTAATGATAATGAAGCCTATTTTAAATGACTGCCAAAGATATATATTACAAAAACCCTGAAATAAGGGATAAAAATCATTTTTGGGACACCTGGGAACTTTCCCTAATCTCATGAGTCCTCAAAATGTAAAAATCACCAAATTTGAGACAGTAAATACGTTTGTTTTATCCCCGGCAGTCTCAATAGTGATTTGACAAAAACCGTAGATGTGCTTGCATTATTAACATAAAATTTAGTATGCTTATTTATTACATTAAGGGATACACTTGAACCTAATTTCAACTTAATTTTATTTCAACTTTTTTTTAGCGAATTTCCTTTGGCTAATGATAGGCGCCATGGCGGAAGTCGAACCTCAGACCACGGCACAAATCCGTTTCAGAAGTCCCTAATGACGAAAACATACATTTTCGCGAGACTTTATATATATATTATATATATATAATATATATATATTATATATATATATATATATATATATATATATATATATATAATATATATATATATATATATATATATATATATATATATATATATATATATATATATATATATATATATATATATATATATATATATTATATATTATATATATATATATATATTATATTTTTATAAAACAGTTATCACTTGCCTGTGAAAACTGTTTGTAACGAGATTACATTGTCACCGATTTAATAAGTACACCAAAACTTTTCTCGCCTTATCATCACAACTCTGGACACACAACACTCGTCTTGAGAATATAAAAAGTGCCTAATTTATATAACAGTACGTCTTTTGAAATGCTTTGCTCGTTCTCAGATAGGAAAAATCTGTTCATTCAAAGTGGTCACCCATTCAGCCACTGACCTCATTCGATCCTGCTTAACATTTTTAATCTAACGAAAACATAGATATACTAACCAAATTGTAATTAAATGCACCCTACTGGTGTCAAATTTCAACTCATATAGCTTATTTTTTAATTTTTAACTGTTTTTATAAAAAATGTATTTATGTAATTCAATAAAAATTGAACTAATGCTGATAATGAAATGGATGTAGGGAAATTTGTTGATCTCATATAGTACTACCAGCATGCCAAATTTCATTTAAATCTAATTATTTTTCCATTCTTTGACGAAAATTACAAAATGTTTGCTGAGTCATTTAATTTAAAAAGAAGGTTTAGAGGTTTAATTTTATACGTGGTTTAATATAAACCACGTTTTTGAGGTTTAATTTTAAATTAAACCTCTTAAACCTATGGTATGACCTTATGAGTTATATTTGAATTAAACTTCATAAACACTATGGCATTACCTTATGAGTTTATATTTGAATTAAACCTCATAAACACTCTGGTATGACCTTCTTATGAGTTTATATTTAAATTAAACACCTTAAATTAAACCTTTTAATCACTATGGTATGACCTTCTTATGAGTTTATGTTTAAATTAAACACCTTAAATTAAACCTTTTAAACACTATGGTATGACCTTCTTATGAGTTTATGTTTAAATTAAACACCTTAAATTAAACCTCTTAAACACTATGGTATGACCTTATGAGTTTATATTTGAATTAAACCTCATGAACACTATGGTATGACCTTATGAGTTCATATTTGAATTAAACCTCATAAACACTATGGTATGACCTTCTTATGAGTTTATGTTTAAATTAAACACCTTATAAACACCTTAAATTAAACCTCATAAACACTGTGGTATGACTTTCTTATAAGTTTATATTAAAATAAAAATTTTTTTGAATGGTAGTTCAAGAAAGTCAAAAATTTTGCCAAGAAATCGAACTCATGAATTACTTTATTACGATAATTCAGTTTTACTAATTTATATCGTAGGTATATCGGAAAACTATACCTACCTGATATTGTGTTTGCACTTAATATCTGAAACCAAGATTTTCACCTGAATTATCCGTTTCAGATGTTTTTAAGACCTCGTGAGAGGTTTTTACTAAGTTGTCTGAATGTATGTGTGTCTACTTCTTCATTAACGGTCATGAATGACTCAGCAAACATTTTGTAATTTCCGTCCGTATGGAAAAATAATTAGATTTAAATTAAATTTGGCATGCTGGTAGTACTATATGAGATCAACAAATTTCCCTACATCCATTTCATTATCAGCATTAGTTCAATTTTTATAGAATTACATAAATACATTTCTGTTTAAAAACAGTTTTTTTTATTTCTAATTTTTTTAAACAAATATCTTTATTTATTTAATTAATATACAAAGTTAAAACTAAAAGCTAAATTAATCAATATACAAAGCTAAATTAAAAACTTAAATTTAGAATAAAAATTAGTTATAAACATAATATAAAAAGCTCCTACTTTAACATCCTAAGGACATTGTGCTCTAGGAGTAGTTCTGTGCTTAGATCTTTATATTAGAATATTTGATAATAAATAGACATTAGATAGAAATAGATATTCATATATAATTAAAATATTATTATAGGTTAATGTATAAAATAGATATATAATAGATACGGAGATTGTCTGTCTTATGTACTTTTCGAGTTTGTATTTGTATTTAAATAGAGTTTTAGGTGTCGATGAGTAAAGTTTTTATTTATATTTTGAAAGTTTCTAACGTGATAATTTGTTTGTAAGTATCGTCTAAGTTGTTGTAGAGTTTTGTTGCTTTGTAAGTCCAGTGGTTCTGTCCTTTTGTAGTTTTGTAATAAGTTATTTCAAATATGTTATTTATTTTGGCTCTAGTTTGTCTGTTGTGGGTTATTTGGTTTAGAGTATGTTTTCCTGAATGAATTTTGCGAGTTAAATTTAAATTGCGAGTTAAAAATATAAAAAGCTATTTGAGTTGCAATTTGACACCAGTGTAAGTATGGTTCATCTATATTTCAATCCGGTTAGTATATCTATGGTTTTTTGTTAGATTAAAAATGTTAAGCTGGATCGAACGAGGTCAGTGTTTAAATGGGTGACCACTTTGAACGAACAGATTTTTCCTGTCTGAGAACAAGCAAAGCATTTCTGAAGTCATACTGTTATATAAATTTGGCAATTTTTATATTCTCAAGACAAGTGTTGCGAGACCAGAGTTGTGATGATAGGGCGAGAAAAGTATTGGTGTACTTATTAAATCGGTGATAATGTAATCTCGCTACAAACAGTTATCACAGGCAAGTATAACATGACAGTCATAAAACTAGCAACTGACACCGATGACGTAAACTTTCTTGTTTCTTATCAATTGACAATTAATTGTGATAGTTAAAATATCAAATAAATAACAAGTATAAATCAAGTGAACTTAAGCAGACATTTATATTTGATATCATTCATTTTTCTTTTAAGTTCTGTTATTCATTTTTCTTTTAAGTTCTGTTATTAGTTTCTGATGATAAGGCACGAACACACTCTGTCCGTGCTTGAAACATAAATAACTATTTGGTGAAAATGTTTGCCAGCCTGCGAGATGTTTTTTTTTTTTTTTTTTTTACTAATAATGCTTGTGTTTACTTTGGGGTTTCTCTAATTTATTTTTTCCATACAACAGATAAAATTATCTGACTATTGATGAAATAAATACGAAAATCATCATTATACTTGGAAATATTGGTTTCATCGGTGAACTAAGTTTTATGAAATTCACTCATCAAACTAAGTGAACTCAATCCTTTTTCTATTATTAATTGAGATAAAAAACTTGTATATATTAAAATCATCGACTGAAATGTTACGTAATAACATAATAATCACTAAAATGTAACGTTATAACATAATCATCACTGAAATGTAATGTTATAACATAATCATCTCTGGAATGTAACGTTATAACACAATCATCACTGAAATGTAACGTTATAACTTAATCATCTCCGAAATGTAATGTTATAACATACTCAGAATTAACGTATAACTATCATCACTGAAATGTAACGTTTATAAATAATCATCACTGAAATGTAACGTTATAACATAATCATCTCTGGAAGTACGTTATAACATAAGAAAGTAACGTTATAACATAATCATCACTGAAATGTATAGTTATACATAATCATCTCTGAATGTAACGTTAGAACATAATCATCACTGAAATGTAACGTTATAACATAATCATCACTGAAATGTATAGTTATAACATAATCATCTCTGGAATGTAACGTTAGAACATAATCATCACTGAAATGTAACGTTATAACATAATCATCACTGAAATGTATAGTTATAACATAATCATCTCTGGAATGTAACGTTAGAACATATCATCACTAGAATAACGTTATAAATCATCACTGAAATGTAATGTTATAACATATCATCACTGAATGTAACGTTATAACATAATCATCACTGGAATGTAATGTTATATCATAATCATCACTGGAATGTAACGTTATAACATAATCATTACTGCAATTAAATTAATAGGAAGCAATTCGTAGTAATATGATAAAATACAAATATAATTACTTCTTGGTCTAATAAAGTAAATAAACAAACGGAAATACTCGTGAGAGCGTTCCACCCGTGTTTGTTTAATTAAATAAACATCTGTTAAAAAATATGTTGAATAAATCTATTTAAACTCTGGAGAATCAAATAGCAAACAAATAGGAGTTATCTATTTTAGTGAGAATGACGGAACATATTTAATTACAGTGTCATAGTTATGTAATGACTCAGAGTGACAATATCAGGACAGTTTAATTACTTGTAGATGTCTCACTTTAATTGTAAATTGGAGGAAAACATATTGCTGCTTTTACTTAATTAAATCAAGTCAATCTTTTATTTAATTAAAATAAAAGTTCGCAGGTAATACCCTGGTGACCAAATTGTTGTTCTAGATAAAGCATAGGGGGTCCTCCCGCAATAAACTTAAGGGTTATATAGATCCTACCCCCTCTCCCTCCTTTTGAATATTACACTGTAAAGAACTTGTATAAGAGTAAATAACGTTACACTAGTTCAAGAGGTAGTAAAAGTCTGATTGGTGCCTTCTAACTCCTGGGTATCTGCAACAGATACTATAAAAAGAACAGTACTAATCCAACAGAAAGCTATAATACGGATAATAACGAGACAGAAACATCGACAACATACTGCACAACTTTTTGACAAACTAAAAATACTGAAAACTGAATGCATTCCTATATGGCTACAGTAGGTATATATGAGGAAAAGTATAATATGTGGCATTGGCGTCAGCATTGTGTAATGTTGTTTAGTTAATGGAAATAGTTTGGGTGTTTGCAGGAGAGTTCTATTGGGCCGTGGAACATAGTGTGGCTGCTCCTGCAGAAGAGGACTCTACACATTGCTTTGACTAAGAACAAAATATTAGAAATAGATTTGAGGAAAGTCATCAACTTAGGTAAATCACTTTCTTTGATAATTTCTCTTGGAAAATGTGATGCATTGTGTACATCTGTAGCCAGGATAGGTGAATTTCACTGCCATATCTAATGCTTGACAATTGATGTTTAACATTTTGAACTGATCACAAAGTTCCCACTTCTCTCACTAGAAACTGGAAATATCTTTTGTGGTATAATGAGCTACTGAATGGATTTGAATTCATTTATCGGTAAGAAAATAAAAGCATGTACACTGCCATTGGTCAATTTCAAAGTGTAATCTACTTACGTCAGTTATCCACCAATCATAGAACTTTATATTACCTTATTAAACTCAATAAAGTATTCTAAACTCAAGTTGAGAATTTCAACTTAAGCAATAACTACCACAGCCATGATACTAGAAACAAAAACGTTGTATATATCATTGCCAGTGTTTGAACACACTGGCAATAGAACTGTTTATAGTACAACACAGTTGACAGCATGGGAAAATAGTTTGAGGGAGCCTATGAGGTTAATCCTGGATGTTAAACAACGCCCGCAATGTTATATCAGGCCAACCTTATTGGTTCCTCAGACATATTTCCCTCGCTGTCAAATGATTATTACCATGTAAAATACTATAACCAAAGATTATGTAGCATACTACATAATTTTTGACTATAACATTACCATTTCAACAACTCTTTGGTTTCACTACTTCTTTTAAAGAACTTCCACATTTTTAATAACTAGAATAAAATTGCTTATAGTTCTATATAACAATAAAAGCAGCGTATCAATTAATGGTAGCTATGTATTTCAGCCCACTCTATGACCATCTTCAGGCTTTTAAACATATATCATATCGCATCAACTAATTTTTATGAACATAAAAACATGTTCATTTTTATAAACATAAAAATTAGTTGATTGTGATATGTATATTTTTTAAGATTTATGTTTAAAAGCCTGAAGATGGCCACAGAGTTGACTGAAATATATATTTACTATTAATTGATACGGTATATTTATTGTGATATAGAACTATAAGCCATTTTATTCTAGCTATAAAAAAAACTGCCGTTTTCTAAAACCAGATTACCTGATGAAAATTGCATAGCCGTTTTCACATCCCTGATTGAAAATTCTTATTACTCGCTCAATAAAGTCCTCAAAAAAGAGCATTACATGTCTTTTAATTTAAATAATTGTTTGTCTTTCTCATGCCTTGAAATGACTTTAATCAAATATATTGATTTATTTGTTTACTCATCAACCAATTTATTGTTTTGCCTAGAATCTAAAACGTTGTTATGGATTGTAAGTTATTTCTTTTTTTTTGTTAATTTTGTGATTGGTGAGGCATCTGAAGGATATATCCTTCAGATATTTCCACTCCTATTTCACTATAATAAAATTCTCCTTGCCAGTAAATGTTCCCTTTATTCTGTTAATTTATATCAAACAATAAAATTTAAGAAGGAGGATAATCTAACTTGAGATACTTTTGATCCCATACAACCTGTATCCATTGTATAGTACTTATAATCTGTAATATCAGAGTAATACTGCATTTGCAGAAGTAACATCAAAGGAGGATTGTGAAGAAATAGTGGTGGATACTCAGGAGAAAAGCTTCAGGTTCAGAACTATCAAAGATTTGAAAGCCTGGGCCAAAGTGATGAGAGCTGCTGCGGTGGATAATGGAACTTCTCTCCAAGAGCAGCAGCTTACCAAGGATAATGTTCCTACTATAGTTGATAAGTGTGTCAGCTTCGTCTATGCACATGGTAACATATTTTTTTGGCCAATTTCAAAGATTATAATCTCTAATCTAAGCTTTAATGTTCAGGTACAATGGACCCACATTCGAGGTCTAAGTACCTAGGAAATTATTTCCTCCGGAATTTAATTAAAAAAAAGCTTTAATGTTAATTATTTGCTAATTGTAAGTTCACTTTTTCTTATATTTTTATTTAGACAAATATATATTTATAGGGGCTTAACTTTACCCAGTCTAGTCAAACCTTTTTTATCCTAATTATTTATTTATTTATTTGTATTCCCAACTGCTTCGTTTGTAATGATTTTTTTACCTGGTATTTAAAAATTGTCACTCAGTGATTTAATAATATAATTTATTTGTTTAAGAAATACAATCTTATACAAATAGATTCTGTTCATATAGCGTATAATTTCTCTTAATAATAGTGCTTTGAATTATAATATAAAGCTAAAATTTTGATAAAATTAAATTAAATATATCTTGAGAACAAGAAAAAAATGTATAATGCTTCCTTGTTAATATTATTGATATTTAACTTATAAATAGGGTTCTCTTAGAGTAAGAGACTTGGCAATATAATGGTAAAGCTTTTTCATAGTAACTAGATCTGGGTTTTTAAATATTTGTATAAAAAATTCTTAAGTTTTTAATACATCCTGTAAGTATTGCATTCTAATGTCTGATAAAACTGTACCTTCTAATAGTAGGTGTTTGAGTGAGTCGTCTTATGACGACTCACAATGCTTATGCATTGCATAGTTTACAACTATTGTCAGCTTTAAATTTATATATTTTTCCATTAAGGTATAAGGAGGTTACATGAGGATTACCGATTCTGATTTGACTTATTAGTCTTATGATATTTATTGCAGATATGATTCAGCATTGGCTGACCGAGATGATATTTCTTTATACAAAGGAGAGTAAGAAGAGTTAACAGCTCGCTCTATATCTTGTTCGTGTAAATACTTATTAAAACTGTTTAATAGGGTAGGAGTTGCTGCTTTTAGCTCGTTTAAATTTAAGTGGAGGACATATTCGCTGTTTATTTTTCTTAAAAAATTGTCCAATTGTGATATCCAGTTATGCTGTTCGTTATTTATTTTTTTGACTTGATTTGCAAGAGAGTTTGAAAGCATATATAGGGAAGCCTGTAATAGCTCATACCACGTATTTTAGTCTAGATGGAAACAGTGATTTAATTTATTATATTTGTTTTTATTTCTTATCTCGTAATTTATGCATTATCCAGGCTGTTATATCTATTTCTGTTATTAATTTACTGAGGATAAGGATCTGAGGATGTGAAAAGTGAATCAGAAGAGATACTACATTATGATAGAGAAATACATATTACGAGGACAAGTAAAGAGAGTCCGTGAGGATCAGTGTTGGGAATATGATAAGTTGAGGGAGATTTCCGAGAGACCATTAGCTCCTTAGAATAATACTATATATAGAAGGAGCACAGGACCGTAAACACAATGTAATTCCACTGATAACACGAAAGCCCGGTTGACTGGTGCAACTAAGTAATGCTGCCAACCTGACAACAAAACATTATTTTAAATATGTGTCGTAAATATCTATTAATGAAGAAAGATCGTAAAAAACAAATATAATAACTTAAAACACCTGCTGAGTATTTAATAAAACTGGTCTTAGATGGCAAAAGGGCGGCGGAATACAAGAATCTACATTTAGTTGACGAAGACTACTTTTTATATATAATTTTAATAAATACGTTAAACTACAATTTAAAGTGCTTTAAATATTGTAATGCACCGATATTTATATTAGTATTTTATGAATAATCAATCATTAATTAATAATAGAACATAATAATTCAGCAACCGGAAGTATTGCCAACTTTTTTTTAGAAAATTTTATATTGTTAGGGTTGCAGCATTACTTAGTTGCACCAGTGAACCGCCTTTCGTGTTATCAGTAGTGCTCCTTCTATATATAGTATTATTCTAAGATTAGCTCAATTTTTTATAGTATTCCACTGAGGAAACCACCTCCATGGTCGAGGTCGTTAAAGTTTCAGTACTTATACTGGACCTTTGACACCACATAGGTCTGGGGTTGACATCCCATGTTATGCCCTTAGTTTGTTCAAATAAATTATCGCCCTCTTTGGAATAAACTTGAAGCATAATTGATTGCCACAACAACCTGAGTTTGTTCCTTTAGGGATCACCCTTATGAGCTGCATGGCTCTAAACAATTATTATTATTATGTTATTCCATAAGAAGATTATTTGAGTTATTGTTTGTTCTTCTACTTAATTTTTATTTGAATATAAATAACCCAATCTAGGAAGCTCTTAGGTGTAAATAAAGTAAGTGTAAAAGTCATAACCTTAAAGTATGCTGACTTCATAGTAACGAAATTAACGTAGAACTTTACTTATGTGGTTTAACTATCATGCCGTAAATATGATAAGATTTTTTCTTCTGATTGGCTGTATGTTTTAACAAATGTTTAGGTTGCATGAGTGAGGGCATCTATAGGCGAAGCGGAGCGAGTGCTAACATACAGAAACTTCTGACGGAGCTGCGAAAGGATGCCTGGAGTGTAAGGATATCCCAGCAGGAATACTCTGAACACGATGTTTCAGCAGCTTTGAAGAGGTTCTTTAGAGACTTACCTGATCCCCTCTTCACAAGGGAACACCATGAATACCTCTGTAACGCTGCTAGTGAGTATGTCAACTAAAATTATTGTCCATTCAAATGGCTGATTTTTGACAATTTCTTTGTCAATATTAATATTGTTTGGTAAGTTTTGGGAAAAAAATTGCTCAACTGGTGTTAACAAAGGAATGTGCTGTTAAGTTGAGTATCTCTTGCCAATATGTCTATTTGACTAACAGGGTTTTAATTAATCTACTGGTACTGCAAGTACATAAATTACTTCATGTCTTTTTCTATTTGGACAGTTATTAAGTTAATCATAAGGAAGTGTTGTGGGAGTGACTAACCACAGGACTCTACTAAACAACATTAAATAATACCTATCTAGAATGGCAAAGGGGGTCTAAATAAGTTTATAAATACTATATATATATATATATATATATATATATATATATATATATATATATATATATTATATATATATATATATATATATATATATATATATATACTTATTTTTAAACTATGTGGGAAATAAATTTTAGATGTATCAACATTTATTTTTTTGAAATATTGGGGAAACTAGCTTTTCCTAGCTTAGCCTTTGGAAAATGATAGTACCCCTTAGTAAATTAGCATGTGATGAAAAGACATATTCATCTGAAATTAAATATTTTGTATGCAGGTGTATGTTTCTCTAGTGCCCCTTTGATTGTATAATTGTATACTTGTGTGTTGCAGATATAAAATGTAATAAGAGTGATAAAATCTCAATGTACCGCAACTGCTTGGAGAAGTTACCGCTAATTAACTATGTGACGGCAAGGAAACTCATGTCTCATCTTCACTACATCAGCTTGCAGTCTGAGACAAACCTCATGACGGTTGACAACTTAGCTGCTATATGGGCTCCCACACTCATGCAACTACAGGTATAATTACTCTGCAATATTGTGTCGCATAGACACTGTATCTGTCAATAAATGATGACAGATACCTGTCAATAAATTATGACAGATATCTGTCAATAAATTATGACAGATATCTGTCAATAAATGATGACAGATATCTGTCATTTTTTTTTGGCTAATTTAGTAGCCAAATAGGATGTGCAGCCATATTGCAACAGTAGTGTGTTGGATTTACAACTTTCGACATTCCTATTTATTAGGGAAATTTGAAAGCTTAAACTCGGTTCTAGGTGATTAATGAAGACTTCAGTCCTTTAAAATTTTCTATTGATTTATTTTAAAATAAATAAATTTTAATGGACTTAAGTCTTCATCAATCAACCTAGAATTTAATTCTTAACAGTCCAAAATTTTGTTAGCTTAAACTCGGTGTTTTCATTTATTTTTAAATCATTTTTAAATAATTAAATTACAATTTATAATAATAATATTAATTTAATTATGAGCAAATATAAAGTAAATATGCCAATTCATCAAAAAGCTAATTTTTGAGATTTCAAAATGAAAATCCTTAAAAAAACTTAAACTGTTAATACAATGTCCACAAACTTTCATTTTGGAACCACCATGCTCTGTGTTTGAAATTGACATTGTCATGTGTATATTATTTTAAATATATTTTTTTGAGTTAGTCTTGTGACAGAATTTGAAGTGTTTTACATTTTATTTTTTAAGAAAATCTAAATAAGTCAATATTAGTTAATAGAACCTGCAAGTTAATAATTTGAGAAGAATGGCTAATGAAGAACACTCAATATAGAGTTGGGTGACAAAAACTACTGGATACACTACAGTTGTTATGTCACTTGACAAGTCACTTCATCTTGACTAACCTTAACCTAAGGATATACCATCACTCCCATTTCTCTGATAGGACATCCTTAACCTAAGGATATACCATCACTGTCATTTCTCTGATAGGATATCCTTAACCTAAGGATATACCATCACTTCTTCCTCTGATAGGATTTCCACCTGTGCCATTTCTCTGATAGGATATCCTTAACCTAAGGATATACTATCACTGCCATTTCTCTGATAAGATATCCTTAACCTAAGGATATACCATCACTGCCATTTCTCTGATAGGATATCCTTAACCTAAGGATATACCATCACTGTCATTTCTCTGATAGGATATCCTTAACCTAAGGATATACAATCACTGTCATTTCTTTGATAGGATATCCTTAACCTAAGGATATACTATCACTGCCATTTCTCTGATAGGATACCCTTAATCTAAGGATATCCCATCACTGCCATTTCTTTAATGGGATATCCCATCACTGCTATCTCTCTGATGGGATATCTCGTCACTGCTATTTCTCTGATAGGATATCTCATCACTGCCATTTTTGTAATGAAAATTAAGATATTATAGGTATTTTGTAAAAATGACAACATTTGTCCTCTAACTCTGGATTGTTATTGTTATGTTTTGCTTATAGTACGGATCCAGGCCTTGAGGTAAGATTTATATTATATTTGTGTTTTGAGGGTCAACTGCCACTTACGAGGAGAAAATACAAACCACCTCCACACAAAATTTGTGTTTCAAAAAATAAGGGGTCTTTAACCTCACTCATGTCATAATTGGTATTTATTTAAAAACAAAATGATCTTAAATCCCTCAAATTTTAAATTGGTGGGCCTTAGGTCTCAGTCCTGGTCTTAATTTCACTTCCTTTGCCAGCACATCAAGTTTGTATATTTTCTTGTATTTATTTAATACTGTTTATATACATTAACCATGTGACGTTACACTGCTTTATTTGCACCATGTACAATTTTTTTTATTTTCTATCAGAAACACACCAAATGTGATGTATGCTTCATCAAAACCTAATGAATACATCTACCATTGTTCAATTATTTTGTAGCAAATATTCACAGAAAAATGAGCTTATGAGACTAGGATCTTGGAGGGTTGTAGAGGTTAGAGGTGGATTTTTTTTAAAGGGGGGTCCCTGATTAAGAATATATATTTATATGGGTGTGTGTGTATGTATGTACAAGATTTTTTTCCTTGGCGTTTTTATAGGATGCGATAACTTTCAAATAAATTCTTGGATATAAATAACTCTTTATGTTTCTTTTGTATATTAACCTAGTTGTCGTTACCATGTTCCCCCACATCTTCACTATCCTACTAACAATCCACTCCACTTTTCCTTTATTACTATTTTATTCATTATTTATTTATTTATTAAAAGATTGAAAGTAACAGATTAGTACAAATGATAAACTAAAATATAAAATTTAGTGACAAATAAAAATATATCTGTCATCACGACAGTGACACTAGTATTATCATTTTATTTATGTTAAATGACTCATCAATTACGATAATCTGATTGACTTGATCCAATAGAATAGGTTTCCTCCATGATGTCGGCCTGTTCTCATCTAATATAACCCAAAGCTAATGTTCTAATCTATTAAACTTATTTATAATTTTTTAACATTCTTTTTGTTCCCTTTATCCATAATAATGTATTTAAAAGACACTATAGGGAATACATATAAAAACACACTCCTTACTCCATATACTAAACTATATTTCGCCCCCTAGTCATCGGGGCATATTCATGTCTAAAACATACAAATATGAAGAAGAATTATAACATAAGTTTTTTTTAAAAAAATTAAATACTTAATTAAATTATTAAATTTCCCAAATGATAATTAGTTTATAAAATAATATAAATAAACTTACAATAAAATTAAGGTTGTAAATTAAACTTAGAAATCGGAGACTTGAGAATAACTTAATGACGACGGAGAATATTACTCTCAGATTTCTAAGTTTAATTTACAACCTTAATTTTATTGTAAGTTTATTTATATTATTTTATAAATTAATTATCATTTGTGAAATTTAATAATTTAATTAAGTATTTAATTTTTTTTAAAAAAACTTATGTTATAATTCTTCTTCATATTTGTATGTTTTAGACATGAATATGCCCCGATGACTAGGGGGCGAAATATAGTTTAGTATATGGAGTAAGGAGTGTGTTTTTTATATGTATTCTCTATAGTGTCTTTTAAAAACAAACTTATTTATAATTTTTCTTATAGTTTTAACCTTGTGTAAAGCAACCCTGTATTTATATATATCTTATACTTAACTCCATGAGATAGAGGAGGCCCCAATTAAATAGACTAATTGTTAGGGTTTAAATGGTTCCTCTCTTCCCTCTTTATCTAGTATTTCTTCTTATAAATAAATATATTGTGACAACTGACTGTATTGGTAATAGTAATTAGGGAGAGTTGATAGATAATCTAGTAACTCAATCTAGGCCGAGTTGTTGGGTTCTTTCTGTCCCACTAACTATAAAAACTATTACAACTTAAACCGTTAAATACCAGTTAACTTTAACTACCTATATCGCCGGTCACATTCTTACTTGGGGCGTCAGTCCAGAATCCAAAAGGGTTTTATTCGTGCAAAAGAGATTGTTGAGATTAATTTTTAATATCCTCAACGGTAAGACCGTCAAACCCATTTTTAAAGAAAACGGGATTTTGACGGTTTATTCTATATTGGTTTTGACAGCATGTAAATTTGTAAGACAATACTCAGATTTATTTATATCACACTCAGATGTTCACCAAATTAATACTTGAAATAAGCATAACTTACTGGCTCCGTCTCACAGGACTAAACAATACAGCAATGCTTCACATAATATATCTATTCTGCTTTATGATAAGTTGCCCTCTGAAGTAAAAATGATTCATGCTTATAATACTTTTTCTAATAAGGTTAAACTTTTACTTCAAAACATGCCTTTGTACTCTATTTTAGAGTATTTTAAATAGTGTTGTGCCTATTTTATTATTATTATTTATTACTATTTTATTGATTGATTTAAATATTTTGTTTGTTATGTTTGTATGTATGTAATTTATAAGTTGTATTACTGACATGTTGTGTCCTTTTCAAGGCTAAACAATAAATTGTAAATAAAATGAAAAATACAATTTTTATGTAATTTAATATTTTACAATTTAAAAAAATCTGCCTTTGTAAAGGCTAATCATTGATAAATATAATTTTACTTGTTCATTGTTTATAACTAGATAAATTCATATCTATTATGGAACATATATAAAATCTAAAATCAGCAGATTTTGTAACTACAGTCTATTGTTTAGTTTAAAAATCCCTAAGGTCATAAGTGTTTTGGGGATTGACCAATCAGAGAAGCCGCTGCCAACCTCTCACTTAAAAAGAGAAAAAAACTCCGTACCACAATAACCGCTGTAGGGAAAAACCTTCTTCCCGGCAATCGTTCACTTTGTTTGTGGTTCTTCTTTTGATTAGATCGTTTTAAAGACTACTTTCAAATTAATCGTAAAATGATATTTTAAAATAAAACTACACAAAAGAAACGTAAAAAAACATCGCCAAAAAAATACGGGTAGAATAACCTGATTTGTTTACATAGTTTTTTCCCACTCCCTTCTTGCAGGGATTTTTTCCTTAAGAATCAGTGGTGTCAAATTGACCTGTCAAGATTTTTAAACTTAACGATAGACTGTAATAAGGAATATGGAACAAATGTAAAATCTAAAGTCAGCCTATTTGATTACTGATTAGAGATATGGAACAAGTATAAAATATTGATGTTAAATAAACACACAAAGTAACACAAATAAAAAAATATACGCTCGTGTTTTCTGGAAAATACATTTCTCTCCATTTTTAACTTCTGATTGATCAGACAGCATATGGATTGAACAAATGGTTCTCATCTCTCCTATAATACTGTAAGAAATTTTTCTAAACTGTTAGAACTCACATGTATTAGGTATGGAGTATAAACTTCATGAGTTATTTATAAACAATAAATTTGTAGTATTTATAATTAAAATAAGGTCAAAAATAATAAAGACTGCAGTCCTGTATTGTTAATTTTTTAAATTTATTATACACATTTTTGCTGAGCCATCATCAGGTAGTACCAACACAAAAGTAAGGATTGGTAAACAATACATACCAGTACAAACCACAAAATAACTGTTAATTATGGGGTTGTTAAGAACAAATTTATTAGTGAATTCAGAATACACTGTTAATCTTGTTTTTTTAACATACTGATGGCTATTATTTTTTTTAAATCTGGTATTTGTGGTTTGATCTGGAATTTATTGTTTAAATTCTTACTTTGGTGTTGGTGCACATTTTGCTTTATATTACCTTATGTCGCTGAACTTTGTTCAGAGGAACGATGACAAAACATTGTTATAATTTCAAGAGTCTCTCTGAATACTCTTAAGTGGTGGGTCTCTTTAAATAATGATAAATTAATTGCTTTTTTTGATATATTTGTACTAATGATTTTTGTAAAAATTATATTTGTATTTATATTTATTAAATAAAGAATATTATAAAAATAAAAAATAAATAAATAATGTGTTAAATAAAGTAACATTTCAGGACTGCAGTTTCTATTAATTTTAATTAAACTATTGATTTATTTGATTGTTAAGGACGGAGACGGGAAGTGGAGTCAGCAGGAGTTTCGAGTGATCCATGACCTCATAACGCTATTCAAACCTGTGTTCTTAGTGGGGGAAACCGAAGTGGCCATAGAGAGGCGTATACAGCAAGTGTTAGAGAAAGTGCATAAGAGAGGCGGTCCTAATCACCATGAACCTAGCGGTAACCTCAAGATTTGGGTTTACATCAACAGCAAGGAATCTAGCGATTGTGTCAATATCTCGGTAAGTCAACCTCTCGGTACTGGAATAAGATGAATCCTCCTGATATTGAAATATAGATTAGTGTCTGTTGACTTGGGATTCATAGATCTCCCTCCTGGTCTTCTACCTTTAAAGCTTGAAGTAATACAATCAGATTTGTGAACATAACTATTAGACCAAGAGCCCAGGGGCGTTTTGTTTGCTTTAACGAACAACAACAATGAAAAAATATAGGCTGAATGAAAAGTTAAAATTTTATTTTTAATAAAATATTGTTTGCACTTAGAGTCATGTTTAGCATTATTCATGATACGAATAGCTTTTTTTGTAAAATAAAAATACTGTTGGCTACTGGGGCTGCTCCCCATTCTTGTTGCTATTAAGTAACTTAATACTACTTTCAATAACTACTTTCAACACCCTCTACACACTTAGATGTCTAAAATTTGACAATCATGGATAACTTAACTGGGGTTTTCTTAAATGGAATTAGGAACAGAGATATTTTCACTAATACTCCACAGCCCTTTGTCCAGAGCAATTAGCCAGATTGGCTTGGCTTGTCCATAGAATTTTATGATTATCCGATGCCTAAAGTTTTGACTATTCAATCTTGCTACACTCAACCTCAGAATATAACATGACCTAGCTTAAAAAAAGAGCAATTATATTTGGGAGCCTTGATTTGAAAAATAATGAATTTGTATAAAAGAAACAAAATACTGTGTTTTATTGGTTTAATAAGAATCATATGAAAGATAAGTGCAAACAAACTTGGTTTTTATTTTATGTTTCATAACATGCATTTTCACATGCAATGGGGTCAAAAGTGAAAAAAAAGTTTACACACATTTCTTATGTTACCGTTTCTAAAAATATGCTAAATGTCAAATATCTAACTTTGGAGTTAATTAAAATTTAAAAATCAAAAGTAATAACTTCAAAGAGGACTGCTAATAGGGAAATGAAAATGCTTAGATCTGTGTGTCATTTATAGAGGTATATTTCTATCAAATGTCTACTCTATTGGTCAACTTTTTGATTTTTAATGATTTTTATATGTTTTGATGACTTGGGGAAATGGCTTAACATGGTCTAATTTTTTAACTTTTTTCGGGGTGGGCAATCAGACTTAAAGTTTGATTTTTGTGCTTAGTGTCAACTTTTTGACAGAAATACAGCAGGAGAAATGTGTGACGTAGACAGACATCTTGGTGACAACCTCTATGAGTGTCTTAAACAGATCCTCATGAAACGTTAGAGTTGGACTTTTAGGGTGAGCACAATACTTTTCCTATGAACCTCTGGTGGCAGATGAGTGAAAGTAAAAATAATCTTTGGTTTATTTTAGGTTTTACTTCACCAGTTTGCTTGATTATGCTGTTAGCTGAAAGTTACTTTTGTTACTATGGTGAGTCTGCCGTTTACAGGTTGATCCAGATAGACAAGCCGGTGACGTGGTGAATGAATTGTGTTCCAAGATAGACATGGAGAGCCACGAGTGTTGTCTTCAGGAAGTCTGTCTGTCAGGAGCTCTCATCCGACCTCTCCATCACACTGAGAGTGTATTTCAGACTGTCATCCGCTGGGCATACTGGCACCATGTCCATAGGAAAGATAACTACCTTGTGTTGACGCATAACATGACATTCAAACAGATAGCTGCTAATATTGTGAGTTCATTTTAGTAAAATTTGCATAATTATCTGTTGGTTTTATACAAACTATCTCAGTGATAGTTTAGAATAAGAGAAGTTTTATTCAAGAGTTGATAGATCAAGATGTTATTCGAGTGAGGTGATAGATCACCTATCAAGTAGACCACTTTTTGGTAACTCTCAAGATTGTGCTCACTATACTCCTTCCACTATAACTTTCAACCTGAAAAAACAGCTGTTTTAATATAAGCAGCAGTCGTCCAACTTCCAAAAGAAAAAATACCTAGAGGTACTTGGGTGATGTCACAGGATAACCATAGTACAACCCCTTGGTGGTCAAGCTCTATACACGCATGTACTGATCTGTTTAAAAATTTTCTTACTTGCGTTTTGAACTTTTTTCATTCGTTAAATTTTCCCATAATTTTTGTATAACATTTCATACACTCTATTGATCATATCGGAATAAATATATCCATTGGTAACATCACCTACTTTCTGCACATAAACTGATTACTTGATTTCAAAGTTCATGCTTATTACATAAGAAATTAACAAGTCAGTGCAATAATTATCTGTGCTGCCACAAGATAATGAAAATACTGACAGCATTTTGTTTTTAACATGATGATATCCATAATTCATTGGCAAATAGTTATATAGGATATCGTCTTGTTTAAAACAAAATGCAGTCAGTATCTTGGATGTTCCCGCAGAGCCGACTCAAAGCCCCTTTAAGACTAACCAACAATAACAAAAAATTGAGTGCGGGGACCTCAGAACTTTTCCTCATCATATCAAATTCGCTACACTCAACCTGCTTCGGACTCGCTTCGCTCGTCCTCAAAATATACAATTTGGCAAATTTATACTGCAACATGTCTTCGGACTAGCTTTGCTCGTCGCATCCATATCATTCTCAGTGGTCTCCCATACAGCACTGATCATGCTCAATGCTGCTTAATTTTTATGATCCAAAAAAAATCATGGATATACTTGTCGTATTGAAACAAAACTTAGTGTGCTAATTTATTAAGTAAAGGTTTACACTTGTACCAAATTTAAGCTTATTTGGATCATTTTCTGATTTTTTATTTAAAATAAAAACGTTGTGTATGTTTTTTAAAAAACATACACAAGTCATTCGATAAAAATTGAACTAATGCTGATAATGAGATAAAACTTGGCACATTAGTCTTATACATAATCTCATGCGTGCCAAATCTCAATCTGATCGCATTATTTTTCCGCGTTTTATGATTTTTTAAAATTTTTGCAGTCATTATTGTAGGTTAATGACGTCATAAAAAAAAATTTTTTAATAGCAACAACTACAGCGGTTGACTGATTTTTGTTTAAAGTTTCAACTTTGAACAAAAATTCTAGTATGAATACACTGGGGGCTTTGATGATAACTAGACACTCACACATTCACACACACATACAGACCACTTTGCAAAAACCACTTAAGAGGTCTTAAAAACAACTGAAACGGATAATTCTGGTTTCATCCCGGTTTTAGATTTTTTTGAAAACACAATACTTTTCCTATATACCTATGGTACAAATGTGGAAAAGTAATAAATATCAAGATCAAGATAAAATTTCATAAGTTTATTAAACGTATTAGGAGAGGAACACAGCTGTGCTAAGTTATTACAAAATTGTTGTCACGATTTATTTTTGAATTTGAGAAGCAGTTTCCAATATAACCTACCTTATTTTATAATTTTACTTTTTTTTAATTAGCTTTAATATGTCACAAAAAGATAAATGTCTTTCATTTATTGTTGATCTATAAATTTTGTCTTGGACCTGATATGAAGGTGACTGCCACAAAGATTTTGACAAGATAATAAAAAGCATCAGTCTCTCCACAAAATGTATTTAAAAAGCAAACCAGCTTTCAACCCACAAAGGTCATCTTCAGGGCGGTGAGAAGAGAATTATTGAGCCTGTGAGTCCTTGCTAGTTATGACTGCGACGACGTCACTATCGCAATCATAACTAGCAAGGACTCACAGGCTCAATAATTCTCTTCTCACCGCCCTGAAGATGACCTTTGTGGGTTGAAAGCTGGTTTGCTTTATAAATACATTTTGTGGAGAGACTGATGCTTTTTATTAAGATTTACTCCACTTGCACTGTCTTATTTGTAGTATTTTGACAAGACTGACAAAATCCAGACAAGACATGTCAAGACAAATAAGTCTACAACATACTCTGCCCTCTCCTATTTGCTAGGCTGACATGTTTGGCTCTGTCTGTGTCATCTCCTGTACAGGTTTTGTAATGTTTCTTGTAAAGCTGTTGTAGTGTTGAATTCACTGCTGTGTTTGGGAAGAGTGTCAAGCTTCCTCGTGGCTAGTTGGTGTTTTGCTATTTGCTCTAAACTGTCATATTAGTCTTTAACTTTTTAAGTGTCCATCACATCTGCACCTTTATTTTCAGAAACTGCTCCAAAGTGTAACAGAGGGTGATGAACTTTCTAACAGTCATTAATCTTACACTTTTTCTTGTATTTATCTCTCCTTCAGAAAAAGGTAAATCTTCGGTATACTGTACCCCCTGTTATCAATACTATATATCGATATATTTTTAGTTACGCGACACGTAAACGAGAACTGAGCACTTAAAAGGTAAGCAGCGTTGTTAATTTATTAATTATAGTTAAAAACATTTAAAAAACCAAACAAAAAAATAAATGAAACATTAAACAAATATAATAAAAAACCTGAAAATAACACACAAAATACGGAAAAAATACGTGTAACATAAAATCAGATGTGGTGTATCATCGATTATTTCTTATGAAAACATAGTTAAACATTATAAAAACATAAAAAAAATATAAAAATGTTATAAACCATTTTACAACAAAAAATAAAAACACAACAACAAAAAAACATTTTAAAAAAATAATAAATATGTTCAAAAAACGTAAAGAAAAGGCATATATTGATATTCTACGTCATACCTCTAAACTAAAAATATATCGATGTATAGTATTGATAACAGGGGGTACCGTATACCGAAGTTCAGCCCAGAAAAATTAGGACTACCCCTTTGAAGAAGAAATTTCGATAGCTGTTAAATGATAGGTACACCCTTAGTTCATCACACCACTGATATTAAGGTTCCATTTACCACATAAATATTGATGTACATAAGTACTTCGACGTTTACCTTAGATTTTTATTCTTTGTTTCTTTGTGTATGCCAAACAATTGAAATTTCTATCTGGGGTCAGAGATTTTCATTCCACCCTGTACAAGTAAATGTGTTTGTAAATACTCTGCTATGTGTCTACAGGTTACTCCTCAGCTAACAAAGAGCGGAGAGCTTAAATTTGCAGGTCCCAAGATGAAATCTTTCAAGAACTACATGTTTGAGTTTAGTCAGGCTAAGCTTTCCTACTTCAAAGACTCTAAGGTACCTCATTTGTGATATGTATCATTTGATACTACCAAACATGAATTTATAATTTATTTATAAAAATGGCTAACAAATTCATTTAATTCTAGGTTAATTAATGAAGATTCAGTCCTATAGAAATTTTATTTAAATAAACATTTATAACAGACGTTTCGCATGGCGAAGCCAGGTATCTTCAGTGTAAACAAAAACCAAAACAAACAACCAATACTAAAAATATTTAGTAAAGCATTAACCTACAATTTAATTAAATTTATTAACAAAATCACAAACTAGTATTAGTTTTTTCTGATTAGTTAGATTTGGTTTAATTTACCGAATCATTGTTGTTGGAAGAAAATTAAGATATTAGAAGATAAGGAAATTAAGATTTTATGAAGCAATTGTTAAGTAACATTAAAATTTTACTTATTTGGTTTAAAAAGGTAAAATAAATAAATAATCAAAAACCATCTGCACCAAGCAGTTTTAAAATTACTTTGGGCTCCACCCAACCAGTATAAAAACCATTGATTAATTGTTCAAATTACTGACTTTTGACTTGGTGTCATAAAGGCTCGGTACTAACGACTTAATACATCCATTGCTTGGAATCCCTGTAGGCTCTGACCAGGATATAGCCCTGCCACTGTCAGTGGTAGGCCCTTTGCTACATCAAGTAGCATGCATGGCCAACACTACTTTAGCAGTTTACTGAAGTTAAAATAATGTTTGAAACTTAAAAATCCAAGAATGAAAGTACTTTCTTGTATTTAATGATATGGTTTACATCCTGTGTCAAAAATTTGGCTGTCAATTTAATTTTTCTTCTAAAATGATTTTGACAGACAATGAGGCAGATTTAAGGATTAATTCTGTACCTGAATTCTGTTCAACCTGTATCTTTCCATCTATTACAGTTTTGAAAAAAAGGTCTGGCATCTTTCTTAAAAAACTTACAACAGTGCTTAGTGTAAGAAGTTAGTGTATGCATAGTCGTGACATTAAATTGCTAAGTCTTATGGTTTTTAGACAAAAAAAGGTTAATAAAAGAGGACAGCAGTCCAAAGTGGTTGAAAACCAACTACCAATCTTTCAACCAAGGATCCTGCTTGGGATGTAAGCCTCTAATCCAAAATTTATTGAGATGTGAAATATTCTAATAAAATTAAACATCATTCGTCTTTCCACAATGATATAATTTAAAATACTTAGCCAGTTTTCGCCCATAACGATCATCATCAGTGCCTATAACCCAAACAAAGGAAATAATAAAATAAAAAGGAATCAACAAAGTAAAAATACAAAAACTAACTAAATAATTAAGAAAAACAAAGTAAAGATACTGAAGGCAAACAAACAACCAAATAGAAAATACTAAATTATTAACTAAAATAAAAATTAGTAATAAAACCAACAGAATAAATAAATAAATTATTATAAATAAATTTATAAAAATAAATGTTAAATAAGTATAAGTATGGACATTAAAACAAAACGTAAAAAGAGTTGTACTGGTGAGATGAGTCTAATTCTTATTAAAATAATAAAGTTTGTCTTTCCACAGATGATTATTATTATAAAACAAAGGCAGCTTTCAACCTGAACGGTCATCATTAGTGGCGGTGAGATGAGTCTAGATTACTTTTTAGCCGGTTTCTGAGGCCAAGGCATGTATAAGACATGTCTTGGCTTATACATACCTTGGCCTCAGAAACCGGCTAAAAAGTAATCTAGACTCATCTCACCGGCACTGATGATGACCTTTCAGGTTGAAAGCTGGCTTTTTTATAATAATAAATCATCTGTGGAAAGACAAACTCTATTTATAAGCTTATTCCACATCTCAGTATTTATCGGAGTCTAATTCTTCTTGGCCGGTTTCTTAGGCCATGGCTTATAGCAGACTGACGGACATGGTGCTCCCACCAGAGATTTAACCACCAACACTCACAAACCCTCACTTCTTTCATTAAAAGCCTTTTAATCATTTTCTTGAACATTCCTAAGAATTTCAAGATTTTCCAGGGGTCATTTGTCCACCTTTATCAATATAGTGTAGCATCGCTACTTGGTGATCCAAATAATGATGCTTTCGCTTTCTATTATTAACATGCTGGTGAAATTTGCACCAGCGTGTTATTGACAAAACATCACTTTATGATAAGAACAGGGTCTGTGCTTTAAAATGTGGTACTTCTGCTAGTGTTTACATTGGCCAAACATGAAAAACCGCCTAGAAAATTCCACCAGCACGTTAATGATAATAATTATTTATTTATAATTAGTTATTTATTCTGTTGGTTTTATTACTAATTTTTATTTTGTTCTCTATTTACAAAAATAGATAATTACTCTATTTGTTCTTTATTTTGTTCTACATTTATTTTGTTCTCTATTTGCTTGTTTATTAGTCTTCAGTATTTTCTTTTTTACTTTGTTTTGCTTATTTAGTTAGTTAGTTTTTGTATTTTTATTTTTCTGACTTCTTTTTATTTTATTTGCTTTGTTTTGGTACATAGGCACTGATTATGATCGTTATGGTTGAAAGCTGGCTATGTATTTTAATTATATTATCATTGTGGAAAGACAAATACTGTTTACTTTTATGTAAGCCCCTGTTTAAAAGCATAAAACATTGGCTGTCTACAACCTCTACATATTTAATTGTCTTAAATTGGTAAAACTAAACTAAGAAAGCCTGCTGAAAAGTAGTGACCAACATAAATATGACACCAGGGACAGGGATAACTTCGTCATACCTGCACACAGGCTGTTTCAATTCAGGACTGGATCCAATATACTGGGCATTAAATTCTTTAATTTACTAGATAAAGAAACAAATGAAATTGTCATTGAGCCATTTTGTGTCAGAATAAAGGATTTCCTTGTAAAGAATCCCTGCTATTCTATAGATGAATTTATCATTCATTTATTTATTAGTACCAGGATTTCTGATGACAACAGGGATCAGGGAGAAGTTGGGCAGTAGTTTTAGTCAAGTATTTTTTTTCTAATGGTTTTAGTTCAACAGTAAGCTGGGAGAGTGGCCAGTGGAGGATGTTGTCTTCTACCTGGGACAGGACCCTCGGAGGTCTTCTACTGCCAAGTATGACTCATCATTATAATATATTTGTTATGTTTGTAACCATTACATTCATTTTGATATCAAAGGCGAAGGGCTGATTTGAAGGATAAACTAGAAAGTATACATTCTGTGGTTTATCCCTCATAATCTAAGAGCCAGACTTAAATACGGGCCTTGGGCCCATATTTATCTACATAATGAATTGAAAAGTCACTAAAAACCTGAACTTCAAGCCACAAAGGTTGAACCATTAAACAAATTGTATAAGGCATATTTGTCTATTAAAAATCAATTCATTTTTATAATTTGCCTTATTTAATTTTTAATAATTTTTTGATAAAACCCTATATTTGCTACAGGGTGGATTTGTGTTATCTTTTTAAGGCATGATTATGGCCATGATAGGCCAAAACGTCGCCACAATAATTAATTTTCTTATTATCCTGTTCTTGGATTATCAAAATTAAAAATAAGTTAAAAGTGATACAGTTCAACGTCTTGATTAAATTTATATTGAATGGACTTATTCTTGGTAAACAAGATTGAGTATAACGCTATAAATTATTGGCTTGCAGATCCAACTTACTCTTCTGTTAATCATCAGCTAAAGCAATCAAACAAATTAATTACAGGGGGGTAGCAAACAGAACAAGTCAATAAAAGTCACAATCTAAATAAGTACCAGTTGGTCTAAAGTTGTACTATTCACATTAATACCTGAACTGGTGAGACCATTGATTCAGGTAACCTAAAGTTCTGAACTTTATTCCTCATCAATCTATAATGAATAAATAATACTGCTATTTATATAATTAAAGCATTAATAATTACTGTATATTTGTTTTTCAGATGGTCTTTGCCGAAGGAATATCTGGTAAGTAAGATGTTTGATTTTGATTACATTTTATTTTTGCAGTGGTATTTTATTAAGTTCTTGTCAAAGCCAGAGCATAAAACTTGGGACTAAATGAATTTTGTTCACTTATGCATTCTTGGGACTAAATGAATTTTGTTCACTTATGCATTCTTGGACTAAATGAATTTTTATGCATTTGGGACTAAATGAATTTTGTACACTTATGCATTCTTGGGACTAAATCCTGGTTAAGGAAATGGAGGATAAAGATAAACGAACAGAAAAGTATTCATGTCACATTCGCTCTTCATATAGACACTTGTCCTCCAGTCACCCTTAACCAAGTTCACATACCTCAATCCTCTAGTGTCCGATACCTTGGCCTTAACCTTGACAGACTTTTAAATTGGCAACATCACACTAAAAAAAACGGACTGACGTATCACGACGTTTCAAGTTCCTGTCACGTCTTTTAGATCGTAGGTCCAAATTAACATTGAGCAACAAACTTCGGATCTATAATGTTATATTAAAACCATCATGGGCCTATGGTCTGGAAGTGTGGGGTTGTACGAAGCGTTCTAACTCCAATCTTCTCCAAGTCCTGCAATCTAAAATCCTTCGAACCATTACAAATGCTCCTTTCTATGTATCAAACCTTATTCTCCGCAACGACCTTAATGTTCCATTTGTCCGAGATCTTTCTATATCCCGATATAAACACTTCCATGATTCCATAATCGATCATCTAACTTCTCTTGTAAAAACTCTATCCTCTAATTCCCTTCCTGAAAATCCTATGAGACGCCTGAGGAGGCAGTGGCCTCGAGACCAGTTATCTCTATAAGCTCGACATAAATTTATCTAATTATCTTACTATTACATTTTATTTACTCATTTATTTTAACATTTTATTTATTCTATCTCTTACATTTCAATAGTGAAATAATTTTCACTATTTATTTATCTATTTCCAACTCTCGCCTGAGTGCAATCACTGGATTTTCTCTATCAAGCACACCAATGCCATTAAAACTGTGCTAACTCTAATACTTGTAACAATCACAATTGTTGTTGTATTATTCAATAAATAAAATAAAAAAGGGACTAAATGAGTTTTGTACACTTATGCATTCTTTTTTATAATGAAATTATTTTTAAAAACAATTACAATTTAATTTAATGTCACAATAGACTTGGCTGATTCCTAAATTTAAAGTTTATTTAAACTTTTAAAGTTGGTTTTATAAAAACATATTTTCCGGTTTACACAACTGGACCCATAGATTGATTTTAGCACTAAGTTGCAACCTTTTTGTATAAACACATTTCAGGTTGCGATAATAACAGACACACACTCACACACAAACATACACACATACATACAGACAACTTGAGAAACACCACTGAGGAGGTCTTAAAAACATTTGAAAGGGATTATTCAGTTGAAGGTTACTTATTTTTTGTTCAAACGCAATACTTTTCAAAGGGGGAAGTAAAAAGCAAGAGGTCTCTTAGCAAACAATTAGTTGCATTGGTGGAACAACTGGCCTTTTTGGCAGAACAGCTGGCATATTTTATACCATAGGTAAATAGGAAAAATAAAAACAAGAGGTCTTTTGGCCACTTGTCTGTTTTAACTTCTTGCTTAGAACCAAATAATTGTTATCCATCTTTATATCATCTATTTCTTGGCTCTTCTGATGACAGTTCCGTTGATGTTTTAGCAGCAGCAAGGAGTGGTTCGGGTATACATTAGCAGGCAACCAGGACGATGTGCTGGAGTGGCTCTCTGCCTTCCACCTGGCTCAGTATGGTGCCAGTGAAGTTCTCCCCAAACCTTCTGTGTCACGTCTTGTTAACTAAATTCCTTATTCTCGTTAGGAATTGGATGACCAGATCTTAAAACAAGCTGCCAATTATGGAACTA
>JACMZG010001908.1:2977177-3064073 GCA_018340805.1 Microvelia longipes
CGTGGCCCTCAACGATTAAGGGCCCGTATCGGAGCTATATTTAAAATTTCAAAAACTTTATAAAAAAAATAGTATAACCCTAGACTTTCCGTTTTTCCGGAAAATCAGATCGTTTCAAAAATTCTGAAAAAATCCTAAATGTAGTCTACAATATTGCTAACAATACTGCACAATTCATAATACGTGGCCCTCAACGATTTAGGCGTATTCGGAGCAAAAATTTTAAAACAGCATTTTACAAAAAAATTATAATAACTCATAGGTTTCCACTTTTCCGGAAAATCAGATCGTTCAAAAATTCTAAAAAAATTCCTGAATGTAGTCTACAGTATTGCTACACAATACTGCATAATCCATATCGTGGCCCTCAACGATTTGAAGCCGTTTCGAAGCAAAAATTTTAAAAAACAGTTGGCGTTTTATACAAAAATTGATATAACTCATACGTTTTCCACTTTTCCGGAAAATCAGATCGTTCAAATATTCTGAAAAAATTCCTAAATGTAGTCTACAGTTGCTAACAATACTGTAATAACCCATATGACGGGCCCTCACAACGATTAAGGCCCGTATCGGAGCTATATATTATAAAACTTTCAAAAAAACTTTTATAAAAAAAAAATATATAACCTTAGACTTTTCGTTTTCCGGAAAATCAGATCGTTTCAATAATTCTGAAAAATTCCTAAATGTAGTCTACAGTATTGCTAACAATACTGCATAAATCCATATGCGTGCCCCAACGATTTTGGAAGCCGTTTCGAAGCAAAATTTTAAAAACAGTTGGCGTTTTTATACAAAAAATTGATATAACTCATACGTTTTCCACTTTTCCGGAAAATCAGATCGTTCAAATATTCTGAAAAAATTCCTAAATGTAGTCTACAGTATTGCTAACAATACTGTATAACCCATATGCGTGGCCCTCAACGATAAGGCCCGTATCGGAGCTATATTTATAAAAAAAAACTTTTATCAAAAAAATAGTATAAACCCTTAGACTTTTCGTTTTTCCGGAAATCGATCGTTCATAATTCTGAAAAAATTCCTAATGTAGTCTACAGTATGCTAACCAATACTGCATAATCCATATGCGTGGCCCTCAACGATTTGAACCCGTTTCGGAGCAAAATTTTAAAAACAGTTAGCATTTTTACACAAAAAATTGATATAACTCATAGGTTTTTCTACTTTTCCGGAAAATCAGATCGTTCAAAAAATTCTGAAAAAATTCCTGAATGTAGTCTACAGTATTGCTAACAATACTGTATAACCATATGCGTGGCCCTCAACGATTAAGGCCCGTATCGGGAGCTATATTTATATAAATTTCAAACTTTTATAAAAAAAAATAGTATAACCCTTAGACTTTTCGTTTTTCCGGAAAATCAGATCGTTCAAAAATTCTGAAAAAATGCCTAAATGTAGTCTACAATATTGCTAACAATACTGCACAATCCATATACGTGGCCCTCAACGATTTTAGACCCGTTTCGGAGCAAAATTTTAAAAAACAGCGATTTTTACACAAAAAATTAATATAACTCATTAGGTTTTCCACTTTTCCGGAAAATCAGATCGTCTTCAAAAATTCTAAAAAATTCCTGAATTGTCAACAGTATTGCTAACAATACTGCATAATCCATATGCGTGCCCTCAACGAATTTGAAGCCGTTCGAAGCAAAATTTTAAAAAACAGTTGGCGTTTTTATAAAAAAAATTGATATAACTCATAAACGTTTCCACTTTTCGGAAAATCAGATCGTTCAAATATCTGAAAAAATTCCTAAATGTAGTCAACTATATTGGCTAACAATACTGTAATAACCCATATGCGTGGCCCTCAACGATTAAGGCCTATCGGAGCTATATTTATTAAAATTTCAAACTTTTATCAAAAAAATAGTATAACCCTTAGACTTTCGTTTTTCCGGAAAATCAGATCTTATTCAATAAATTAACTGAAAAAATTCCTAAATGTAGTCTATACAGTATTGCTAACAATTACTGCATAATCCATATGCGTGGCCCCAAACGATTTTGAACCCGTTTTTCGGACAAAATATTAAAAACAGTTAGCATTTTTACACAAAAAAATGATATAAATCATAGGTTTCACTTTTCCGGAAAATCAGATATCGTTCAAAAATTCTTGAAAAAATTCCTAAAAAGTAGTCTACAGTATTGCTAACAGATACTGTATAAAACCCATATGCGTGGCCCTCAACGATTAAGGCCCGTATCGGAGCTATATTTATAAAATTTCAAAAACTTTTATCAAAAAAAATAGTATAACCCTTAGACTTTTCGTTTTTCCGGAAAATCAGATCGTTCAAAAATTCTGAAAAAATTCCTATATGTAGTCTACAGAATTTCTAACAATACTGCACAATCCATATGCGTGGCCCTCAACGATTTTAGACCCGTTTCGGAGCAAAATTTTAAAAATAGTTGGCGTTTTTATACAAAAAATTGATATAACTCATAGGTTTTCCACTTTTCCGGAAAATTTATTGAATATAAATTTTGAAAAGCTTTCGCCCAGAGATTAAACTTTACATTGGCTTCAAAGTTCAACCATGGAGATACATACTGCTGGTTAAGCTGTTACCTTCTAATTCCAATATTAATGTTAGTTTTGATAATTACTTAAAAAGTGTTAAGGATAAAAGCTTTTACTTCACTCCAACTAGTAAGTCCAAATAAAATTTAAAAAAAGAACCTTATAAAGTCCAAGGCCAATGTTATTTATTGTATAAATAATGATATATTAAAACAATTGAGTGATATATGATTAAACACCCAACTAATGGTCTAATTAATAAGTCTCTTTTCCTCAGTCATTTTCATAGGTGTATTCAAATTTAGCAAAGTAGTCCCACTTCTGAAGAATTATAACCCTGATGATAAAAACAATAGAGTATTAGCATTTTTCCAAAAAGGAAATTGTCGGCTCATAAAATGATTAAATGTATTTAAAAAATATATTAAGCAGTAAAAAAAATAATTGATTTAATTTTAAATAGTAGAAATAAGCACTTAAAGAAGAGGAGAGGGGGTGAAAGTGAAAACGGAACATTCTAAAGGGTCGTTTGAGGAACAGATGGGAGTTTTAGTTAGAAATATCGTAAGGTCAATAGTTGCTTACAGTTCAATAGGATGTAAAGAAAACTGAAACCATGATGTTATCAAAAAAGTATCAAAGTATCAAAAGTGGTATCACTTTTGATACCATTCCATAAGTTTTTTCATTCTAATATTTTACAGGGTGTTCTTTTACATGTCTTACTTAATAAAAAATTGTGCAAATACTCTATTACAACAGGCAAAGAAGTTTAACACCAGTCTTGGGTTAAGTTTTTGAAAAAAAATATAAGTGCTTTTTATAAAATTTTCAACAATTCTTAATTTGGATTTAGGAAAGGTTTATCCTATCAAGATGCTATTAATGCTTTGACTAATTTCATTTATGAGGCTTTTGAATCTAAGGAAGATGTCATTAAATTATTCTGCGACCAATCAAAAGAATTTGATTGTGTTAAGTCATGAAATACTACAAAAGCTATATCATTATGGTATAAGGGGAACCCCACTAGCTTTTATCGAGTCATACCTTAAGTCTAGGACTCAGGTCACCATACTTCAAAGAGAGACAAACGCTCCTGGGCTTTCTAAGCACGGAGTGCCTCAGGGCTCTGTTCTTGGACCCCTGCCGTTCTTAATTTACATTAATGATCTCCTTGAATATGATGGAGTCTTGAGTCTTGAATATGATGAGCCCGGATTTGCAGATGATACGAGGTATATTAGGAATTTTGAATTTTCGCGGGTTACGTATATTCGAATTTTGATGTTTTTGTGACTTTATGTTGGTACTCATGTCTCTCAATTATGCCGACAAGCTCGGCCATTTTGAATGTTTACTAAATTGTTGACAGCTGCTTTGCTTCCTCGTGTTTTGGATCGTCTTCGGTTTTTACCTATTCAAAAAAATGGATCAAAGAACCTGTATCAAATTTTGTGTGAAAAACTAAATTAAGTGCGCGGATGCATTCCAAATGTTGACTGTGGCGTACGGAGAAGCTACCTTGGACTGAAGCAACGTTTATCGGTGGTACAAAATGTTCTCAGAAGGCCGAGAAGATGTGAACGACGAAGAGCATGCCGCACGCCCGAGCACTTCAACAACAGACGAAAAAGCGCCCCAAGTTCGGTCGAATGTGAAAGTTTTGCTGACAGTTTCCTTCGATTGCAGGGGCGTGGTGCATCATGAGTTCTTGCTACAGGGTTGAAGTCCAGGAGCTGGATCGGAGAAAATATGACTCATTTTGTACTATGTATTTCAAACCATATTTTTCTGAAAATATACCTTAAGTTATGAAGGAAAAGCATAGTCTGCCCAGAGTGGGAGCCCTTCATATGATTGGGCATGCTCAAAAACTTAAAAAAATGGCACAAATTTCAGTTTTCTTGGAATAAGTGGTTCCCTGTAGGTCTTGTGCAAAACATTAAGAGTAAGAGACCTTTTTAAAGCTGATAAAATTGCATATAAAGCGAGTTTTTAATCATAAAAATCGGATGACTACATCCAAAGTAATGGCTCTTTTAAAAACACCAAAAATGGTTAATTTATGCAATAAGCGAATTTCTTCGAAAAAATATTGGCTTTTTGTAGATTTTTTTAGCCATTTAACAAATGATTCTTCGATAGGGTATTATTATTTGGTAGTTAGTGAGCTTATTTAAGAATTTATTAAATGGTCTAAGGAATTTAGCGAGTGAGTCGAGCCCCTTTTTCAAAATTTTGCATTTAAATTTGAGGAAACAACCTAGTGAAGTTTTTTACTTCACTAGTTACTGAATAGTTACATTATATAAGTTTGCAACTACTAAATAAATAATTCCGGCGCGGTGGTCCGCTGTCGGGCGAATTTCATTTAGAATGCGTGTTTCCGTGCTAAACAACCCATTTCTTGCTTATGCAAGAACCATGCCCATAGCGTGGTTCCGGTTCATGCTTTAGAACCCAAGCAGTTACTCAATTGTCAAGTACTGCTCGTAACTCATTTTGTCTGTATTTTCCAAAGGAAATGCGCATAATTATCCAGTTGTTGTACAAAACTATGCCTCTAAAATTAGAAGTACGCACTATTATTTGTACTAGTTTAAAGCTTAGTTACTTATCTTTAAGCTTAGTCAGTTATCTTTAAAGGTTTTAGCGCATTTCCTTTGGAAAATACAGACAAAATGAGTTACGAGCAGTGCTTGACAATTGAGTAACTGAAAATTTACTTGATTGAATTTATAATATCTAACGAGCAAAGCGAGCCTGATTATAATTATTTTTATTTGATGTGACGTGAGTTATAGATAAAACGCATTACTAGTTATAAATGAATGAAAATTTATATTGAAAAGTTTCATTGATGATTATTAAAATTATAAAAATATACTATAATTTTAAATAAATATACGTGCGCGCTGAAACGATATTGCAAAATCATTCCTTATCAACACTTGCATTCTATATGTCAGCTTATAATTTTAAATCAAGCTGCTATCATATCAAGCTATTTACAATATTAAGCTTGCAAATCAAGCTATTAATTTGTAAATATTAATTTGAAAAATTAAATATTTATTTTGAGGAATTAAATAAAAATCATTAGGTTAAATTGTTGGTGAGTGACATATAAAATTATTTGGATTTAAAGAAGTAGAATTAGACTGGCTGGAGTCAGCAACTTAAACTAAATTCGATAATAAAACTCGGAACTGATGTAGTAGTTTTGAAAACTGCACGAGCCAGATAATGAGGGTACCGCATTACTGATAATACTCATACCGGTTCACTGTGTTTTCTTTATCTTTTGCTTCCTTATCTTCTGTAAATGGTGGGGAAGCATTGTCATAGTGTCACATAAGACACCCACTCTATATGCATATAATGTCTACGTTTCGGCACCCACGATACAAACAATCTTTTATACCAGTAGAATGAGCGAAGAAAATAATAATGAAAGAAAAGAAGTCTCTTCACAAAACAAAAATTTATTGTCAAAGCGCTTTAACCTAACTAGAGACCATCATCAGTGAAAACCCGTTGAAATGATAAAGAAGAAGAGAAGTGAGTCTAATACCTTATTAGAGTCAGACTAGGACTTTGAGTCTGATTCTAATACCAAGTAAGAAAATATAGACTCACTTGTCTTCTTTTATAACGTCTCGAAGAGATTGCACTGATGATGGCCTACTGGTCGGTTGAAAGCGCATTGTCAATAACATTTTGCTTTGTGGTGAGACTTCTTTTCTTTCATTATTTTTAAACAATCTTTTGATCAACGAGATATTTTTACCTTTCAGGATGATTCTTTAAAATGAAAGGATAATATTTAATAAGAATAGAGAAAGCTTTAATATCCTCTAAGGAGTCACCCGTGGTGTAGTGGTTAAGGTACGCGGTTAATACACAGAATGAATGGACTTTTAACTTCCGAGTTTATTTAGTCATGGGTTCAATCCTAGCACGGGGCCTCTAGGATTTTTATGAGATTGCATTTTGATTTGTATTTTTAACGCTCTACTGTATTATATACTGAAAGTTTGTACTGATTAGTTAACTGTATTTATTAGCGAGGTGGTCAGGTTACTTTTTCGATGTTTCAAAATTTAACCTATAGGGCCCCTCTAGTAATATATCTCTATGGAGTTTTACATTTCATCGTGTTTTCGTACTTTAATATGTACGTGATAATTTAATGATTTTGTATTAAATTCTGTTAAGTAATTGTTATAATAATTTAGTTAAAAAAGGAGAAACTACAGTCAAGGTAAACCACATGTTTTTATTAAGATTTTGAAGAAAATGCAGACGACAGTGTATTGCCTTAAAATTACGATTGCTTTTATTACATTCAAAAAAATTAGGTTAAATTTGTTAAATTACTAATTACAATTAATATTTGAAAGGGAAAAAACAAATATCACTCGCAAAAATGAACTAAGTTAAGTAGTGCACTCGAAAACAAAGTTTAATTAGCCGCTCGTTTTAAGTAATTTAAAAAAACCTAGTATTTCAAGATTCGCACTTAAACCTCTATTGGATGTGACAAAACGTATTTCTAACACAAATGATTAACATTTTATAATAAATTGTACAAATAAATGCAATAAAAACAAAATTTTTGAAAACCGTAGTTTGTTTACATTTACTAGGGTAAAACAAAATGGCCGCGGCCATAGACAATTTGAGCCAACTCCCTGGTGGACAAAATGTGAACTATATGCCAGGTCTGACAGAAATCGTGTTTGTTTCCCTACTTGGTTTATATATTACTTTACCCTTACCCCAAATAAACCGGTATAGGCAAAATTTAGGACCCTCATTGTAGATTCATAATACTATAGCGTGTCTGCCTTGTAGTTTAAAGTGTATGGAGGTTTGGTTTAACAGTGAGGGCACTTTTTGTTCCTAGTTTTCACTAGACTATATGAGTCAGTGATGATTGCTTGAATAAAGCATGAGAGGAACCATAGAAATTCACGGCTCTTCTGTCTAGATTAGATGATATACCTACACTTGAAATTTAAATGAGCAGAACACTATCTTAGGGAGCTGGCAAAAAGGGCCCAAGAACGTAGCCTACTTGCCTGGAAGTTACTACCATTCCCCCCATATTACTACTTACTACTACTTAATACCCTTATTCCAGCTTCCTTCTGTGAAGTACTTACCAGAGACGAGCGGTGCTCTCTTACCGCCATCATGCATGGCAAGCAAAACATATATCATTTGATACTACCGAGTTTTGCAAAACATGAATAGTTGACAGAATATAATTGTGCGAGAGACACCTAGGAAATGTAACAAGCAAAATCAATATTATACAGTGTGTGTGTGTGTGTGTGTGTGTGTTTCATCGTATCTCCCAAGTATTTATGCAAGAGAGGTACAAAAATAAATCTTTTGGTGTAGCTGAGCTATCCGGATTTAAAATTTTTGACGTCAATTACTCGCAACATTGACTTAGCAAAAATTTCGAATATTTATAGAACGCGGAAAAATATTTTGATCGGATTGAGATTTGGCACAGATTTCATACATAAGACCAAAATATGTGCTAAGTTTCATCTCAATCCAGCATTAGTTCAATTTTTATCAAATTGTATTCGTTTTTTAACAAATTTAAAAACAGAAAAATAATCCGATTGAGTTCAAATTTTAGACAAATATATCCTTTTATAAAATAAATAAGTAAAGCTAGTTTCGTTTCAATACGGCAGGTATATCTACGGTTTATATTGGATCATAAAAGTTAAGCAGCACCGAGCTAGGTCAGTGCCTGGATGGGTGATCACTGGGAATAACACGTATGCATTGAGTTCAAGTATGAATTTGCATAATTGGTTATTTTCAGGACAAGCGAAGTGAATCCGAAGGTCAGGTGTTGTAGGCGAATCCGAGTAGTGAGGATACCGTAGCGATCCGAAGTAGTGACCGTAGCGAATCTGAAGTAGTGAGGATGACCGTAGCGAATCCGAAGTAAAAGGATGACCGTAGCGAATCAAAAGGTAGATGAATAAGTAATAAGGATGACCGTAGCGAATCTGAAGAGAAGTGAGGATGACCGTGCGAATCAAAAGTAATAAGGATGACCGTAGCGAATCTGAAGAAGTGAGGATGACCGTAGCGAATCAAAAGTAGTAAGGATGCCGTAGCGAATCTCAAAAGAATAATACCGTAGCGGATGACCGTAGCGAATCCGATGTATTAAGAATAAATTTCGAGGCACCTCGTACTACAGGAATGTAGTTTTGTAGTTTAAACAAATGTTCCTATAATTTATGTACTATACAAATACAATTCTTTTACTTTTCTTTCCACATTATGCTCTCCTGACTCATATTTTTGATAAGTATAGTATCACTTAAACTTAAGTAACATCCTAGAATACCGCCCCAAGTCCTCTAAATAAGATAATGACGTATTGTATCGTTTAGCAACGATACAACCGAAATTTGAATATTTAGAGAATTTCCGTGACTAATAGCATATGTTAGTACGAGGCGCGTGTATTGCTGATCATGTATTTCTATAACAGATAGCTGGTATATATAGCACTGCCTGAATAGACATGGATTCAGTAGACACATTGGTCTCTCAACTCTCACAAACAAGAGAGAGACATGATTCGCACTGTATTAGCTCTCTGCCTCGGTAAGTTCATTAATATCTTCATAACTTTACTCTAACAGAAAGTAAAAAAATATCTGAACTGTTTCCATCATTATATAAAAATATTAATATAAATTATTATAAAAATAATTAAAAAGTTTCTTTTTTGTGGACTTTTAAAAAAATAAATAAAAACTGATTAATTACACAAGAGTCCATTATTTTTTACAACATAATAATTAACTAAGCTTCGACTAAAAAATAGTCATCACAGAGTTTAACAAATATAAAATAAAAAAATAATTTTACAAACTACTTCATATTACACCTTGGTATGGTTTGGTAAGCTATGTTTAAAAAAAGATCAATATGACAGTTTTTAACGTTTTTTTTAAACTTAGCTTACCAAACCATACCAAGGTGCAATATGAAGAAGTTTGTACAATTGTTTTTTATTTTGTATTTGTTAAATTCTGATGATAACTAATTTTTAGTCGAAAGCTAGTTAATATTATATTTTATTATTTTATATAATTATTATATATGCTTATATAATTAAACATAATTGCACTAATACTAAATATTTGTAAAAAACATGAGGACATCCCCGAACTTGATCCCGTGACCGCTCTAGATTTAAGTTGGAGACTTCACTAGACAAGACCTTCTTTACTGAGGCAAAAAGAGGGAGATATATTTGATTTAAAATTACTGATTTTTTTTAAATTTTGTACATAAATGCTTCATTTTACATTAAGTTTTACAAATCATAAAAGAAGAGTAAATTGTCAATTGTCTTCCTCTTAATACTTAAAATTATGATTAAACAATTATAGTTATTTACAAATACAATACATAATCTATGTATAAAAAATTACATAGACAATACACAAAATTACAATACATAATCTCGTCATAAAAATTACGATTATTTCTTATGAGTTGTTTGAAAGTTCTTATTGAGTGTAAAATGGATTATTAATAAATAATGGCAGACACAATACATTTTGTGAAGGACAATTTCAAAACTCGGTAGTAAAAGGATATTATGCGCCTAGGATGTAAAGTTAATGTTATTAATAGTATTTGCGAGGAGCCTATAATGTCAAATTAAGTTCCACAGTAAACAAATACATGACTTGTTTTAGTTTATTTTGATAATTTAAATAATGGTTTAGTTTGTTTTTAAAGTTTAATTTTAAATAAATATTTAAAATTGAATTAAAAGTTATTAATAATTTGATTTTCACCTCTGTCCATACTTGTGTATTTTAATGTTGCTATAGGGAATATATGAAAATTCTTATTACTAAGCGAACTATATTTCGCCCATTAATCTTTGGGGCATAATCTCATAAAGTTCTTCACATAATCGATTAAATGTTTAGTGTTTCTAAACATTTAATGTTATGTTTTAATGTTATGCTTTTTTTAAACCAAGTTTTTTATTCAAGGTATGCTGTCTATGTTTATGCAGTCTATGCAATAATTTACAATCTATTTGTTTTTCTTGTTTTTTTTTATTTCATTGTAAAATTTTGACAATTAAGAAACTTTGTAATAAAGTAACCTCAATTATGTAAATAAATAAATAAATGATTTGTAAAGTGTAGAAAGCTGTATCTTAAGTCATTTTATGAAGTCCGATTATGTAATGGAGTTATATAAATTATAAACTTATAAAAATATATGTTTCAACAAAAAAAAACACAATTAATAAAAATGATGGTGCGGCTATATTTATAAAATTGAAAAATGAAACGAACACCAGGGTAGGCTTAGGCCCCCCTAGTTCGCCTCTCGAATCGCCTATGCTTTGAGTCCTCAAGTCCGATTAGAGTAGCTAAAATATTAGATGTTGTACAAAAAGAAAGGAATTATCACTAAAAATAAAAATTACATTAAATTAATTAATGTAATTAATTTAACCCGGGGTGTAATTTACATTTTACTCGTAGAAAATGTAAACTACATTGCACGGCTTCGCCTCACACTCTCCCTTTCTTACACGTAATAGTAATAATCCTATCTACCTGCATAGTAGTATGAATATCTAATGTTGTTATTCTGTTTTGTTTCAGTTGCCGCAGTATCATCTGCACAGTTTGCAGGTAAGTGTCGCACAAATGATTTAAAATAGATATAGATAACTTACTCACGCATTTGCTTGGTGATACATTATCGTCTGATCAGTGTCACTTCGACTTGTAAGTCAATTATTATGAATTTATTAAAGATACGCATGAGTATTTGTGTACGCTAAACAAAGCAATGCTCATCCTGCCGAAATTAGCCCTTTTTGCACTTATGTATGCTAATTTTTTCTTAAAAAATCAAGAAAAATTTACTTACAAGTCGAATGTGATAACTGCCTTGTTTGCAACGCCAATTTATCACGTTATCTCGCACACACAGGTGACTAACTTGAGCCATGGTTTTTATACCGAAATTTTAGTCCAGTGATTTGCAGCCTGTGGCTGGTAGAGAGCTGTGGTAGGAGCTGACTTCGATTCTATTAGAACATCTTATAATTTATACCTGTATTGGTAGTTTTGACCTAGAGTAACTGATTTTTGCTGAACTTGATAACTTAGCTAAAAAACATATCTTAAGTCGACTTAAATTATACAACAGAAAAATTGAAGTTGTGGAATTTAAAACAATTTATACCCTTTTAAGGATGTACTGATTGATAGTGATACTTGCTAGTATTACAGATCTAAATGTAAGATACTTCGCGACACTCTATTTTATGTTTACTCGAGAGATAGATCCAACTCTCTTTTATACTTACTTGTGAGATAGATCCAACTCTCTTTTATATCTCTTTCTTAGTTATAGTTCCATCTCTTGCTTGTATTTATTTGCGGACTAAAGATATGCCTTACAAGTTCATTTAAAAAACTACATTAATGGCTGGCTTTTGAAGTTATATGTCTTTATAGGTCCCTTTGTGGTTAGTTTTGATGAATTTATCAAAAATCCTGATACAATTTTGTACGTAAAATTTTTAACTTGTTTGGGATAATAATATGTTGATGGTGTTGTAGCATGGAAACCCGGTACTCAGTACAAGTACCAACTTAGAGGAAGAACAGTAGCCGGTCTTCATGAAGTATCCAACCAGTTTTCTGGTATCTTGATGAAGGGACATGTTACCGTTCAACCATACGGTGAAAACATCTTGAGCGTTAAGGTTTCTCAAGCTCAGTACGCTGACTTGCACGCTAACCTCAGCAGCGGATGGGCTACCGAAATTCCTGAAGGTCGTCTTTCCTATAAGCAGCTTCCTTTGAGCGATAAACCATTCGAGCTCAAACTCAAGAATGGAGTCGTTGATAGGCTTGTCGTCGACAAGAGCTTGCCAACTTGGGAAGTCAATATGCTTAAGGGTATTGCCAGTCAACTTCAGGTTGATACTCAGGCCCAGAATCTTCAGAAATCTCGTATCAACCACCTTCCAGCCGATAAAAACCACGCTATGGGCGTCTACAAGACCATGGAAGTAAGTTGCAACAGCTTTTGTATTGACATTTCTTTGAAGAGTTGCTCCCCATTCAGAAGTTCACTGTCCCCTTGGAAGTAAACTGGTTGATATTTCTTTGTTTGTACTCCCCTGTGACTTCTTTATATGATTACCGACTATCTCAAGAGGGTAGCATAGTGCTTTACTAATTTGGTCTAACCAAACATTTTTTATAAAGTGTCTTGAAGTTAATACATTCTTTAGATAACAAACGAGGAACCAACCATCAATACACAGTCGTAAATAACAAGACATTATTTTAAATAATAGAAATTCATAGAGTGGTCAATTTAAATTTAATTAGCTCAAATTAACTATGTATTGTTGTAATTTATCAAACTTGAATGATTTTGTCCCCAGGACAGTGTAACCGGTGAATGCGAAACCATTTACGACATCTCTCCACTCCCAAGCTATGTCATCCAAAGCAAACCAATGTTGGCTCCCATGCCACACCTCCGCGGAGAAGGTCAATTCATCGATATTGTCAAGACCAAGAACTACTCTAACTGTGATCAACGTATGGCTTACCACTTTGGAATTACTGGACTTACTGACTGGGAACCCGCTAGCACCCAGATGGGTAACCTCCTTTCTGTAAGTAATCTTAATATTGCCTTATGAATTGCTTTATTTTATTTAAATTCTTTAATTCACTCCTTTCATAGAAAATTGCTTCATAACAAACATTGATTGTTTTTTTATTTGTTGCAGCGTGCTTCAGTTCAGCGTGTTATTGTATCTGGATCTTTGGATCGTTATACCATCCAGTCCTCTGTCACCACCAACAAGATCATAATTGCTCCCCATTTGCACAATGCTCAAAAGGGAATCGTCGCTAGCAGAATGAACTTGACTTTGGAAGCTGTCACCTCTGCTTCCGGCTCTCCTCAGCCTTTGTCAAACCCACGTGTTCTTAAGAACTTGGTGTATGACTATAACGCAGCCTCTCAAGATGAAAATTCCCAGAAATATCAGGAATACAACAGCCAGGACAGCAGCTCATCTTCCTCCTCTTCTAGCAGCAGCAGTTCTTCCTCATCAAGCAGCTCCAGCTCTTCATCAAGCAGTTCCTCTGATTCATCAAGCAGCCAAAGCTCTCAGGAATCTCAGTCATCTAACTCTCAATCTAACGATTCCAGTGACAGCAGCTCAAGCAGCAGCTCCAGCAGTGATAGCCAACAACAGAAGCAACAGAAAGAACAGAAGAACCGTTCACGTCGCTCTGTAATCAATCAGAACAATAGAAAGAGCCAACAAAACAAGCAGGACTCTAATGAAAACGATAGCTCAAGCAGCTCTAGCAGCAGCAGCTCCTCTAACTCAACTAGCTCTAGTGAATCTAGCTCTTCCAGCTCCTCTAGCTCTTCCAGCTCTTCTAGCTCTTCAAGCTCCTCTAGCTCTTCTTCTTCTTCCTCTTCCTCATCAAGCTCCAGCGATAGCGACAGTAGCTCAAGCTCAAGCTCCTGGGATAGCAGCGAAGAATACATGCAGCCTAAGCCTTCTCTTAACAAAGCTCCCAATTCACCATTCTTGCCTTACTTCATTGGATACAAGGGTAACTCAATCCAAGCTGCTCAACAAATCAATGGCGTTAAGGCCGTCCAGAAGCTAGCCCAACATATCGCCTCTGAACTTCAGACTCCCAATGCCATCACTGGACAACAAACTCTCACCTCCTTTAACATTATGGCTCGTGTCATCCGCACCATGGACGCTCAGCAAATCGAAGAAGCTGCCAACCAATTGTACTTCCCCCAAACTAAGGCTGACCCCAAGAGCAAATCAGATGCTCAGAAATATCTCGCATGGGCTTCGTTCCGCGATGCCGTAGCTCAATCTGGAACTGGACCAGCTCTTGTTACTCTTAAGAAATGGATCCAAAACCACAAGGTTCAAGGAGAAACCGCTGCTGAACTTATTGCTGTCCTTCCTGATACCGCTAGATACCCAACTGAAGAATACATGAAAACCTTTTTCGTAAGTACCTCCTAATTTTGAAAATGTACATTTATCTTCTAGCTAATATGTATGTATATAATATATACATATATATTTTTATTAAAAAATAACTCAATTAAAATAGTCCTATAATATGGTTTACTTTAACGCAAAGCGTACTCATAAATCTTTAAAAAACTGGTTGAATGTAGATCAATTTTTAATATTTTGATTATAATGATTTGTTGAGATTATAAATGTATAGATTAAAATTATAACTGATGTAACTTGTAAACCCCCTATTAACTTTTGTTTTTAGGAACTTGCCACTAGCTCTGAAGTAATCAGACAAAGGAACCTCAACGCCACCGCTATTCATGCTTTTACTAACTTGATCCGCAAGGTTCAGGTTAACAACGAAACCGTCCACAACAGGTTCCCAGTCCATGCTTACGGAAGACCCATCAGCAAGAAAGCTCAACAGGCAATTAACAATGAATATATCCCATACCTCGCTAAGCAACTCAGAAATGCCGTCCAAGAAGGAGACAGCCACAAGATTCAGATTTACATTCGTGCTCTCGGAAACACTGCTCATCCTAAGATCCTCAGCGTCTTCGAGCCATTCCTTGAAGGTAATATCACCACTGTCATTTCCTAGTTCAAACTAAGTCCATATACATAGGTCAATTCTATGTTAAATTTAAGTTTCATAATTCCTACCTCAAAGCTGGCTTAACTTACACGTAACACAGGCTTAACTTTGTGTATGTTGTAACTAAAACAGTTTGTGAGCTGTACTTAGAAGTCCTATGTTGTGATTACTATTCGAAGGGATATACATAAATTAATTTTGCTTCAGGTAAAGAAAATATGTCCAACTTCCAAAGGTTGGTCATCGTTGCATCCATGGACCGCATGACTAAGACCTACCCCAAGCTCGCTCGCTCTGTCCTCTACAAGATCTACCAGAACGCCGGAGACGCCCCAGAAGTCCGCGTTGCTGCTGTTATGCAGTTAATGAAGACAAACCCACCTGCTCAAATGCTCCAACGTATGGCTCAATACACCAACTCCGACCCCAGCTCTGAAGTCAACTCTGCTGTCAAATCCGCTATTGAATCAGCTGCACAGCTTCAGGCTCCTTACCACAGCGATCTGTGAGTATGGCTTATATAATTTCATAATTTATTATTAATAGCTAACAATAGTCCTAAGAGTGAGTTGAAGACGAGATAAGTTGAAGACGAAACTTCTAGGGGAAAATTTCTAATATTTCTTAAGTTCATGAAAACCATGGCAAAAAATCTGCGCTGGAATGAAACGATTTCCTTATTTCTATTACTATATTCTACCTCATATTTCTTTCGTAATACTTTATTCATCCGTATTTACTTAGTTTCTATATGTTTAACAACCAAAGTGTCCATTTTGACTTATGTAGGGTATTCTGTATTTCAGTGCCAAGAACGCCAGAGCTGCCGTCAATCTTCTGACCCCTAAACAATACGGTATCCAATATTCTAAGAATTACCTCAGAAGTTATATTACCGAGCAACAGAAATTGGGATACAGACTTAGTATGACTTCCATCCAGAGCGACGACAGCCACATTCCTAGCTCCATCCTTTATACTTTGAGAAAGAATCTTGGAGGATTTACCCGCCAACGCGTCCATGTAAGTTTTAATAGTTAACTATAAAAATACTTAGCACATGCATTCACCATTGGCGTCATAATAAAATCATTATTCGTGGATCTCAACTAGATTCCCATGGATTATATTCACGGGAGGATTGGCAAAGTGGCTCATGAGACATAGTTAGGAGCAGTTTATGTAAAGTTTATGTAATAGGGCATCCCATTCCATGCACTTCATTGCATTATTTGAGATGACTATATTGGAACCGAGATGTCAGTTTTAATCAGTATTATTTTTAGTCTCCATTGTTTTATGCTTTTTAGTTTTAATCAGTTTTATGCTGTCATTACAGGAGTATCTAATGCTTCATGTTGTTGATGTTTGCTTTTAGCTCGGAGTTATGACCTCCAGTGCTGATGATTTAATGAGTCTTCTCAGCGACCAGTTTGGAGATAGCGAAAGCCAAAACCAACACCAGAAGAACAAGAAGCAACAAGGATCTCGCTCCGAATCCAGCTCTCACTGGACCACCGATAAGATCGCCAACATGCTCAACATTGAAGTTGATGATGCTGATCAAGTTGAAGGCAATGTCATGCTCTCATGGGCTGGTGGAAACAGGTTCTTCGCTTTCGATAACCACACCATCGAACAACTTCCTCGTTGTAAGTGTTACATTTTTTTTGTTTAAATCATAACACATTTTGTTGAGCCGATTACATAGTCATCATCTCACTTTCTTAAGATTTTTTCCTTTTGCTTTGACCCTGGGGTTATAGCAATTGCCTAATGAGAGAACTTTTACTTATTGGTTAGTTTATAATGCTTTCTGTGCTATTATTCAAATTAAAATCAGTGTAAGGTTATTATAACTCGTAAATCTGACTTTTGGTTCAATATTTGTTGGTGTGTTTTTCCAGTGGTAAAAGAAGCTGCCTCATCCCTTCGTAACGGACAACACTTCAACTACACTAAGATGTACAACCAGTATGCTGTTAAGATTGGTTTCCCCACTGCTATGGGTCTTCCATTCGTCTTCTCTCTGCAAGTTCCTACTCTCATGTCCGTTGGTGGAGAAGCTCAAGTTAAGGCTCATCCTCAACTCGCCTCTGACGATCAAATTCAACCACCCAAGACTTTGAACATCACTTCTGATATTCAGATCACGTAAGTATCCAAGTTGAATTTAGTAGTAATAACAATATCGACTTGTACAGTTCTTATAAAATATAAAATGTATTGACAGGGGTTTATTTTTGGTAAAGGAGATGATGGGAAATCCTACGTAGACCTTATATTTCTAATCCCTGTCATTCTATGCTTGGACTCATTTGAATCAAATGCGGAATACGTAAAGAAAACTGCGAATTTTATTATTACGCGAGTAATAATCAGTACGTCGCAATTCGACTGATAAGTTTTAATGAATTTAATACCTATTTCAGATACGCTGCCAAGACTCAGGCTAAATTAGGATTCGTCACTCCATTCAACCATCAACGCTACCTCGCTGGTTACGACAGCAACACCCAGATTCACCTTCCTATCAGGGCTAAGATTGATGTAGATGTTGAAAACAGTAAGGTTCAGGCCAAACTGGAACCCCTTCATCCTAACAAATACCAGAAAATCGCTGAATACAGCACCATTGCTTATACCACCAAGCACGATATCCTTGATTTGACTCCTCCTCAACTCGACCAACAAGCTGAAATCACCCACGTTAGACCCGTACAAAGGGTAAGTCATATAGTATTCTCTACGAATCAATGATCTATTATTGATTTATACAATAGGTGACTAGCCGTCAATGTAGCGCTGTAATGAGAAGGTTTTCCATCAAAAGGGGTTCGGTTTTTACCACAATACTCTTAAAAGATATACACATTACGGGTTAGTGTCGATTTAAAAACCATCTACACCCAATGTGAGAGGTAGTATATCTCTCCACCTAAGCTATACCTCTTATAATTGAGGTGGGTGGGGACAAGAATAGAACCAATTTTCACTACAAATAGAGGGGTTTTCAACAGTTGGCCGCACTTTTATACTTAGCGGAGCTTACAGGATACTCTGCTTGAACTAATACAGCATTCTGTGAATTTTATTAGCTTAAACAATTTAAAGGGTATCCGTGTTGGTACTGAACGATTACCTTTTACCTAGTCTTATGCTCTAGTTTTTCCCGATAGGATCCTGAATATTGTTACCATTAAGCACAACCCTTTATTATTGTTTAGTTCGAAGTCACTGCTGGTCATGAGAACACTGGATTCGCTTTCGACCTCAAAGCTGAAACTGAACAGAAACACTTCGATACCGCCTACTTCATGAATGGAGCCCAAAGACACGACTTCTTCTCTGCCTTCCTCTACTACAACAAAGAACAGGTCATCAAGCCAAACACTAACTACACTCTCGCTTACAACCCACAAAAGTCTTCTGCCAAATACGCCAAATTCATCATCAACTACGGTAAATATGTTTACATTAACGCAAGACATATGCTTATTTATAATTTTTTTAAACATAGACACTTTAATCTAGTATGAGACGATTCTTTTCTTTAAAATTGTATTGTTTATGAGCTGATTTTGGTCTACTGCATATTGAATTTGTTACATTCCTCACAATGCAACAAATTATATTCTTCATTTTTACCAGCATTTATACCTCCACCAGTTTGATAAAGCAAAAACATTGTTTACCAATGTATTACCTACTTTTACAGAAAACAGCGAAGATAGCCAGAGTCACGGATCTGGAGAGCACCAACAAAACGCTGCTATCCCCTCCAGCTCATCTCCCGACAGCCAGAAGAGAGTCCAACAGTTCTTGGAAAGAGCTGGAGCTGGAATTCAAGACAGCCAAGCTCAGGTTGTAGATATGTCTGTTGAATTCGGAGGTGAATCTAAAGCTCAGTACGTCGCTACTGCTGCTTACGCCAGAAGTCCAGTCTCACAGAAATCTCGCTACCTCTTATTCTTGTCTAAGGAACCTGCTCAGAAGACCCAAGAAACCAAACCTTACCAGGTATTGACCATTCCTTCATGTTCTTTCCCCATGAATGTGTGTTATAATTTATTTTTTCTTGGTATTGAAAACATATAGTTAAGTTAGTCACTTAATGTGTTATATATTTTTTACTCAGATGCCTACTTCTAATATTAATAATACCGAAACATATGGTTTGGTTTATGGACTCTAATAGTCAAACATACAGCTCTGTCACTCACTTAATAGTCAAACATACAGCTCTGTCACTCACTTAATGTGACTACTATTTTTTAAGAGAATACATCTCAATACATTTATAAGCATTCGTTTATCGTCATCTTAAGGTATAAAAGATTTGGAGAACGTCATCTCCTATTTTACCAAGTTTATTTGCTCTAACTCTACCATGCCTGGTTAAATTGTAGTTAATACATTTATATTTTTCTTTCTAGATTGCCATTGAACTTACTTCCAAAATGCCTAATGTACCATTGGCTAACTTCAAGAAGGCCATGAATGCTGACCCATCCTCATCCATCCACGCCCAGATCAACTTCGGTGAAAAGGCTGAAAATGGTGGAGAAATCAGAATCAAGGTAATTAATTGATGAATTGTCATTTAATTTGTCAGAAACTTTTTTAATTTAAATCCCTCTTAATTCACTTCTATAGCATGACTAGACTATTTGACTCTTTCTTCCACCGATGAGATAATAAAGGATATTCCTCATTCTCTAACCCCCCCTTTAGAAAGATCTTTATCAAACCCCTCTTTATCAACAAATTTTCAATTAATCTTCTGCTCTTACTTTTACATTTGACAAGGGAAAAACAATTTTGTAAAACTTTGTAACTTGTCCTATAACGCGTATCTCGCTAGCCAGAAAAAACAACTAACGGTTTCTGCATGATAGATTATGGATGCTCACCTAAAGAGTCTTTAACACATTTAGAGAATTACCTTTATAAAATTTGCTAATAAAGTGGCGGAAATAACGAGGGGTTGACACAAGAGTGAGTCGGAGACTTTTTTCTTTATAATTTTCAAATTCCTACTCATTTGTTGAATAATAATTTTTTGTTTACATAATTTTAAATATGTTTTTAGGGAGATCTCGAACAGACCAGAGAACGCAAACAGTACATTGAACAGCATCCTCTTGCTCATCTTTGTGAACAGCAAATGCAAGAAGGAAACTACATCCTTCCAGCTTGCCGTAATATGACTGCTCGTGCTAACTACATGGACCGTTATTCATTCAGCGTTGAATTCAGCAAGGTAGGATTACTAAGTCGCAAGATAAGACAATGGTGTAGGGATTAAGGGTTGAACGGTTCCCGAGGATAGCGAAACTGGTGTGTAGAGTGTACCAATTAGGATCGACAATGTTGTATCGACTATGATAAATCGATAAGTAAAGTTTATCGAGCTAATTTAAAAAAATCTACATAATTGGAAAATAAGCTGCTAAATTTGGTACAAAGCATCCCTATCTCATATTTCAACTTTTAGAAATACTTCCTCATTATAAAGCCAATAGATTTTAGATAGAGAGCAATGAAAATACAACGGAAAGCATAAACTAGTATCAGAAATGATTTGTTTATTTTCTTAAGATTATAGAAAATTTATCATCTTCTTATTTAGAATTCGTTTAATTCTGCTGTGTTTATTAAGTTTTTCTTCTGTTAGAGCATGATTTTTATAGGAAATTTAAATCAATTCATCTGTTTGGTTTAAAGTGTGAATTCATAAAAAGTTTCATTCCTACTTATAAGTATTGCAAAATGTACGAGTGAATCAAACATACTAAAACGTGGATATTTTATGCAAAAAAAGCTGATGATTTATTGATTATTTTTGCCATTACTATGGTTCTTCTTCTATTGAAAGATAAGGACGCAAAGTTTTTGTCTTCTGAATATTATATTAGTGATGTTATATGACTGGTCATATACATATACCCTTCTCGTTTATATGACTGGTCATATACATACACCCTTCTCGTTTATATGACTGGTCATATACATACACCTTCTCGTTTATATGACTGGTCATACGTATACCCTTCTCGTTTATAACTAACATACTAGCTTACCATCAACAGCATTACCATCTACCACCAGCTCAACTAATTCAATTAAATATTGTGTTTAAAGGTTCCTGATGTTCTCAAGAACGCCACATACAAAGCCTACTCTGTACTTCGCCACTTTGGATATCCCTATGTTTCTGAAAACATTGTCAACCCCCACAGCTCCAATGGAAAGATCGACGTCCAGGTTCAATTCGCCCGCGACCTCATGAGTGCTAATGTATCTATCAATGCTCCTGCTCTTTCTTCTCAATTCACCAATCTTCGCGTCGGACCTTTGGCTAAGGCCATTGCTGTTATTCACCCTGAATATGATGTAGCTCAGCGTGTTGGACAATGGGCTATGCGTGGACAGCAATATCGTAAGTGCTATGATTGTATTTTTTTCTTCTATTAGTCTATAATATTTTTATTTGATAGTTAAATTACAAGTTCAACCCAATTACTTTCTTCATAATCTTCCTGACGCTTCTATTTTTTTAGATTTGTTCACGATACTTTGTTGTAATTGGTATCTTTTTGACCCTATATGGTGGGTTAAATTCCCTAATAGGAACCCTCACAAAATCACTTAATGTTTATTTTTTAATATTAATTATTTTATTAAAAGGATTGTAATTTTCATGTTTCTTTGCTTTGTTTGTTTAGCAACCTGCGTTGTTGACAAGACCTATGCCACTACCTTTGATAACAAGACTTACCCCGTCCACATCGGTAAGTGCTGGCACGTGTTAGTTCAGTCTACTCCTCAGCCTCACTACGACTCCAGCTCTTCTAGCTCATCTGATGATTACGAAACCGTAAGCATCTTAGTTCGCGATGTAGAAGGAAACCAGAGGGAAGTTATGTTCGTCTTGGGAGAACACGTTGTCACTCTTCAACCCGCCGGAGGTGTTGCTGGTGATTACTTCATTGTCAATGGACAGAAATACAAGGTCTCCAAGGACTCAATGGGACATTTCGAAGACAGCAAGGGTAACACTATCGTCCAGGCTTACAAACTCCCCACTGGCGCTTTGAGAGTATATACTCCTGAACACGGTTTTGAAGTCATCTACGACGGTCTCCGTGTGAAGCTCCAGGTACCTAACGGATACAGAGGTGATGTACGCGGTCTCTGCGGAACTTTCGACGGAAACATGTACACCGATTTTACTTCCCCCAAGAACTGCGTCCTCAAGAACCCATTGGAATTCGCTTCCACTTACGCCATCGCTGATGGATCTTGCCAAGGCCCAGCCAAAGAACTCCGTCAACGCGCTCTCAACGCTCCTTGCTACAAGCAGACTACATTGCTCGGTGATGTCATCAGCGAACAAGAAGCCGGTCGTCATCAGCCCCGTCAGAAACAAGAAAGGAAATCAAACCTCGAGAGGAAATCCTCCCAGAACAAATCATGCACAAATTACAGAGTCAAAGTTTTGGAAGAAAGCGGCAAAGTCTGCTTCAGCTTGAAACCCCAGCCAACTTGCGACTCTCAGTGTCAGCCAACTAAAAAGATCGACAAGAAAGTTGAATTCCACTGCATCGAAGACACCAGAGCCGCTCGCCACTGGGTAGATATGATCAAGAAGGGAGCCAACCCTGACTTCAAGAACAAGGGTGCCAACCACAGAGCCACCATCAAGCTTCCTCACTCATGTGTTCCTCAATAGATTAGTTGATTAGCCGATATTTATTTATTTTACCAATATAGAGTATGAGAGATTAATTTAAACTTAGCCTTTTTAATCTATTTTCCTTATTAGATCAAATTTGACTACAAATGATAATCATACAAATTTTGAAACTTGATCTCATTGCAAGAGCACTATTTTCTGAGGAGATAATAATCTCAGGATAAGAAATTATTCTGATATTACAATTAGATAATTATTCTTTATTATTTTTCGGACACTAGATGGGACGGAATAAAAATTCAAACAAATTACTTCATCAAAACGATATTTCGTCTTTATTAGGAGTCACAAGGCATATTCATGTTTTAAAGGATACCTAAAAATTAAAAAAAGAGCTAAATAATACCTAAATGTAATTTATATTAAATTCAACAGCTCTAAAGCATGCTCAAGTTAAAAAAAGGAAAAAACAAGACATCTACTACTTACATACATACATAGTTGAAAAACTATAATGTCAGAACTATTCTAATGAATTTATTATTTTATATTATAGTCTTCCATCATAAAAGTTAACAATTGGACTAAAACAATGGAGACTATGACTAAAAATAATAAATAATTATTATTAGACAAAGATACATTTATAAATCTGGAAGGCTCTATGTCTGAGATTGGTGTATTACTACAATCACATATTTGCGACTGGTACGTTCTAGAGATGTAGATTTTAATCCTGTTAACTAATTTGGTAAAATTGATGTTGGGTATCTTGGTAAAATGTGTTCAGTCCTTCGATTTAGTGAAAAGGTTACCAACCTTTATAATAGAATATTTAGCGTAAGCTGTATCAGGCTGTTGAACCCCTAAAAATCTCTACAGTTTCTCTGTGAAGCTCTAACATAGTGGGGTAGTATGGATAGGTAGTCAAGGGTGAAGACCTTGATTATAATAATAATAATAATGCCCGTTTAGAGCCTTGCGGCTCATCAGGGCATAGCCCTGATGAGGCGCAAGGTTGTAGGTTGTTCCCTGTGGGAACAACCTCGGGTGGAAGTGTATTCTAAAGTTGGTGATTGTATTGTAAAGTTGTATAAATTCGATAATTTATCTAAACAAAAATCTTCAACAAACTGAGAGCGTAACCTGGGATGCGAACCCCAGACCTCCGTGGAGACCTTGATTAGTTTGTTGAAATAGGACCTATATAGGACGCAGTGAAGAGTTTACCATACTAGTTGGATAAACATTTCTATCTACCGAGAGAAGTTCAAATTTCCATTTTTAATTTGTCTTCATATTCTGGATTGCACATATTGATTAAAAACATACTTCATAGATAGTGTTTAGAGTCACAATGTAGTTTTCTGCTAGTGGGTGTGTTAAACCATTTGGTCGATAGAGCACCATCTATTGACCAGAAATGGTAGAGTTATTCATAGGAATAATTGTATGTGTATTAAGTGATGAAGATTTGTGGAACTTGGTCTAAAAGATGTATGGGTAGGCTTAGGATCATATCATGTACGTATAGCCTGAATAGTCTAACCTGTAATAGTAAGGAGCTATAATAATAGCAATAGCAAGTTGCTATTATGTTTTCCATTATCAGACTTGCTAAGCTTTTTGATATCAGGTCAACCAAAGGGCATCCATACCTATCTAAATACTTTTTCTTGAAATTAAAAAAAACGGGTCTCTCATGTAAATACCAAAATTCCAATAAATAGATGGAAATGGTTCTAAAATACGTAAATAATACGTATAATAATGCTTAAAATACGTAAATAATACGTATAATAATGCTTAAAATACGTAAATGCTTATTTTATTCCAACTTCCAAAAAAAAATTGAGTTAGAGTTGGATGAATAATCTAACCTCGACCACGGCTAATCTTATCGGGTACAATTTTTAAATAATAAAACGGAGTTTAAAGACAGAATTGCTTCATCTGTTGCTAGCTGCCCCTTGCATTAGTAAAATCGTAGTAATTGTCAGTGGTATCGCATAGAATACTACTGTTAACACAAAATAATTGTCGAGAAACATCTAGAAATTTAACAAGCAAAATGCTATGCTGCATTTGAGAACAAATCAATTTTTTGACAAGAGAATAATTGATGGCTCGGATTAAGTCATGACCCATTCTGTTTCTTTACGTCTAACTCATCAGGGCTCCTATAAAGACTCCACTCATTTTGACTTTTCCTTTAAATCCCGATAAATATTTAAAATTTAAATCTGCCCAACTCAGGTGGTAAGAAGGGGGAGGGTATTTCAAGCACAACCAGTCCTTATCTGTGGTGAAAATACTTGCCAAAAGTTTTAAGACCTGCAACGGATTAATGAGCGCCACCTCATTCAAAAATTAAATCAAATTATACCCTAGAGGGTGTCTCCAATTATTGAAACTGCATGATTGGAAGCCTTAAATAGAATAGGGTAATAACCCTGGTGAATGAGGAAGTCAAGAGTGGTTGAATATTTTCTAAACAAGTATGAGTCACTCTTTCCCTGACCAAGTAGGAGTAATATGGGGGGGGGGGGTGGTTGTAACTACCAGGCAAGTAGGCCCTTTTTTCCAGCTCCCTAAGATAGTGTGTCTCTTTTTAATTTCAAGTGTAGGTATATTTCATCTAATCTAGACAGAAGAGCCGTGAATTTCTATGGTTCCTCTCATGCTTTTTTTCAATCAATCATACATATTTTCACTGACTCTTATAGTTTAGTGAAAACTAGGAACAACACGTGCCCTCGCTGTTAAACCAAACCTCTATACACTATAAACTTTAAACAAGGCAGACACACTAAAGTATTATAATGAATCTACTATGAGGGTCCTAAATTTTGCCTATACCCAGTTTCATTTAGGGTAAGGGATATTTAACGAGTACCTGACAACGCACAGGCTAGAGACCGTTGGCTTTACGTCCCTTCTGAAGGACGTGGTACGCAGAATTTTTATCCCTCTCATAAAAACCCCAGAGGCCCTAGTTGGGATTGAACCCATGACTAAATAAACTCGGAAGTTAAATGCCCATTCAATCTGTATATTGGCCACGTACCTTAACCACTACACCACGGGTGACCCCTTTTTCCAGACCAAACTTAGGACACTGGTAACTAATCCAGTATTTCTTATGAGGCAAATACAGGAAATGAACTCGACCATCAACTCAGATTGAGTAAAGTTTATAAGTCAGGTCTTCAGGACACTGACTCATGTCAGGCAAAATACTGCCTGTAAGGTAAGTTTTGAATGAAGTAGACCTGTTAAAGGCCTTGGATAGTATTCCCAGTAACCAATCAGCTCTGAGTAAGCACTTATTTGTATCGGCCTTAAGTTTATGATAATGGAGGTGAATTAACTGAAAGTGTATCTTCTGAGATGATTGGTTCAGTTCAATATGGTCCTGACACAGACTATAGACTAATGATCAAATCAAAGTATTTACCAGAGACGAGCGGTGCTTTCTTACTTACATCATGCTCGGCATGCAAAACATAAATCAATTGATACTACCGTATTTTGCAAAGCATAAACAGGTTCATAGGTCAGTCAGTAATTAGTAGGTAGTTCAACCAGTTTGATAAAACTATAATTAGGAAGCACAAACTGATTGGTATCAAACATTTGATATTAGTTTCATGTTGTACACTCCTCTTCGTCTTAAATACTTTATAATAACTTCTCTCCAACTTAATTAATACAAAAATAGAGAAAAAAATACTTGGTGGCACGTTCTACTTATTAATATGTATAAAGTAGAAGAAAAAAACCCCTGCGGAGAAAAAAAAACCGACAGCATTAGCATTAGCGGTTGGTGTAGTCAATTTGCCCTTATCTAGGCAAAGTAAACTTGGGAATTCCCAAGAGTTGCTCGCTAAGTTACTTCAAGTCAAGTTGTGAGTGAGCGCCCTTCTCCTGCTAATTTATTCGGCAGGGGATGTCAGCTCTCAACAAACTTTAGATAAGAAGCCCTGTCCTGAATACAGAGCACCCTGTCTTTAAATTTAAAATAATATATGTATAGAAGGAAATTTTCTCCGACCATATCTAGTCATTTTTATCTTATAACAACATTTTCCCTCTCTAGGTTTTTAAGAAGGAAAAATCCCTACCGTGTACTCAGGAAAAGTCTATTTACTTTCTGATTTAGAAAAACATCGTAAGAGCATGATGTGCTTTTTAAAATAAAATTTCGTATGAAATACAATGTTATTGAAATTCCTTACAAGATATTTAGTAACATTGTTGTATTGGTGAGATGAAAGATGTCAAACTATATTAGCTCAAAAGTCAGGCAGAGAAAACGAGACTTATTCTGTAATATGTGAAACATCGTTTTCCTGATAATATACCTCGAAGGAAGGAAAGAAGGTTAATGAATCGGGTACAGGGTACCTGGGAACTTTTCCTCGTTACATTGGATTCGCTACGCTCATCCTCCCTACGTAGGCCTCTCAAATTGGCGAATATACAATTCGCCAAATTTATACTGCAGTATGTCCTAGGACTCGCTTTGCTCGTCCTCAGATCATTCTGCAAGAAATGCTGCATCCGTTTCATTCTCAGCGGTCATCCATACAGCACTGACCACGCTAAATGCTGCTCAACTTGTATGATCCAATAAAAAGCATGGATATACTTGTCGTATTGAAACGGAACTCAGTGAACTTATTTATTACGTAAACGTATATACTTGTACCGAATTTCAACACCATAAGATCTTTTCCAATTTTAAGATTTGATAAAGATTGAACTAATGCTGATAATGAGATGAAGCTAGGCACATATGTTTGTCTTATATATGGCTATATGCGTGTCAAATCTCAATCCGATCATATTATTTCTCTGCGTTTTATGATTTTTCGAAATTTTTGCTGAGTCCGAAAAGTATTGCGGGTTAATGTCGTCATAAAATTATTTTCGGAATAGCACAACTACAGCGGTAGACTGATTTTTGCACAAAGTTTCAACTCTCAAGCCAGAATACAGACACACACACATACAGACAGAGAACTTTGTGAAAACCACTCGGGTGGCCTTAAAACACCTGACACGAATAATTCCGGTGACATCCCTGTCTCGGATTTTTTTTGCAAACACAATACTTTTCCTATATGCCTACGGTATAAAAGAGGAAAAGTAGAAAGACCAACAAATCAAAACCAATATCGCAAAATCTAAATGAAGACAGCTTAAACATTGTTCCATTATTTGTGTATGTGTCTTGTTACAAGCCTACTCAAACCATCTTGTTTTTGTTTTACATTTAAAACTACCTTTTCAAGTCTTATCTCGGCTCAACGGCACTGATGATGACCTCTTGTATGGTCGAAAGCGCTCTGCATTACTTTTAATAAAATCTATAACTGTGGAGAGACTTTTTATTCTTTCGTTCTATTGTTCCATTACTTTACTGTAATTGTACCGATAGATTTGAATAGCCACAGAAACTTATTGCCTGAACTATAGAGTCTGAGTGCGACTTATACTCGTCAGAGGACGACTATAAGCAGGAATTTACTTTGCAGACAACATAGCCACCAATTATAAATTTATAATTAAATTCATTTATGTCTAATGAAGATGGTTAACCAATGACAAACTTTAAGTAAAGAGATTTAAATTTCAACGCGCCCGTTCAATAATTATGTTATCCATGAGCAATCTCAGTGCGGGAAACTAATAGCGCCGAGTTAAAAAAAATAGAGAAACATATAAATCAGAAGTGTGGGGGGAACGGATCGTAAAACAGTCACAATGTGCTTACTCGTGTTGAGCCGTTTGTACTGGTGGAGCAACATTTACTGGAGCACAGGATACTCGTGTGGTTATGCATAATCACTAGCAAGGGTTTGAAATACGTAAAAATGTGAAACATAGAGGTATTATAGCACAGAGAGGTTAAGTCTAGTTTAATACCAGAGTCGTAAAATCTAGATGGGTTATATTGAAACAGAGTTGATGTTTCATTATTGTTCCCTCTAGAACTTTTATTGCCTTGCATATTAAATTATATTCCGCAAAACAGACTTTATACTTGACTGGATAAAGGGCAAATTTTTAATGAAAATTCGCACAAAGATGTCTATTGGTTTGGATTACAGTGTCTCGAGGAATAAAAAGACTGATAAAGAAATGAGTAAAACTGTCTTACTTTTATGTATTATCTTAGAATTATTGATAGTATCATTAATTAGCTCTGTTATAAAATAAAAAAAAAGCTGCTTTAATCCCACCATTCAAAATTAAATTTCTGAAAGGCGTTTATAGAAATATTGTCTATAAACTTATCTATAAAGTTTGGCGGTTTTCCCTGATTAGATACCGCCTCCACTTGGGATATCTCCACCTCCAATGATATAGAGATTCTATTTTGACGTTTTCCTTGTCTTATCCGTTTGTGCCAAGCCAGGATGTTTTTACGATGGTAAATTTGTCTCTTAAGTTAAAACATTTTTGAAGGAATAATTTTCATGTTTTAAACCAAGTCCATCACGTGGAACTTCCCAGTTTTATAAAACAAAAAACATTGAAGCGCTCCTCAAGAATTTAGAGATGAGGTTCCTTACTAAAGTGTATATTTCTAGCGGAGTGTTCTCCACTAAAAATATTCATTGTTTGTCTTTGGTTTTGATGAGAATACTACACTCACAATAATTCTGTTACTCAGTTCATTCATAATTTGTTATTTTAGTTCCCATTTCGATAAAACAAGGGGACGGCTTACAGGAGCGTCAACATTTTAATCAATCAAGCCAAATTCAATTAATCAAATTATAATCAAGCCTTGGAAGCCGACTTAGATGTAAAATAGTTTAAAGTTCAAGTGCAAAAAATTACATTGTTAATCTTGTGGAGCTGTTTAGTCGGAGCCGATTACACAAAATATTTTGATTTTGAGAGCCGATTCCTGTGCTCCTATTGGATGTTCAAATCAAATTGATTGTCCCCTTTTTTCCTTATGTTATGGCGAATTTTAGCATTAGAAATCTTACTTAAATATAACTTTAAGCCCTACATTCATCAGAATCCTACTAAATTTGTTGTATGCTATATTAAAACCTTCAGAATAATTCTGGTGTCGTTAGATATTTTTATAAAGAGTTAAAGTTCAATAAAGTTTCTAGCATAATTCCTTTCTTTCCTTGTACAATTATCAATTATTTTGTACAATTACCAATTATTTTGTACAATTATCAGTTTAATTTGTTTGGAAACTGCAATTGAATAATTGATTGATTGGCGCGTGCATTTCAGTGAGCATAAGAAAGTAACTAATCAATTTTTAACAAAACAATTTTTGAGCATAAGGTAGTAAGCAATCAATTGTTAAGTATAAGAAAGTTACCATCTATTCTTGGTCATAATAAATTACCTTTCAATAACTGAGTATAAGAAAGTAACCAATCCATTGTTGAGTATAAGAAAGTAACCAATAAATTGCTGTAGATAAGAAAGTAACCAATAAATTTTTGAGAATAAGAAAATAACCAATCAATTGTTGAGCATAAAAGAGTAACCAATCAATACTTGAGGATAAGAAAATAACCAATCAATTGTTGAGCAAAAGAAAGTAACCAATGAATTTCTGAGCATAAGAAGGTAACCAATGAAACGTTAGGTAACACGTGGAAGATGTAGCGTCTTTAGGTTTTATTGTGAGGATGAAAATACTTTACGAAGTACCTTTATACATCGTCTCTTTACAACACTGACTTTGTTAAGGACAACAAAAACTCGAATAAAACAACAATTTAAAATCAAAATATTTTCTTTTTTTAGCTTGAATGAAAACATGTTTGTCGAGGAGAAAAAAAAAGGAAATTGCTTCTCAAAGAATAGAAAGTAAATAGCATGGAAAGGCCGGAGCATTTGAAATTCAACCGGACTTGTTTTTCTCGAGAGCTTGCCTTTTCTGAATTGGAATAGCGAGGAAAATCAAGGAAATGGGAAAAACCAGGGGGGATAGTACAGCCATTCCCACACGACAGCTTTCTGCTGATTCCTGAATTCTTTAACAGATAGTTATTTCTTATCTCGTTTTTTTTAGAGAGAAAAAGTTATTTGATCAAAATGGCTGACAAAAGGTAAGAAATGATAACGAACAACTTTTCAGAATCTCGGGTAATATTCAACTCGGAATTTTTTTGTTAAAATAAACAAATGTAAAACCATATAAGCGACATTTGCTGATAAAAATTCGCAAAAGGGAAAACTTGTCTTTGCCAAATACTTTGATTCCTTCTCTTCTCTTAAATAAGAAGAAAAATAACATTGCATTAAATTCAATATAGTCCATAATTAAAAATTATATTTTTTTTTAATAGAGACAAAGTTCCATTACCATCATTGTATTGTTATCTTACCAAAAACCACTTACGTGGAAAAAACTCCCCGCCAAGTCTTAGTAGGGAAATCAACTTTTCTATCCCGCCAAGTCATGTCCGTATTAGGTAGAGACGATCATTGGCGTTTCAAAGTGAAGATGCTAGGTTGGCCATTCTAAAGGACCTTTTTCAAACTGTGAGGCAACCATCAGCTTCTTCTCCTTGACGACAAGCTAGCTGTGTGAACAAATTGTATAGCTCCATTTATTATATTTTGAGATACCAATCAATTCAGGTGTTCGTGGAGATTAATCATAACAGATTTGAGCAGTTGTCATAATTGCAGTAGTTTTACTTACCCGCATAGATCCAGGAGTAAACACAATAAATCAATGAATGAAACGATAAAGGTACGATACATTCAGGCACTACACCCTATATACTCTTGCCAACACTACCGTTTAAGTTGATTCACTTTTTAGGCACGCCGCCAAGGAGAAGAAGCTGATGATAGCATTACAGTATGAAAAAGGCCCTTTAGTATAGCCAACCTAGCAACTTCACTTTGAAACGTCAATGACCGTTTCCACCTAATAGGGACATGACTTGGCGGGACAGAAAAGTTAATTGCCCTACTTTTTTGGACCTAAGAGCTGGCGGGGAGTTTTTTTTTACCACGTAAGTGGTTTTTGATAAGATTTCATGACTTTTTGTACGGCTCCTGTTTTATGTAAAAACAAAAGTAAACAAGGTAAATGTTGCAGAAAAAGCTGTAAAGAGTGTGAAGGAATTCTATACACCACAAGCTCTGTTTTTGCGGCGCGTACAGCATAGGAATTATAAATTTGGGGTGCATTATTATAAGAATGCTAAAAGGCATCAGACAAATCCAAAATCCTAAAACACCAAAATCCATTCATTAGTAAAGACTGTAGGTGGGTCAATAGTTTTTAGCTCTGTGTTTAGCACAGGAATGTCTAATTAAAGATTATTTAAATAGTAATAATATTTTTGCTCCTGAACAACGTGACTTTAGATCAGGCTTTTCAGTTAATTCAGCTTTATTTAATGCTGTTCATAAGGCCCTCAAATGTATATATAATATGTTGTTGCTTTATTTTTTGATATGTCCAAAGCATTTTATTTGCTTAATACTCCTACTTTATTAAGAAAAATATTTGAGAACGGTATAAGTATAAGGGGTTCTTTATACGACTTACTTAGATCATTCTTAACTGGCCGTTTTTTTAGCGTTTCTATTAATGTTTTAACCAAGTCTAAAAAATTCTTTACTTCTTGCGGTGTGCCTCAGGGTGGTATCCTAGGTCCACTTCTCTTTGCTATTTACATTAATGACCTGCCAGCAAAGCTTAGAAGTATAGTAAGGATTGCTTTATTATTATATATGCTGACGATACATCTGTCTTAGTATATAGTCGTGATGTTTGTAATTTAGAAACTTATGTTAATTTGTTATGTCAGGGTTTTGTTGAGTGGTGTTTTATTAATAAGTTAGTTTTAAATACGTCTAAAAGCGTTTCTGTGATATTTAAGTTGTAATGTTCATAGACCTTCAACATTTTTAATTCATTCCAGTCCTTTATTTTGTGTGCCGTCTTAGGTTTAATTTTAGATAATAATTTAAAATATAGTTACCATGTTGAATTCGTTGTTGCATAGCTAAATTCTGTGTACCATTTACTTAGGAAACAAAAAAGTTCAATGCAACGAATGTTTTATTGATGTTATACTACGTGTTAAGCAAAGGGGAGACTTGTCCATTCAAGTCCCAGCACAACCTTAACTAAATATCTAGGGCTGATTTTAAAACAAGGTAAAAATAAATAAGAAAAGAAAATTCTTTGAAATAATAGTGAGGACTGTAATGAAAAGATTGACAAAAAATACTAATTACTGGATAGTTAAATTAACCAAAACAAAACTTTAAAAGAAAAACATATTTTAAGTCCTGAAGCAAACTGAAATGAATATTTACTAACAGAATAAAAATTAAAATTGTCAATTAAAATCTAAAAGAATTTAGTGTCCTGATGAAAATTAGTAAATAAAAATAATAGTAAAATTTACTTTAAAAAAAATGTAGGAAGAGGTCATAGACAATACAAGGATATATTTTATTAATGTTTTTGTGACTAAGGTTAGCAAATAAGATAGCAAGATAGAATTAGATAATAAAGAAATAAAATAAATTAACATCTGAATAAAATAGCAGAGTAAAAAATGAATTGTGAAGTGTGTTGCCTAATATTATGTCTAAGGAAGGAAGAGTAAGGTCGAAGAACAATGATGGCAAGATGCTTTATAGAATGGCCATTTGTTGTCCTGAAGTCCAGATTTAGATAGAAAAGATAGTTGTAACATTTCAGATGAAAGAAGTCAGATTTGACATATTTAGAATTAAGGTAAAATTAGAATGATCACACCTGAATCAGAAGCTACATGAATGAAGGAAAGTTGTTCCAAAAGTCCATAAAATAGCAGATGAGTAATTAGTTATGATGAAATTTATGGTTTTATAATATTAAAGAACTATTTCACAGCACATCTTTAGCAACTTTTCACTTTATAGAAAAGGAAAAAAAAACTCAATTAAACTTGATTAAAAAATAACTTAAAGAAGATTGATGTAAAAAATAAAATTGATTCTAGATGCATTGAACCAATGGTCACATTTTGCTAGGTCTGACTTACACACACACTGAGTTAGGTTTTCTTTTTAAACACTGCATAGTTAGGAAAAGATAAAGAGTAGAAGGGATAAATCTTTTATAAACTGTAGAGAGTGAAATGGAATGATATAAAGAAGTAAATATAGTAATAAAATGTAACAAAAAATTAAATAAAGATACCAAAAGTTCAATTTAAATTAAGAGATAAAAAAAGTAAATAAACTTTGACCTCATCCAAAAATAAAATAATTTAAAAGATAAATTTCTTCCTAGATAACTCATTAAAATAAAGAAATAATAATTAAAAACAAGGGAATTTTATAAAAAACCTAAACACTACGGATGGGTATTTCCTCATCTATCAAATCATATTTTATCATGGGGCCCGAGTACTGAGGCAAAAAGGGTTTTTATGTTACAAAAAGATTAGTTCGTTTAATTTTAATATTGGCCCAAGGGAAACTTGTAAAAAGGCTAACATAGAATCAGCTACCGTCGATACTTGTTGTTGAATATGAATATCCCTGGACCGGTTTCGGCATAACGCCATCATCAGCAAGCGGGGAAACACTCGAGCTCTCAACCAATAAAGTTATATCAGTGATTAACTTCTAGTCTTAATAAGATCGACGAGCCCTCGTCGCACTCATTGAGACTAGAAGTTAATCACTGATATAACTTTATTAGTTGAGAGCTCGAGTGTTGCCCTGCCTGCTGATGATGGCGTTATGCCGAAACCGGTCCAGGGATATTCATATCCAACAGCAAGTATCGACGGTAGCTGATTCTTCGATTGCTTCTTCAACTTGCGGTAAATACAACCTTATTAATTATTGTAAAAAGGCTTTTACAACAAACCAAATCATAACATTTCCGTCCTTGATTATTTTAGAGTCGTGTAAGCTAGTGAGAAAATATTCAAACAAATCTCTAACTCACTCTAGCGTGCACAATATTAACAGTAAAAGTAAGTTAGATCTGTATCCAGTAAAATGTAAAACATCATTATTTTAAAGCATCACCATTAAATCTGGCTCTAAGTTGTTTCAATAAACTACCTCACTCAGTTAAGTCCGTTGAAAAGATGAACTCCTTTATTAAAGAAACAAAAAAAAAAAATGATAGAGAAAGTATATTATTGACTCCAGGATTATATTTCATAAAGTATATTGTGCCTTATTATTTCTATATTGTTTACTATGTTGTTGTATGCTATATTTTTTTATTTAATTACTTGTATATTGTTTTGACTTTTTATATACTTATTTATTAAGTCATTTAACTAAATAAACTTAAACTTTATTTAGTTTTCTCAGGATGTAAACAGTGGTTTACGAAATTACAAAAAAAATAAAGAATTATTCAAAACTATTGTAGAACTAAAGCTGGTTCATTGACTATAATATCATTTCAGTATGGAGCCATCAAAAAGAAAATCTTATGTCACTTAGAAAAAAGAAAGAAAAATGCAGGCATGCTTCAAAGTTATTTGAATAATTTGCTCATTACCTTTGAATTAGATCGCATGAATATTGTGCAAATGACTAAATACGATTATAGTATAACAACCAGCTAAAATCAGTTGACAGCGTGGGAAAATAGTGTTAAGGAATTAATGAGTTCCTATAATTGGTCCTGGAGTAAGTAAGTACGTAAAAACTAACGTTAAGTAACTATGTAAGTAAAAACTAAGCATGCGGTAACTAAGTACGTAAAAACTAAGCATGCAGTAACTAAGTATGTACCTACACATTACATAAAGATGTGTGCAGGTAGGGTTGTGGTGTAATGATGTAATTTTTCCTTTCTTACATTACAACTATATAATGTTAAAAGAAAACATTTTCTCCTTTCAACTTTTTTTTGTTTAGAACAAAAAAGTAAAGGGTTAGACTTTCACCTTAAAGGGTTCTATTCAGTGGACCCTAAGGTTACGTAACGTAAGGGTCTCAAACAGAAGAAAGTATTACTTCACCTTTACAAGGTCCGACTCTAACCTGAATGGTTGTAACTGCAATGCAATATATATTACATATACACACCAGATATATATATATATATATATATATATATATATATATATATATATTATATATATATATATATATATATATATATATATATATATATATATATATATATATATATCTACCAGCGGATTGTAACAAAGATACTTAAAGAAATTCAGTTTTGTCAAAGTTAACGAAATAGATCCTGGACCAGATTGGAATCAAACCGCCCGCCGTTTGGAAATCTATAAACTTATTCCTTTTTTTAAAAAAAAAATTATTACTTGGTTGATGTAACTAGTATTAACCAATACTTGTTTTCTTTAACATTAAAGTATACTTATTATAATTTAATTATTAAAACCTATGTTTTTAAATTACAATTTAAATGTTAAAAGTTTTTAAATGTACAATTCTAAAATAACAATATATAAATATTATTAATAAATTAAATTAAAAAAATATCATTTATTTATACTATTGAATCAAATTGCAATAATCATATATATTTAATAAGCGAGTTATAAAATATATTAAATTCAAAATAAACAAATTAATGATAATTATAAATAGTGAAATAATAATAGAAAATACCTAAAGTAAAAATTTTAAAATAAAATAAATTTAAAAATTACAAAGAAAATAAATAGTACTTATGAATTACACTTAAATAATATTTTAGTAAATTAAATAAAATAATATATTCATTCATAAAAAAATCAAAATATAATAATTTATTTAAATAGCAACTCCTAAATACCTGTGTAAAAGGTATAACCACGGTTTTTCACCGATTTACAGATAAAACAAAAAAAAATATTTAAAAAATGTAAAAATTAGGAAAATAATTTAAGATTATGTTTAATGTTAGAAATTATGAAGGTTGTGTTTTTTTATCTGTAATAAATGGTTTATTTATTTATTTTTTATATATATATATATAATATATATATATATAATATATATATATATATATATATATATATAATATTATAATATATATTATATAATATATATATATAATATATATATTATATATATATATATATATATATATATATAATAATATATTATATATATATTATATATATATATATATATATATATATATATATATATATATATAAAGAGTATCTCTCGACTTCCCTGCCTATTCTGACCAATCAAACCTCATCGTTTTACCTCCTGTAAGTTATTATATACATATATATTTGCGTGTGTTTAATCAGGTAAAAAGTAAGCAAGTAAGTATTCGCGATTTTTCAGTTATAAGGCAAATCAGATAAAAGAATAGAGGGGTCTCAATTCCACTTGGGCCAGATTCCAAAAATGCATGATACTGTCGAGGAGCTCAAGAGTAGAGTAATCGATCCTCTGTTTGGTTTGGGAAATGACATTTATTTTTCATTTTATTTTGAATTTTTACTTTCATATTATGTCACATTTAATCAATTCAGAGTCTTAGGCCCGTATTCAAAGACGTTTTTCCTAACATTTTCCTACACTATTTTCCTAACATTCTCCTAACACCTAACTTTTTCCTAACTTTTTCCTAACATTTTCCTAACATTCTCCTAACATTTTCTAACATTCTTCTAACATTTTCCTAACCTAACACTCACCTTAGGTTTAGGTAAGGGAAATGTTTTTAAGCCACGAAATTTAAATGATCGTTCCTGTGTTTTAAAAGTCATTTAGAGGCTTCGCATGATTTTTTTTAGTAAGAACCTAAGATAGTTAAGTCAAAAAGTGATACCATTGTAAATAACGTAATATATCGCAAAATATCAATGTTATTAACTTATTACCTGGATTTATGACACACTTTGTCGTATTAATAACTATCTACATAAATTTACATAATACTGTTAATCCACTTACCTTACTATTAGGGAGTTTACCCTGAAATTCTTTTAACACAATCAGATTTTTTATTTTATATGGTCTGTTTGGGGCCGGCTATCGATTCAAAGAGGAAATTCAGTTGGTCCGGTGTGAATAATTCAGCCATTATTATACCAACAAAATTTACACAAGCAAAATGAATTTGATGACAAAATACGAAAAAAAAATTGTGTAAATGATTTAGCAAAATGAAACAGTGTTGCACTGATTAACAGGTTTTCATTTAGACCCTTTTCGTACAACCTGGTCCACGTTTAAACTTGAAACGCTTTACTGCTTTATTTATGAAAGCTGTTACAATAATTGAACATTGTATTGTATTAACTCTACTGTTTACTGAAAACATAAGTAAATAAAGTTTCTAATATATTTAACATTCGCCAAAGGAAGGCCGCATTGTTGTTTATGACAAAGTGTGTCTTAAATCCAGGTAATAAGTTAATAACATTGATATTTTGCGATATATTACGTTACTTACAATGGTATCACTTTTTGACATAACTACCTTAGGTTCTTACTAAATAAAATCATGCGAAGCCTCTAAAAGACTTTTAAAACACGATAGGAGAACGTTAGGAAATGTTAGGAGAATGCTACGGGAGATGTTAAAATGTTAGGAAAAAGTTAGGAAAATGTTAGAAAAAGTTAGGAAAATGTTAGGAAAAAGTTAGGAAAATGTTAGGAAAATGTTAGGAAACGTCTTTGAATACGGGCCTTAGTTTAGCCTTATCAATATTGATTTGTAATTTATTATTGTTAATCCAATGACATAGAAATGAAAGTTTCATTTACTCTTCTAGTTAACTCTTCTTCCGTATCTTTTTCTCAAAGTTTTTTCTCAAAGTTTGACATTCACATTTAAAAGCATTACATGCCGCTCGCAGATTTTTTTACGTAACTTTTTTATGAGTAAAACAAACTACAACCTTACAGTATTAAAGTAGATAATACTGTTTCTATCCTATTCTCCACAAATAAAAACACAAGTTATTAACTCAATATATATTTACAGGTATATAATCGTTAATTTTGACAAAAGGTAACTTGGAATAGGATCTGTTTTCCGATCAACTTAAATGAACGGAATTTTGAATCGAACTAGAATGTATCATCATTACTACGTTTTCATATAAAAATATTTGGACTCTACCTAGATCGAGTCCAATGTTTCAAAGACTGAACACCATGAATCGTTTTTGTGAAAAAAATCCTGTTTGCAAGCTAGAGTTAAGCAGGACAAGAAGAACAGGGGCATTACTTAATAGATCTGGGTCAAATCAACTCGGATAAATGTTCATTGAAAATCGTTTTAAATTATAACTTAACTAAGTTTAAGCGACTGGGATGGGTCGGATATTCGAACAAGGTTTAATCTAGGTTGGACCCCCATTTTTATGCTAAAATATTTCTTGTTCGACTTAGGTTTAACCTAGACAAAACCAAATTTTTTGTATGTAAACGTAGTAAGAGTCTCAACTTTCCTCTAATTGGTAGGCTGTGTTAATATTTTGCGAAGAGTACGTATAGTTGCTAAACATCAGAGACATATGTAGATTGGCTATCTAGAAGGGTAGAAGTACACGTCCTGGAACACAGTAATGGTATCTCCAGTGGCGATATCTAGTCCAGTAGCGAGACACCTGTAGATTCCTCTGTCGAAGTAAGTTATATCGTAGAGTTTAAGATTTGATCCTCCTGGTATGTTCTGTAGACTGTACTTCTGACCGGCTTGAAGCCATCCTCCATGCTTTCCTTCCTCTCCTCGCTTCAACTTCTCCCACACCACGTTCTACAACAGATAACAGTCATTCACATAGAGGTAGTGATAAGGTAGGTAAGAGCAAACGCTTCAATAGTAATGGTGTAGGTGAAGGGAAAATGTTTCCAACTAGATATAATATTGGGGTGTGTGACAAATGTTTCCACATAGACACAGTCATAGTGTAGGGGAGGACAAAAATGTTTTACTTAAATACAGAATTGGGATGTATGAGGGAAAATTTTGCAGGTTTTGACAAGGTGGTCTATTCCATCCATCGGGAAAAGTCCGATAAGTCTTGATTGGAAATGGGCATAGAAATGGTTATTTTATAATTAGCTAACAATACGCGCAATAAATCATAGAGGAAGAAATTTGATCAAGATCAAGAGCTAGGTATATAGGTATATTTCCATATACCTTAGGTATATGGTCCAGTATATTTCCTGCATACTGTATCATATCCTATATTGAGGCAAATTCTCTTGGTAGTAAACTTCACAGCAACATCAACCTAGCAAGAACTTGGGGGGGGGGGGGAGGCATCTTAAAATTTCATCTAATATATAGCGCATGACCTAGAACATGTAATTTCACATGTTAACTTTCATGTGCGGAGCGAAAACAAATTCTGAAGTTACATCATGAAATTAAGTCGTCGGATCACACACCGAGTGTGTGTGATCCGACGACCACTTTAAATGAAATCTTACCCCTAGAAATATGTTGAGCTTCATAACGAAGCTTACATCCCAGTGAAAGTAAAATATGTCTGTCTCATTAGAGTGGACATGGATCACTGGTTCCCAACCGGAGATCCGCAGTCCACTGCTGGTCATTAAGGGGATTTCAAGTGGTCAACGAAACACTTTTAGAGTTTTAAAATTCTAATACAATTTAATTTATACATAATTGAACTATTGGTAGACTCTAAACTCATGAGGAATCTTTTATTAGATTCTTAAAAATTACAATTTCATGCTTTATCTCGACCTTAATATGAAACATTACATTAAGTTTATATGTTTCTCTCTTTTTATTATTAGAGATCAGAAGATTTTCCCAATATGGACTTTAAGGAGGACTTTTAATATTTAAGCCTATTATTTTATGCACGCATTAAAATATAATGGTCACTGGGCATAGGTGGTCAGTGACATGGTAAAAGCAGCATGGTAAAAGCAGATGGTCTCTGATATTTTTTGTCAATTCAAAGGCAGGCAGGACTGAAGTTCTCTGATAACGTAGAAGGGATTAGTTGGAAAACTTAGGGTATAAACAGTTCTATATTAACTAAGAGTGGGAATATTCAGGTGTATTTAAAGAACACCCTACATTTGGTCTTTTGTACCTGAGGGTTTTAGTAATTTATTTTAATAAAGAAATAGCTATACTAATCCCGCAACTGAGCTGGGGGGGGATACAGTTAGTTGATCTCTGGTGGATTTTGAGAAGTAAAAGTGGTCAGTTAGCTTCTAATCAAACTAAGGTTTGATTAGAGTTGATGAAGCTAACTGACCACTTTTACAACTCAAAATCCACCAGAGAGCATCTAACTGTATCCCCCAAAGAAGCTAAGTTGTTTTAACCAATCATAAAGCCGTATTTAGAAAATTACAAATTTAAATCACGTGTAAATGCAATATAAGGAACATAGTAGCATAAAGGAATTGCAAATATTTATTTACGTTAGAGAATAAAAACTTGTTTCAAAATATTAACAAAAGAAAATTGGTGTCGAGCTGAGTTTTCCTCTAAATTACTTTTCCCTTCCAAACTAGCCTCCATCCTACCGAGAGACATTTTTTCGCTTTTTTAATCAAAGTTAAATTTGGGTAAAAAGGCACGAAGTCGTTTTTTTAAGTTCAGACTTCAATCACCGTTTGTTAGAAACGTCTTGCAAAAGTACTTCCTTTTTTCTTGTTTAGGGGGGAAACTTAAAATTAGAAAAAGAGGAAACATCTAGAAAATCAAGAAAACAAACATAACGAGAGAAATTCAAAATAGCAGGAACAATTTCTTAAGAGTTTTCTCGTTTAGAAGGGATTCATAACACTTGTAAGGAATAGCGAACAGATGCTGATGAAAATTTCCCAAATGGCTTTTCTTAACAAAAGGAAAGGGAAATTATAAATGAAAATATATTTCCCCAGTGAGATCCAACTTGGGGTTAAACTTGGATCTAGTATATTTGCATAAAGTCGGACAAGTTGCAACCAAATGAAACCCGAGCTCTAGACAGCTTTCCTCTTCCCGAAGCCAGATTAATTTGTTTCGCTTTTCCCTCATGGAAACGGAATCCAAATTGTTTGATTATAATGAGGAGCTTAGGAGCAAGAATTAGTATTCACTGCTGAATACTAACGACGCACTGGAGTTACTATGTTCTAATAAGTATGCTGAAGTATTATATTCATCAGGAACTTTTCTGTGTTAGCGCTTAGTAAAATTAATTAACCACTATGCGAGCGTTTTAATTACTTATTAATGATAGTAGTAATTATGGACAGATGATAGATGCGACAGAGTTGAAGAAGCATGTGGCCATGATGTCCGATCCATTTAGCTCACGTTAATAAAAAATAGTGTCCAATGCCTTATGGGTACAGTAAAGACACTTTTTGGCTAGTCTTTAGATTAACCTTGAGTTAAAATGTTTACCTTTAACTGGACGTGCCCTACTATATTACTAAGCTTTTTATCTTTTTAGCTTATATATATATATATATATATATATATATATATATATATATATATATATATATATATATATAACTATATTACCGGGATATCACCAAAATTATCCATGTCAGGTGTTTTAAACCCTCTTGAGTGGTTTTCACAAAGTTGTCTGTCTGTGTGTGTCTTTTATCTTCGTCGCCCCTTGCGTATTTATACTAGAGAGTTTAAACTTTGTACAAAAATCAATCTATAGCTTTAGTTGTTCTATTCGGAAAATAATTTATTATGACATCATTAAACAGCAATAATGACACAGCAAAAATTTAAAAAAATGATGCGATTGGATTGAGATTTGGCACGCATCTAGTCATTTATAAGAGTAATATATGTGCTAAGTTGCATTTCATTATCAGTAATAGTTAAATTTTTATCACATGACTTGCGTGCGATTTTTTAAAAGTTGAGAATGATCGGAAAAAAAATCTAATTAACACAATATAATTGTGCGAGAGACACCAAGGGAATGTAACAAGCAAAATGCAATGCTACATCTGGGAACTGTTCCATCATTTGACAATCGTCATACTTGATGGCTCGACATAATGTCATGTCCCACTCTGTTTCGTTACGTCTAACTCATCAGGGCGCCGACAGAGCCTGAACTCACTCTGACCTTCAATTAATTCCGAAGAATATAATGTGAAGTACTTACCAGAGACGAGCGGTGCTCTCTTACCGCCATCATGCATGGCAAGCAAAACATATATCATTTGATACTACCGAGTTTTGCAAAACATGAATAGTTGACACAATATAATTGTGCGAGAGACACCAAGGGAATGTAACGAGCAAAATGCAATGCTACTAATAATATTTCTTTTTTGGACCATGAATGTTAATGTCATGCAGCATCAAGCGAGGTTAGTGCCTAGATGGGTAGTAACTAGAAATAAAACGAATGTATTTACTATCTGAAGACGAGCGAAGCGAGACGAAAGACCTGTTTTAGTATAAATTAAGGGATTTTTATATTCTAAGGTCGAGCGATGCGAGTTCAAACTAGTGAGGATAAGAATTTATTGGGAACGAAATGAGAATGATTTGAATTTCGATGAGGTGAGAAATAGTTTCGAGATCCAACTATCCCGATATTTCACTATGAAAACAAGAATCAAATATCCTCCAATTATTTGCTGCATTTCCTTTTTAACTAATTTAATAATATAAAGATATTTCCTTTTATTCGAATGAATAATATACTGTTAAATATCTTGACAACTCTACATAATGTTAATGAAATAAGAAAATTTTATCTATTTAAGATAAAAAAATCGCGTCCAGGATACCTCGGAACTATTCCTCATGACATCGGATTCGCTACGCTCATCCTTTCTACTTAGAACTCGCTTCGCTCGCCCTCAGATAGTAAAAACATCTGTTTGAATCACAGCTATCCAACAAAAGCTATAAATATACTTGCAGTATTAAAACTAAACTTAGTGTACTTATTTATTACGTAAGGGTACCAAATTTTTTATTATCTTATTTATACTTGTACCAAATTTTTTATTATCTTATTTATACTTGTTCCAAATTTCAACTTAATTAGATTTATCATTTGATACTACCGAGTTTTGCAAAAATGAATAGTTGACACAATATATTGTGCGAGAGACACCAAGGGAATGTAACAAGCAAAATGCAATGCTACATCTGGGAACTGTTCCATCATTCGACAATCGTCATACTTGATGGCTCGACATAATGTCATGTCCCACTCTGTTTCGTTACGTCTAACTCATCAGGGCGCCGACAGAGCCTGAACTCACTCTGACCTTCAATTAATTCCGAAGAATATAATGTGAAGTACTTACCAGAGACGAGCGGTGCTCTCTCTGCCATGCATGATGGCGGTAAGAAAGCACCGCTCGTCTCTGGTAAGTACTTCACATTATATTCTTCGGAATTAATTGAAGGTCAGAGTGAGTTCAGGCTCTGTCGGCGCCCTGATGAGTTAGACGTAACGAAACAGAGTGGGACATGACATTATGTCGAGCCATCAAGTATGACGATTGTCGAATGATGGAACAGTTCCCAGATGTAGCATTGCATTTTGCTTGTTACATTCCCTTGGTGTCTCTCGCACAATTATATTGTGTCAACTATTCATGTTTTGCAAAACTCGGTAGTATCAAATGATAAATCTAATTAAGTTGAAATTTGGAACAAGTATAAATAAGATAATAAAAAATTTGGTACAAGTATAAATAAGATAATAAAAAATTTGGTACCCTTACGTAATAAATAAGTACACTAAGTTTAGTTTTAATACTGCAAGTATATTTATAGCTTTTGTTGGATAGCTGTGATTCAAACAGATGTTTTTACTATCTGAGGGCGAGCGAAGCGAGTTCTAAGTAGAAAGGATGAGCGTAGCGAATCCGATGTCATGAGGAATAGTTCCGAGGTATCCTGGACGCGATTTTTTTATCTTAAATAGATAAAATTTTCTTATTTCATTAACATTATGTAGAGTTGTCAAGATATTTAACAGTATATTATTCATTCGAATAAAAGGAAATATCTTTATATTATTAAATTAGTTAAAAAGGAAATGCAGCAAATAATTGGAGGATATTTGATTCTTGTTTTCATAGTGAAATATCGGGATAGTTGGATCTCGAAACTATTTCTCACCTCATCGAAATTCAAATCATTCTCATTTCGTTCCCAATAAATTCTTATCCTCACTAGTTTGAACTCGCATCGCTCGACCTTAGAATATAAAAATCCCTTAATTTATACTAAAACAGGTCTTTCGTCTCGCTTCGCTCGTCTTCAGATAGTAAATACATTCGTTTTATTTCTAGTGACTACCCATCCAGGCACTAACCTCGCTTGATGCTGCATGACATTAACATTCATGGTCCAAAAAAGAAATATTCTTCATAGCTTGACTAGACCTAAATACTGATATTTGTACTAGGTCAACTCTGCTCTGGCAAATACGATTATAACAGACACACACACACACACATTCAGATGAGGACCTTTGAGAAAAATAATTAGGAGGCCCTGAAAACACCTGAAAATGATTTTTTTCAAACACAATAATTATTTTCCTACATACCTGTGGTTTTAATGAGGAAAAGTCAAAATTTAACATTTTTAATCCCCACTGTGACTAAAAACACATCTTTTCCAGAAAAGTTCCAGAAAATACTGGTAGTTTTTTTTACTCTATTACAAATTTTAACGGAGGGATTTTCAATTAAGTTTAGCCAGACCACCTATAGTTTCTAGACCCCAATCCACTCAATTTCCTTAGATATATTTAGATTGCTACCTATGTCAATAAATACCACTTTAAGACAGTTTACGGATTTTATTGTAATACAACTTTAATAAGAAGTTAAAGCAATGTCTGAGCTACGATCTCTCAACTTCCATTCTTTTTAAATTTTGCTTCTAGTCGTCACGTAATCAGAATAAGTATAGTAAGAGAAAAACTCGTGAAAATGAGGAAGAAGAAGCTAACAGGTTGTTAGATCTATAAACAAGTCATAAAAACATCTTGAACCGTTTTACTACTCAGTCAGATACTATAAAAACACAACCCAGGTCGGGGATGCTCCTACTCCGTCCCCTGACATCCAGTCTCAACCTCCGTCCAGGAAATATTGAAATTTCGCAATGGAATGCGAATAATTATGTACTTCAATTAAGTCCTAATTAAGCATCGATATTGATTATTAATGTCAGACCCGTTTTGATGAGACCACGTAAGTAATTTGTGAGACATCGTGTGCGAAAATTACTAATCGAATTTTCAGGTCAGAAAAATGATTTATAGTATAATAATAATAATATTAATAATAATAAATCTATAAAAAAAATAAAATAATTAAATATTTTACACCTTTTTTTCTTTTTTTATTTAAATAATTAGGGACGAAAGCTCTCAGTAGCACTATGTACAGTGCTAGAGCGAGAGCTCCTGACGTCTGGTCAAATATAAATTTATAATAAAATAAAAGAGAGAGTAATGATAAAAAAATAAAAAAGGAACTAAAAATATAAACTATAGTTTTCGGACAATTGGTAACAACAATTGGGCTTACACAATTAGTAAAAACGAAAATATTTTTTTTTTAATTTAAGTAGTTTATTAATAATAATAATAATTTAATTTAATATATAATTAAATAATAATTTAATTTAATAAATATTTAAGGTGAATGACTATAATTCTCAAAGTGGCAAAAAAAGAAAAGATATAGTTTTTTACAATCTTTAGTTATTCCGACGGGGGGCATTACACATTTATAGAAGGTTGCTGATATTTTAGTAGTGCTGTGTTAATTAATACGTAGTAATCAATTAATGATCTATTAACATTACATAATCACTTTTCCTTTGAGAATTCGGTAAATCAACTAAGAAAAACAGTGTGCCTACGTTCCGCATTGCCTATTTAGTAAAATACTTGACCAAATTTTCCATCTTTTCGCCCTATGGAAATAAGTATGGTACACAGTATGTAATCTAGTATTTAGAAAATGGACTTGGCTATAGTATAGATATTTTTTAAGGTTAGAAACCCAACTTAAAAAGCATTTTTTCCATGCTCCATAACATGTGTTATTTACTAAATTTTAACAGGAAAAAATATGTAAAATTTTGAATCTTTAAGTATTAACAAGATATGCAAAGTAACCATATTATTTATGTTTTTCATGAATAAATACATAATTGAATTACATACTTATAGATATTTATGTATACAGGAAAAATACGTAAATTTATTTTAAAATAATTTAAAAATAATAATTAAAAAAACGTGTAAAAATAATTATTAAAGATAAGAAATTTATATAAATATAATAGTTATAAATGATTATTACACATCTATATAGTATAGTGGCATAGAGATATATACTAGAGGGCCCTATAGGTTAAATTTTGAAACATCGAACAAGTAACCTGACCACATCGCTTAAAAAAAGTGAAATAATCAGACAAAATTACAATAATTTAGATTATAGAACGTTAAAATACAATTCAAAACACAAAAAATCGCGGGAATCCAAATAAATTGATTTATTTTAACCTTAAATTACTCTTGAAGGAGATTTCAATGAGGTTACACAGAGCCCCAAAACGATGTTTCAGGCTTTCAGTATATATATGCGATACAAAAATACAATAATACCGAAACGGAAACCGAAAACAATTTAATTATAACCTTAACTAACTCTTGAGGGGGTTTCATAAGGCACAGAGCCCCTAAGAGCCCCAAACGATGTTTCAGGCATCTCAATGAATTAAGGTAGGCTATGCCATCTTATATATCTTTATGCGTAATGGAGTCTAGAATTGCGATGCAAGCAAGCCAGTCTTCCCTCTTGTATGACATTTGCATGTAAATCAGTTTAATCGTGTAGATTCTAGCGTTTTTCCATGACTGTGAAAAACCTTTCAGGGCAATATCATGTTTACAGCACACTTATAAAGCACAATACAGTTACAGAATACAACCAGTAATCTAAAACGCTGTCTATCTAACATTGACGATCTAAGTCTGATTATTTTTATTGTCACTTAGACCATTGTTAATATTAACAAAACTTGAATTGCGTTGAAATAACCTATTGTTATCATAGTTCGACTCTTCTAAAGCAAGGTTGCACAAAGTCATGAGTCATGGTCATGACGAACGATTACAATGGTAAGCATAAAAACCTAAGAAAAAACGCATGTTCTCCATCCTAAAGGAAATTTTCTGAAATCCGACAATGCTATGATGAGAAATATATCATTGTATAATAATATTATAATTAAAACGGTTGTATTTACCGCAAGTTGAAGAAGCAATCGAAGAATCAGCTACCGTCGATACTTGCTGTTGGATATAAATATCCCTGGACCGGTTTCGGCATAACGCCATCATCTGGAGGCGGGGCAACACTCGAGCTCTCAACTAAGAAAGTTAAATCAGTGATTAACTTCTAGTCTCAATGAGCACGACGAGCCCTCTGAAGATGCATCTTGAGACTAGAAGTTAATCACTGATTTAACTTTCTTAGTTGAGAGCTCGAGTGTTGCCCCGCCTCCTGATGATGGCGTTCTGCCGAAACCGGCCCAGGGATATTTATATCCAACAGCAAGTATCGACGGTAGCTGATTCTTCGATTTAATAATATAACCTTTTTAATTTTAATAATATTATATCTATGTAATCGAGTAATAACTAATAGATACCTAAAAATGGATTGGCCGACTAAAGAGCAATAATCTAGTAATATACACAAAATGCTCTTAGATTGCTAGAATTCTTCATATTGCTTGAATTTGTTTTTTACGAGTTTCTCGATTCTCTCTTGGTATTTTTAGTTTTGTGGATTATTAAATTATTAGAATTTATATAATATATAATTATAATAATTAATTATAGAGGTCCCTATAAAGTTTTTTTTTTTCTTTTTTTATGATTTAATTAAAAACTAAACTGACTAATTGTCTATGATATGGTGTCATATGCCGTACAGTACAAAACTTGGTCTCATAAGATGTAAAGATTCTTATGTGGCTTACACCGTCATTTATGCCCGTCATTCATTATTTAATGTAAATTATTTTTAGCGGCAGAACTAGTAGTTGTTTACGTTTTGTTTTGAATATAGAGGTCTTATTGACCAGTTAGTTCTCTAGTAACTTCTTTCAAAACACCCTTTTTCCTTATTGGCTATTCTTTGTAATGGTACAAGAAAAATTTAAAATTATGACTGATATAACCCATAGCTAAATTACTTTATACCACTTATCTAAAGAACAAAGAACAATTAAGAAGTAGAAATTAAGATTAGCGATAATGTTGGAAACGTTAGACAAACAAAAGGTTGGATGGATGGAATAATGGGGAGTCGTGATGAGGCACTATTCTCCAGGGCATAGGGAGGCTCTAATCAATGTCTGCCAGCCCTAGAATCCATTTCCCAGCAAATTTTCATTCCCTTCTCGTACACCCTCCGCCCTTAGCCGCCCCTCAGTCCCGAAACCTTTTAATTTCATTTCTCCCCTGTTACCCTCCGAGCTATTCCAAAACACTTTTTTGTTTAACAAACTTTTTTTTTGACGAAGTTAGTTATAAAGTTTAGCAAAGTTTGGATGAAACTTTGAGAGTTTGACAAAACTTAGCTTTTAGTTTTTCCTTTATTTATAAGGAGAAGATTTTCTCAAATTTGTCGGAGTTGTTTTGTTGGCTAAAGTTCTTAGTTGTCTTGCATATGATGCTCTCGAAGCAGAGCAACTCTCATGTATTAATAGAGTCGAGACAATGGTAACATTTCTACACTGCCCTACATTTTGTTTTTACAAAAAAAGGAAGAATTTTCTAAAAAACAGGTACGAGATACCTCGGAACATTTCCTCCTCTTATCGGATGTTTTCAGCCACCCTCGCTCCAGTTGTTCTAAAAAAAATTACCTCATGTATACTTAGCATATCTCTTCGCTCTTCTTCGGGCGGTAAATATCCTATTTATTCCCAGCGGTCACCCATACGTGTACTAACCACGCTCAGTGGTCTGTTATATGATCTAATAATTTATTAGAACATATTAACCCATTTCGGTGAGTTAGTTAAAAGTTTCGAAAAAAAATTGCAAACAATTGAGAAGTCGACTAATTGAAAAATATGAGTGGAAAATGGATTCATCAAAATTCATTTTGAAATTGGTCGAGATTATAAATTTATAAATTTTGAAGAGCTATAACTTTTAAACTTGTAATTGTTTTTCGATGTTGATCGTGTAAAAGTGTACCTAAAACGCGTAAAATATAAAAATCAGCTTAAAATAATCGGGTATGGAATGCCTTGAAAGATTTCTTTACAACTCGTATCGCTCGTCCTCAGAATGACATGATTATTCTAACCTTAAAGTGGTATTACTTCAGCCTCGCTAAGCTCGACCAAAAGTAATATGTAATCAAGTTTTAAGGGTGTTTTGACTTAAGAGGTAATTAAAACTACGAAAAGAATTTAAGTAGATAGCCATCGAATTAGATAATACTAAAACTACGTTTTTGTGTCACAAAAGCCTTCATACAGGCCCAAATACAAAATTGAAATGCAAGAAAATTCAAAATTTTTAAGATATGAATAATAAAAGTTTTTTAAAAAATTTAAATGGCTGATAATTCAAATAAAATATATAATATTAATAACTACAATAAGAGTTACATTATTTTCTCTTTTTCATAAAAAAATCTTAAAAACGTTTTAAACTACTTTAATAATCAGTTGACAGCGTAGGAAAAAAATGCCGGGACTTAATGTATTCCTGGATGTTAAACCACGCCAACCTTTCAATTCGGACCAACCTTATGGGTTTCTCAACATTATTTTTCCGCGCTGTTAACTGATTTCAGCCGTGTGTTGTACTATAGACAAGAATTATAAGATAAGGAAATAATGCTCAATTGTTCATTTTAATCTGATGAAGGAGAAAAATAAAAAAATCATTTGAATAAAAAAAATTAAATTCCGCACCCCTTAGAGGTAGTAACATAATGCTTTTACAAATTCAACAAAAACATGAACAAGTCAGAATGCTAAAATCATGACTATCGTGGAAACTTTATTCCCTGAGCCAGTTTAGTAGATAACGCCATACATCGCTCCTCTGTACCAGACCCATTTCAGATGTTGGTGCTAATCATTGTGACTAAGTCGTCTTAGTCACAAAAAATGTTAAATGTTACTTATCATTTCAACATTGATGCTTTCAAACAGTGTTGGACGCAGTTGTAGGACGAAGGGCTACTTGCAACGCGTTACTGCAATGTCTCCCTCGCCCTGGAAGGGTTCCTACGCCACGCCCTCCCCTCTACCATTAATAACATCCTTTATTCAACACACCCTAATGCTAAAAAAGTAACCCTAGGCTATCGGCAAGTTCCTGCCTACCAGATGCTCTCACTAATGTCCGACTTAAACTCTCCGACATAATTAGATTCACCACATCTCCCGAATAGATCGACTTAAAATATAGAACAATACCTCTAGAGTCATTTATCAAATCGTGTAAGAAATTTTATTCGAGCGTAAAACACTAAGTATTGCGTGACGTCCGTAGTTTAAATCCTTACGACTCAGCTAGGCTAACCCCTGTGAGAACCACTTTAGGTGGTAGTCGCAACCGTTACGCTAAAAGATTATTTAAATATTGAGGGTTATTTATTTAAAGCACACAAACCTCAGTATAAATACTGTCGCTTTAAGAACTTGGAGCATGGGAGTGGCATGGTTAAATGCTTAAAGCTATGTCTACGCACACAAGTCAAATCTACGTTAAGTGTAAGTTAAGCCAACTATAAGCCAAGAATTATAAACAAGAGACTTTCAGCCTCTTGGCTGCTTCGCGCCCTCCATAAACGTGATTTGTTTACATTATGATGTAAACAATAACACCAGAACTAATACTGATAATGTGTTATAATAAAATGTAAAATAAAATGTAACTTTCTATTTTTGTTACATACATAGTAGTACGTGTAAAAACTTTCAGCCCGATCTATACACTTTTTGAAGATATGTAATTTTTGAAATGTTTATTGGGACATTATTGTGAGTTAATGATGTCACACACTTTTCATAAACCATAGGGTTCGAAACATTAACAAGTTTGATTTTTGTACCAAGTTTCATTTCGATCCGAGAAAGCGTTCGAAAGTTATCGTGTCCCATAGAAACGTTTAGGAACAAAACTCTCGTACATTACACATAAATAAATAAATTAAATATATATATCCCCATGACCCCAACCTTATAAGCTTAATTTTCCTAGGAAAATTAGCTAAATTATATGATACTCTGCTTCACTAATCCGAGCCGTTGCCGTTACGTGAGTGGGGTCAACATGAAAATCAGCGTTCACATTTTTTTCAGTACTTGTCTAACATAACCATTTGTTAAGATTGTTGTGAACATGGTGGCATTGGTTGCGTATCCCATTTGCGTCCCTATGTCTTAATTTTGAATTAGCCCTTGATATTCATCTACACGTGGTCTCTCGCGGTTACATGTTATAAGAAAATAGCTAACTCAAGGCTTCCCTTTATCTTTTCCTCATTTATACTTTAGATAAAAGAGCAACATATTTTTGATTAAGTAAATTATTTAAACTCATGTTGTCGTAATGTCAAAATCAAAGAATCTTACGAATAATTTATTGAGGCTCGCATAACTCTGAAACGTGAACACAGAATTTGCAAGGGTGGTTTGAGGAATCCCCTTTTCCCACCTAAGTCCACTTATAAGCAGGATGACTTGATTTTTTCCCAAGTTTTATTGAACATGAATGAATCTAAACTTTTCTTATCTTAACGATTCATTAAAGCCACGACATTCTGTCCAAACGCTGCCTTCATCCTCGCATTTATTTAAAAGGCAAATCTCTCATCGAAATTGATTGAATTGAAGACGTAAACCTTGGATTAAACAAATACAAGTATAAGACAATAATTGCTATTTAATTATTCATAGCTAACTGTAGACTAATTTGTAATGTAACTTCCTAGATGTAAGAACTGTGCGTATATACAAAACAAAGAAGAAGAATAACTGAGCGCACCAAGAAATAGAAGAACCTAATGACTTGGACCAACTCAGACGTGAAGATGGTATCTTCTATTCCTAACTAAACTAAGAATAAGTACAATTATGGCAACGAATAAATTAATGAAAAAGAAAATCAATAAAACCTAAAGTTTACATTAAAGTTAAATAGTTACGTGAAAAATTGTTAAAAATGTAAAAAATAAATGGTTATGATTGCCCTCTATTGTGATTTTCATTGACATATATTTTTTTAAGAGTTTTGTTGATATTAAAATAATTTGTTTGAGTCGTTAAGACGGAGGTTGGTTTACATTTGCATGTATTTTCAAGTTCAATGTCGTTCCGAGAGAACTTGATTGTTTTTCCTTTCATTTATCTTGCGTTGTATCTGACGATTTAACACGTGTATTAATTGATAAAGAAAATGGTAAATAGATTATGTAAGAAATTTATAATTTAATGTAGTTTTTTTAGAGGTAGGCTGTTATAGAGTAACTTTAGGGACTACAAATATAGCTCAAAACAACGCCTCTTTGGTCAAAAGATTCAATTTCATTCAAGTTTGAGTCATTATTCATAATTATGAAACACTTGATAATAAATAATTAATTACTCAATTTCCAAAAATAACAAAACTTTGTTAACAAAAACTTTCCATTATTTATTTGAAAGACAAAAAAAAGTAAGAAGAACAAAGAAGGTAATATTATTATAACCTAGTTGTAAACTATACTAGCGCTCACCTAGTGGACATTTGAGGAACTCCCCAAAGACAGTAAAAACTTATTTTACTGTCACCAACAGTAAAAACTACAAAACTGTCACTGACGGTAAAAAAACATTTTAACAAACTTTTTTTTAGTATGTACAGTGCCCGAAAAAGTATTTTCTCCATAGGATCATAAATAAATATAATCTCAAATCTCAGATGAAAATTGGTATTTAACTTGAACATAATCGTGATAACAAGATAACGAGCTGGATCACATAAGTTTAATTCAGAATAGAAATATCAATTACATCAAAAAATAAAATGTTTGCATCGAGCTATTCTTTATTACATAGGAGAGACTTACGGATAACAGAACAACACTAGGAGGGAAGTAACAGCAGAGTTCAGCCCCATCAGGTGCGAGCGTATAGTCACCACTGCCTATTCTCACCCTAGACTGCGCCTTGCCTGTGTCTATGTATCCTGTAGCCCACCTATAACAATACATAGAACATTCTATTATTCTATTATACATAGAATTATTACAGCTTGATTTTATTAAACAAAATCAAGCTCGCCTAAAACAGATTGCCAACATTATCAACTATAGATTATTAACCTTTAGATTAATAATCAAAACTGACCGTCATTCTTTATTTGTAATACAATATGAAAAATGGAGTATATCAGGGCGAGAAGAACAAGAAGAATATGAGTGTGTCTTTTACGACCGTATCTCCCAGTGCGTTCATACTATAGAGTTAAAACAAGGTACACTAAAATCAATTTTTAGGTTTTTGTGGCGCACTTTGGAAAATCATTTTTATGACATAAATAACCGTCCATAAAGACTCAGCAAAAATATAAACAATCATAAAACGCAGAGAAATGTTCGGATCAGTTTGAAATTTAGCTCGGGGCGTAACCCTTCATGTAAACGCTTTTTTGGATTTGTATGGAAATTGGTACGAAAATCAAACAATAATTGCTTATTAAATGTGTATGACGTCATTAAACCACAATGATATCAATGCAAATCTTTTAAAAAATCATATAACCGAAAAAGCTATCTGATTAAGGTGAAATTTAATACACACATACCTTTTGACATAGGGGTGGAGGGGGGGATATTACTAAAGGGGCCTTGTAGATTAAATTTTGAAACATCGAAAAAGTAACCTGACCACCTTTGCTTATAAATTATATCAAATAATCAGTACAAAATTACTTATATAGTAAATTACTTATATATAACTTATATAGTAAAACGTTATAAATATATATATCAAAACACAAAAAATGTGCGGGAAGCCAATCAAAATTGATCTATTATAACTCACTCTTGAAAGAGGTTTCATTGAGGTTATTATAACCTTAACTCCCTCTTGGAGGTTACACAGAGCCCCTGAGAGCTCCAAATAGATGTACCGGCCCTCTCAATGCGTTTAGATAGGCTACGTCCCCTCTATTATTTATCTCTATGCCTTCTGACATGTACAACTTAATGTAAACAAAGCACGTTTTAGGACTAATAAATTTGGAAACTCGCTACTATTGTGACATTGTGCCAATGACTAAACTACTTGAACTCGGCTCTCCAGCGCTGACGCCTTGCAGGGGCCAAGAGGCTAAAGGCCTTTTGTTCGTTAATTAAAAGAGTTCAGTTAAAAGAATTTCAAATAGAAAGTGTTAAGCTAAAAAATTACTTGAAAGTATGTTGCTAAATATATTAAATGATAAATTGATTGACTGACTAAAATAGTTATTGTTAAAAAATGTTTTAGCTAAATGGATTATAGAAAGCAAATTTTGTGCTAAAAGGATCATATAAGATGTTCTTATGTTAGCCATAAGAATTAAACTAATAAATTGTTTACGCATTAAGAATTATGATACACAATTAATTGTAGACTGCTGTCCCAAAAAGCTTATATTTAAAACATTTACAAACTAAACGTTTCAAAGAGTGTTCTACGTAGAACGTTTCTAAACGTTCTACGTTATCATCAGTAAAATAATCTAACTTTTTCAGCACCAAATTAACAAATTGTTAATTACCAACATACCAATCATTTTATAAGAAATGTCTAAAATGATACCGCTAATAAACGTTTTAATTATGGTTTGTTTTAATGATGCAGAGTGAAACTCTGCGAAACGTTTAGTTTGTAAATGTTTTAAATATCATATTTTTTGTATTGCAGTCTTCAATTAATTTTGTGTCATTATTATCAACATTCCATTAAAGCTATTCATTAAATAAAAGAATTATATAGTTAGAATTTTTTTAGATACAACAATTATAGTTAGAAATTGTTTTAAAAAAAATTATAAAGTTAAAAAATGTTTAGGTAAAAGAACTAGTAAGCAAATGTTTAGCTGAAAAATCATAGAAAATGTTAAGATAAAGACACATAATTAAAAATTGTTTAGACGAAAATAATTAACGATAGAAAGTGTTTAGATAAAAAACTTATATCTATTAAAAAATTATTAGAAATTGTTTAGACAAGAGAATTGAAGTTAGAAAATGTGTAGTCATATAAGAGTTGTATTATGAAGTTATTTAGCAGCTCCTACGGCACTAAGCCTGTGCGTTGCTAGATAGTTGTTTCTATGAAGTGTAGCTGCAAGTTATTGACAAACCCCTGGTTATTGTCTACAGAAAGTTGAGAAAATTAGATGGTGAAGTTGTATTCAAACAAATAAGTGGGTGATGTAGTCCACCTGGGACAACTTTTCCTGCAGGGTGCTTTCCCAACACAATCGTTTATCAAATACAATAACAAGTATGTTTTTCTTTTTCTTGTTAACTTGATGTGTATTGCAGTAGATTTTTCTTGTCCAAAAAAAAAAAGAAAAACCAATTTACAAGACCTGCAGCAGCGACTTCATAGAAACCCGAGGGGATCGAAATTTTCACCCTTCAGCTTGATTAAACGACGCCGAGGGAGCTATCGTATATTCCGCACCGTATCAAAGATACCAGAACCAATCTCACGCAACTCTACGTTACATAGAAATTCCGCCGGAAAGAAAACAACCCCCGTCATTTTTTTTCCTTTTCAATAGCAGAACGTTTTTCTGCTTTGACGAAATCATATAATACATAATTTGATAAAGAAAAGGCAAAGACATTTTTGTCTCCTTTTACCAAAAGTTTGTTGGGATTTGGTAATTGAGAAAGTATGAAGGGAGCCACGTATGAAATAAGATTTCTAAATGACTTTGGAAAGAAATTGACTACATAAAGGTGCAGGTAAAGGGATGTGGAAAGTGACGCAACCCTTCACTTTCTAATCCTGACCTTAGTCCCTATGTTGTCATGTTAAGTATTTTATGAGATTCCTTTACATAACATGTAATACATTGAATTTATAATAAGTTTCAAACTTTCTACTCGGTCCGTGTAAGGAGTGGTCCCTAAATAACCAGATATGTGGAGAACTTGACAACAACCTGGAATTTTTGTTTTGAAAGTCCACGATAGAGACTTTCCGCTATTTTGAGATAGCGGATATTTGGATGGAATAATTTTCTCATAACAATTACGAAGGATAAAAATTATATTTTTATTTGATTATGCAATGTTGAAATATCATCATAACTGACTGGCAATTAACTGAGTTGGTCAATTTTAAAAATAGTTTCAAGTTTAAAATATCGAATAAAAGATTACTTTATGGCTGACAACTTTAAGCTTTCAAAGTTTCTTAAAATTTGAAATATGTTAAGTATTAGAGAAAAGGTAGATTTTCGACGCTTCACAGCACATTTGAATTGGAAAAGTTGCGACAGAAGTAGGGGGAAGGGGTGGTCCGGGTCTTTTTTGATTATAAATCCAAAATATAATAAACCAGCGATATGTACAAATTTTTAAAATAATTTGGCGGTCAGGTAGACATCATAGGAACAAGAAACAATCCAGACTTATAACTCATTCAGGGCAGCAATATTCAATGCCACAGTAAAGTTTTAAATTTTCCAAATGATTCTTTTATTTGACATATCTTTGGCAAAAAAGGCAGTAGCTTAAATTTAGTTTAAGGTAAAATTTATAACCAGATGGCGTTTTACAGATTAAAGTTGGTGCTTTCAAATGGATTATGCAGACTTTTGGATATTTAATAACGTCATTTTATTAGCAATGTAAAATAAAAATTCAAATATATCAATAAGCCATTTTATCAATTTTGAAAAAAAATAGGAAGATTTTTGTTTAAAATGCTCACAAAATTTCATTTCGGACCTTCGTGGGATTGCAAATAGTAGCAAACAACGAGTGTCTTAGCATGTCGAAGTGTAAAAAAGTTAAGATTATCACAAATTATTAATAGAAATTTCAAATATAATATTTTTTTTCCTCCTTAGGTATATAGGAAAAGTATTGTGTTTGCGAAAACATCCGAAATGGGGATGTCACCGGAATTATTCGTTTCAGGCGTTTTCAATGCCTCCTGAGTAGTCTTTCGCAAAGTTGTCCGTCTGTATGTGTCTGTTATTATTCGAAAAATCATAAAACGCGGAAAAATGATGCGATCCGAATGAAATTTGGCACGCGTGTAGACATGTATAAGACTAACATATGTTTTTTTTTTTACAGTATATATCTTTTTTAGGTAAGTATAATCTTTTACAGTAAGTATGTATCTCAGTAACTGTCTTTAGTTTGTAAACTCTGTCTTTATTCAATGCCAGCTAAATAATCAAATGGTAATTTTTTCATTTGTACACGATTTGATTAAGATTTACAAGATTTAAAACTAAACCATAAATTTAAATCATAAAACCTTCAGGCGAATCAGGCAATGCCACTGACAATATACTGTATTTGTGGTCTAATAAAGGCCTATGTCGTTTTCCCGCTGAGAGGAAAAATCAACTCCATACAATATACAGAAATTTAATTTCAAAATGAACTTGGTATTTATCCCTAAAACCAAGTTTTTAGTCCAAGTCAATACCAAATTGACCTTGGACCAGAATTTTTGTTATCTTGTTTTTTCCTGATTATGTTTACATGTTAAGCTTGATACGGTCAGGCATATCCGTATTATACGTTACTCAAGTTTGCAGATTGTTTGATGTGTCATTATTTTTAATTCTTTTGAAGTAAATTTCTTAATATGGTGTCTAAAATTTAAAGACACTAGACTCATAGACGCATTATTTGTTGATTAATTGTTAAAAAATTGGTCTTCACGTCGAATTGGAACATAGAGATATAGAGGATTCCCCCTCCCCCACTCATTCCATACGACCTATCTCACAAACATAGTATTCTAATGAAAATTCGCTAAAAAGTTGTCGTTAGTGCACATCTAAAACACAATGAAATCAATAAAGTATTGAATTTATCCATTATCTATAGAATTGAAACACTGATTATGAATGACAGGTACTATGGATGCAATGAAAAGTACTATGGTGCACTGAAAGGTATGATGGATGCAATGAAAGTTACTAGGCATGCAATGAAAGGTACTATGGATGCAATGAAAGGTATCAATGCAAATATAAGGAAGACGATAAACAAAAATGTGTAGTTCTCAAATTAATTAACCATGTATCTAATTAATTTTTATGATAAATGAGAAATAAAACAATAATACGTTTAAGAAGAAAACGAAAGGGAATTATCGTAGCAGAACCAAAAAGTTGGTGACAGTCATTGTCACTGCAGTTTTGCAATCCTCTCTTGTTATCCAATTATTGCTGCATTTGGTCGGATGTTAAAGGAATTGAGTGTAGAGCGACGTTACGCCGGACACGTCTCCTAATTACATCTAGTGTCCTTTTTCATAATTTTTCATTTTATGACAAGCAATTTTTCATAAATTAACTAGGAACTAATGAAGAGATGGCAAGAGGTAAACAATGGAAGATGTAGCGGAAAATTGTCGGTGATTGCGAGTAGGTTATGTCATTGTAAGTCATACTCGCCACCGCAGCAAGGACTCCCGAGATGTTTTGACTTGTGTCACACTTAGTTGAGCTTTGAAGTCTTAATGTTGATATAATTAACTCGGTCAAAAATGCCTTCATAAATTAAGGTCATTTATCATTTAAACGAACATACCTATCTTCGTGGACGTCATGGTCAAGGCACGAGTCAAAACCTAAAGATGGTCACCAAATCCAGTTTGGTCACAGAGCTGTGGAAATTGTCTTAAGGGTGAAAGAACGCCTTTTTAGCGAATTTTTAATGAAAAATGAGCTTATGAGATTGATACCTTGGAGGGGAAGGTGGTTTTCTTAAAGTTCCATATATATATATTATATATATATATATATATTATATATATATATATATATAATATAATATATATATGTATAATATAATTTGGGTGTGTGTATACGCATCTATGTACGAGATGTTGTTCCTAAAGTTTCTTTGAGACACTTTAGATTATGAAATTCGTCAGTTAATATTGTGGCAATATGCCACTAAAATAAACTAGTAATGAGTACAGAACTGTAATAGAACAACAATTACGTGACCGAAAGCGGCTAAGAAGTGGAATGCCTCTGGTGTTTGTATTCCTCCAGGAGACTGATGTGAAGTCAGTTTAATTATTAAAATGGTATGTTATGATATCATGCGTACAAACTTATTTTTGTTCAATACTTATACAATTTCTTAAATGATTAATCATGTAGGTTTAAATATTACGTATAATAAATTTAGTAGGATTTTGCTGAAAATTATGGCTATTGTTAAGGGAAGAAAATAGAATGATTGCTAATTTTTATGGAGAATAGGAAAACATAATCTAGTGAAAACAAGATAAATTAAGATTGATGGACTGACCTCCAACATAACACGAATAATACCAAAATCTCTCCACAAACCCTTTATTAAAACCAGAACCGGCTTTCGATCTAACAATCATCATCAGTGCCGGAAAGATGATGAAGGAAAACCCTAGTTTGACATTTTAGTCAGAGTCATAGGGGACTCTATGACGCATTTAACAAATGCTTAATGAAACTAAGCATAAGTCGAAACGAGCGCAAAAAGTTCATATTCTGGAGACCTGGGTTCGAATCATTGTTCCTCTGATAAGTAATCGTTGATTTGGATACTAACTTTGAGTAGACTTTCATATTCGAAGGTATTTAGGGCTCTGAGTCGAATAACCAGTCCGGAGTCAAAACGAGCACTTAAAGTACTCATTATATTTATAGAACTAAAGTAATTAATTTATCTATTTAATTATAGCTAAATTTTTTGTCTCTTACTGGCAGTACAACTTTTAAGTTTTTTCGAAGCTTTTAAAATATACCAGTAGATCGATATTCCATCATATATTGCTATATTCCATCATATAATGCCATATTCCATCATATTATGCCATATTCCATCATATAATGTCATATTCCATCATATAATGCTATATTCCATCATATAATGCATATAATGCATCATATAATGCCATATGACATATCCATCATATAATGCATATTCCATATATAATGTCATATAATGCTATATTCCATCATATAATGTCATATAATGCCATATTCCATCATATAATGCCATATTCCATCATATAATGTCAAAACTACGTTTCAAATACTACGTTCTTATAATGCCAAATAGTCCAGGAGCGGGGCCTAAAAAATGTGAATCATTTTGTACTGCTTCAAACCAAATTTTCTAAAAATATACCTTAAATTATGAAGAAAAAACATAGTCTGTCTATCCAGAGTGGAGCCCTTCATATGATTGCACATGATCAAAATTTTAGATTATGTTTTTTTGGAATAGATAGTTCCCTGTAGGTCGGTTTATGTGCAAAAAATAAAGATATATTTTTTATACCTGATCCAATTTCCAATAAAACGAGTGTTTAATCATCATAATTGGTTCATTACAATCAAAGTTATAGCTCTTCCAAAAACACAAAAAAATTATGCAGTCAGCGAATTGTTTAGAAACACTATCGGCTTTTGTGATTTTTTTTTGGTCATTTAAAAAATGTCATAACTTGTAACTAGTTTTAGGAATCTGATTTTGATGAAAAAAAATTCGTTTTATAGGAAATTTTATCAGCTTTAAAAAATGATCTCTTCATATTTTGCACACGACCCACAGGGAACCACTTATTGCAAGAAAATTAGAATTTGTGCGACTTCATAATATTTTGAGCGAGGGCATTCATATGAAGGGCTCCACTCTGGATAGACAATGATTTTCCTTCATAATTTAGGGTATATTTTCAGAAAAAATTTGGTTTGAAGTAATAAAAATGAGTGACATTTTTTAGGCCTGGCTCTTGAACTAAAAGCTTTAATAATGCCAGTGGACATGGTTTTAATCAAGGATCTTGAATAAAGGGGATGACGCACTAAGTCGATTTGCCATACAAACAAGTGACCCCATCGAAAACCAGAAAATAGAGAGAATTCAAAACGAAACACACTTTAAAAACCAACTGCACATGCTTGGTACAAACTGCGCATGCTTACAATTCTTAAAACAGCGCAGGTCTTAAAATTTAGAGGCAAACTTACGTCACAATGGTTTCCATTGTTTATTGCTTGAGAAGGTTATAACAAAACACGCTTAAATTATCACTCACTGAAGAGGCAAAGTATATCCCAAAATTTAATTTTTCATTATAATCAAGGGGAAGGGGTAAGTTTGCTTCTAATTCTCTATCTTATACAACTTCCATGGGGTCAGAAAAGTTCCTTAATGCGTCATCCCCTTTATTCAAGATCCTTGGTTTTAATCTTTTACTGGAATAAGAGGAATATATTTAGTTATTGTATTATACCTATATTTGTTAATTTTTTCCAATATAACGTCATATTTTATACAGATGTAAATCCTAACAAAACGCATGCGTGTAAAAAAAAGAGCCAAGTCTAGGGTAAAAAGATGTGAGATAATTGAATAAACCAAGTCGTAGGTTCCCAATAATGTTTGTAAATATATGAGGTCTTGGTGGTTTCACTTTGTGACTTGGCCATTACGCAGCTTAAGGTAGTGTGGTACCAAACATCTTGTATACTCGTAGAGTACAATATAATAATATATTAAACCTATTTAATAAGCTTATTATGCATTTCTGTGTGTGCTGCGTAATGGCCAAGTAACAAAGTGAAACCACCAAGACCTCATATATTTACAAGCATTATTGGTAACCTACTACTTGGCTTATTCAATGATCTCACAACTTTTTACCCTAGACTTGGCTCCTTTTTATTAGGATTTCATTCCTTTTGGTAAGCTTGAATATTCTTTAACAAAAATACGCCAAGAAATATTATTAAATTATTAATTAGTTACTGTATATTACACCACGTATATTACTAAACAGTTCCACTTTCTTTAGTTAAACAATAGATTAATTGCGTAAAAATATTCAAAATATAAACATAAAAATATTTTATGTTCGGTCAAAATAAACCTCTCGATATTCTTAGTTTAGGTGTGCTCTCCTAGGTAGCGCTAGTTGTCAAAATTGTTCTTTATACGCAAAATTGAGGTTAGGATTACCTGGATTACTTTATTGATTTTCACATCAAAATTTATCTATATACTAAATTTCAAGTGTCTACGATTGCTGGAAGTGCCTTAGAATTTTGATGAGTGAGTGAGTGAGTGTCAAAACTGCCTAACTTTGAGCCATTATATCTCAACGCCTGTGAATGGTAAAGATATGAAATTCTGTAGAACGGGTCAGCTCAACAAGATCTTTTAGTTAATATTAAAATTATATTTTTTAATGTCCTCAATAAAAAGATACGAGGGGGTGAAAATAGCCTCGAGATGCTTCCAGTAAAGGATGGTACACTAGTGACCGCTAGACATTGCGGGGGGCACTACTGTGCCCCCAGCTATAATCCCTTGTCGTATTATTTTAAGTATCACACCATTAAATAAATATTTTCGCCAATAAGGTATGAACTAAAAGTTAAATAGCTATTGAATTTTGACCACTTGTTCTTTATGTTATTAGCTATTTGAGTGTGTATTGTACGTCCAATAACAGTTGATAGATTAGAAGTTTGACTCTCTAGCATAGACACTCCAAGAGTTATGCGTGACCTAGACAGACGGAAGAATTAAAACCACTCGGTTTTAGATTTTGAAGATAAACTTTCCCTATAGTAGTAGGTTTCCACTTAGTATAGGGTATTCCACTATTATTGTGGTCCCGGGTATTCCACTATTATTGTGGTCCAGGATATTTCATGATTAATATGGTCTTTGGTCGCCACTATTACTGTGGTGTAGGGTACTTCACGATTACTGTGGTCTTGGTTACTTCACGATTACTTTGGTCCCGGGTACTCCAATATTTATTCCAGTGTTGTGCATAAATGATTAATTGAATTAAAGTCTTGCGCGTATAGATCTTAAACAATGAGAGAAGATGTTAGTGCAGAAATGTGTCCACTAAATCCTAAGGAGGATAAAGTAGTGATGTTATTCTAAACTGTGGTGTATTATATTAAGTGCTGCAAATATTAAGTGCAGATAAAATATGCGGACGTACATATGACTTAAATCTGGTGGGAGCGGTAGAGGTGGAGGCGGTGGGGGTGGATGGGGGCAGCAATCCATCTCATGATATTCCTGCCATGTTATGTCATGGTGATGATCGAAATAATGTGTTATCACTGCTTCCACTAAAACTGCCAGCAGAACCAATCTCATCACCATATTCAGCTCTGTTTAATAATCTTACAGGGTAAACCAATTAGAATTTGAGAAATCTTCCAAAGCTAAAAATAATACGATTTAGTAGTCTTTCGAAGTTTACTAGCAATCTTTAAGTAGCTTAATCGTTTAATAGCTCACACGGTAGAGAAAAATTGAATATTAGAAACAGTCTTATCACTATTAGAAACAGCTGTCCAGAATATTTGCTTGTAATTACCGATAAATTTTGAAGTAAATTCAAAATTAATATTTAAACGATTAATGTGAATCAGCAAAATTTTTAGTTAAAAATCACTTTCATTATAATCTGATGAAGCTACTGGAATATTGTATCAGCTCTTATCAATATGATTAGGACAAGCTTTGTATATCCTGACTCAAAAAGTCTTTCATATGATATCCGACGAAAGTAAAACTTTATGTTAGTTCGGTAAGAAATAAAATCGAATAAGTACGAGTATTTACATTATATGAGTTAATATCACGTAAATATAAGTTCTGGTAGGGCGATCATACGACTGACTGACCCACTGACTGAATAACTCTATGCCAGCTGGGGTTCGCGATATATGGAGCCCCCACCTTAGTCTTCGAGGTCTTTGTTTTTCTTCCTTTTCACAGTCAAATGTGACTTTTTAAGATGTATATTTTTTATAGATTACTAAATCACTCAAGACGTGTCTTTTTTTAAGAGTTTACTAATAGGAAAATTGGAGTGTATTCTTGTGGTTAGTGGCCCGAAGTGACTTTGAAACCGAACCTTCCTCATTACTACTTTAAACAGTTCTAAGTTTCATAATTGTTTTTATGTTATTTCATCGTATAATAAGCTAAGTAAAAACATGCATTTTAAGGAAACTTGAAGAATCCAGGTACATGTAGTATTTCAGGATAAAGGTGTTAATATTTAAAATAAAAAATCTAAGTTGTCAATGTTTCCCTGGTTTCGCAACAGCATAATCGCTAGGTCATGGTGACACATCCAAAATGTTTTTGAAATTTTTGAATGCAATTGATCCAGTACTGGAAGCTCGTAGCTGGTCGCTCTTCTCGTCAAGAGCAGAGCTTAAACTCGTGGCAGCAGATACTTCTTGGTTAACCCTACAAGCAACCCCAAATATTAACCCTGGGGGGGCAAACCCCCAGAGTTAATATTTAACTGTTATTCAAGCGTTTGAGGAGGAATAGGTCATAATTAATACAAAAAAAACTAATTTTGCCGAGCTTTCGATATAATTTAATCTTTTTCAAGGCTTAACATATTAAATAATAACAAAAACAGTTACATGGTTGTTAACACTAGATGTTTGGACAACAACTAGAGTAACAGACAAATAATACCGTTAAAAAATAATAATAAAATAAATAATAAAGTAATAATACCGTTTTTAACGGTATTATTTGTCTGTTACTCTAGTTGTTGTCCAAACATCTAGTGTTAACAACCATGTAACTGTTTCTGTTATTATTTAATATGTTAAGCCTTGAAAAAAATAAAATTATATCGAAAGCTCGGCAAAATTAGTTTTTTTTGTATTAATTAGGACCTATTCCTCCTCAAAAGCTTGAATATTTAAAATAGAGGTCCCTATAAAATTTGTTGTCTTATTTAACTGTTATAATTTCACAACACTTTCTCTATGCTAATTTATAAACAGCTTCTTCCTACTAGGTTATTTTCCTCAAATTTTTAAAGTACCTAAGGTTCCGCCACCTTTAAAAACAAAGTATGCTGTCGATAGTGGGAAAGATTGCAAGTAATCGAAGTCATACTTTCTGGTGCTAAAAAATCGGTTAGGGGTACCTCAGAGCTTTTCGTCATCACATAGGATTCGCTACGCTCATCCTCCCTAATTCGGACTCGCTTCGCTCGTCCTCAGAATATACTATTCGCCAAATTTATACTGCAAAATGTTTTTGGACTAGCTTCGCTCGTCCTCAGATAGTAATTGCATCCGTATCATTCTCAGCGGTCACCCCTACTGCACTAACCATGCTTAATGCTGCTTAACTTTTACGACCCATTACAAAAACCATAGATGTACTTGTCGTATTAAAACGAAACATGGTGAACTTATTTATCGCGTAAAGGTAAACACTTGCACTAAATTTCAACTTGGTTAGATTATTATTTGATTATATTTATTGAATTATTTTCTGATTTTTTACAATTTAAAAAAAAACGTACACAAGTCACTTGATAAAATTTGAACTAATGCTGATAATAAGGTGAAACTTGACACATATGTTAGCCTTATACATAACCACATGCGTGCCTAATCTCAATCCGATTGCATCATTTTTCCGCGTTTTATGATTTTTCACAATATCCGCTAGAATAGAATTTATTGTCAAAAGCTAAAATAATTAGATACAATACGTCATACAAATACAAAATTAAAACACAACAATAACTTAATACTTATAAATAAATGTTGATCAATCTAATTAGGTTTACAAGTGGAATAGTTCATTTTACGTGAATTATTTCGAAATATGAGATAAAGAAGCTTAATTCTTACTTAAACATTCTTACTATTTCCTGTTTCCTTTTTTATTTATTTTTTTATTTTTTTTATTTTATTTTTTATTTTTTTGTTTTACTTTTTTAATTTTTTTTAAATTTTATTTTTATTTATTTTATTTTTTTTGTTTTAATTTGTTATTTATTTTTTATTTCCTATTTACTTGCTGCTATTCATTTTTCACTTACTTATTGCTTACATCCCACTTACATACAGCTTACTTCTAAAATTTCCATACTTCCTATTGATTAAGTAATACTTTCTTATGTTTATCATATTATGATATTTTTTTTTTAATTTTCCGGTGGAAATATTTCCAGGGCACTTAGACCTGTAAAGTATATTATTTTACTATTTGCCAGTGGTATTTTTACTATACCGAAGGTATTTAGGAAAAGTATTGTGTTTTTTTTTTGTATTTTATTTTAAAATCTTTCTAATAAACCTCAGCTTTGAAGAGTCAAAGAAAATAAAAATGCATGCTTTTATGGCCGATGACGAGTACGAGTTAAATGGGCATCCCTCCTTGGGAGTGATGTCTTCTACAAGTCATAATACCTCATAAAGATTTAGTTTAAAGGCACTAACATCATAAAACAACTAATAAAATGTCAATAAAAATATAAAATCTGGGGATGTTTTGTTTTATTAGGTTAGTAAACCTGTTTGTGTATCAGCTGTTTATATATCAGCTGATTTGAGAAATAAAAATATTTACAACTGTGAGGTACTCGAGACTTTATTGTTTACCGTATTAGAACGTTTAATTTAATCGTCAATAAACTTTTAAAGTTTTTATTTAATAGTTATTGTATAACTTATTAATACATAAAAGAATGTTTATTTTATTTTTATATATCAAAGCATGTATATTGCTTTATTTTTATAAATAGCTTATAAAAATGTTGTAATTCTGAATCTTATGTGCGGGAGTCGGAATTATATTTTTAATTAAAATTTATAAAATATGTATTTATACTTAAATGGTTTATTTAAACTTATATCATTAATCATTAATTTAAAAAGTAAGGTATAAACTGAAAATAAATAAATAAATATTTAAACAAATAATCAAAACCACATAAATTTAATTATGCGGAATTTGATTATTTGTATTTCCGTAATAGTAGCAATTATATGAAGTAGCCCTTGAAAATTATCGATTAAATAAAAAGCATAACTGGGATGCGACCCTAGACCTCCGTGGTGTCAAAGGTGTAAGGTGTCAGTATAAGAACTGACGCTTTAACGACCTTGACCCTGGAGACGGCCCTAATTCAGTGAAGAAGTGCTTAAAAATTAGGTTTTAAATAAAGTAGTACTTGAATATTAGCGATTAAATAAAGTAGTCTAAAATATCAAGAATTAAAAAAGTAGTGCTTTAATATAAGCGATTAAGTCAGTGAAGTAGTGCTTGAATATAAGCGATTAAGTCAGTGAAGTAGTGCTTGAATATAAGCGATTAAGTCAGTGAAGTAGTGCTTGAATATAAGCGATTAAGTGAAGAAGGTAGTCTTGAATATGATTAAGTAGTAGTGCTTGAATATAAGATTAAGAAGAAGTGCTTTAAAATTAGCAATTTAAGTGAAGTAGTGCTTGAATATTTTCTTGACATTATACACTGAGTAATAGAACAATTATTGTTACAATTATTAGAGTTAATATAATTTTATTGTCTTAAGAAGTCTGGTAAGAGAAACAATCCAGTGAGTGAATTCTAGCTTGAATATTCACAATTAAAAAAGTAGTCTTGAATATCAGGGATTTAATGAAGTAGTGCTTGAATATTACTGTTTAAGTCAGTGAAGTAGTGCTTAAATATTAATAATTAAATAAAATGGTATTTGAATATTAGCAATTAAATAATGTATGCTTGAATGTTAGAGATTAGGTGACGCAGTGCTTTAAAATTTATTTTTATCTTGGTAGGATTATATAGATTATTTATTTCGAGTTTAAACCTGCATTTTTTTATAAAAATTTAAAAGATTAACTATTTGTTAATAGTTATTTGTTAAGATTGACTATTTGTTACTTTAAAGACGCTATGGAATGCCCCTACAAAAATAACTATCTATACGCTGCTATTTTATGGTCGATATCTTTTACGGGGGCCTGATATAACACAGTGTCTGAACCCCTGATACGACCGAACACCAGTAATATAAGGATTGTTATTTATTGAATAAAAATTCCGATGTCCCGAATCAAGATTTAACCCGGAAAGCCTATGTGGCCTATGTGGTACGTGTAAGTAGCACGTACTAACTGTTACTCCGGTCAATAATTATTTGACAGCAAATCTTAGTAATCTATCATAAAAAAATATTCTCTAATATAATACATAATTTTATTCCGGTTAGAAAGGAAGAGTAAAGAGAAAAGTCAGAAGTAGTTAGTTAAGAACATATAAAGATATAAGTTAGTGAATAGGTAGGCGGTATGTCTGCTACAGCGGTGTCTCTAGGGGTGTAGATCTAGCGAGCTTTGGCGCTAGGGATGTAGCTCTTGCGGCATATAGAACCCGAGCTGAGTGTCGGAGTTAGAAACAAGTGACAGTTTGACACATGAAAAATTCCTTCTCATGAATCTTTGAGTAGTTGTTGATCCCAAGTAATAAGAGTGGATTTTCTCCCTCTCTACCTGTCCTATATTTTATTATGTTTATATACACATGTCATACTCATGTTGGACCCAAAATATAGACCACCCCCAGAATACTTTCCTTCCTTCTCCTGTCTCATTTTATACTTGTAATTTGATTTTATAAATATCTCATACAAAAATATACAAAATAAATAATTATTTATATTCAGGAGGAGTAGGTCCAATTTAATTAAATAAAATACTAATTTTGCCGATCTTTCGATGTAATCCTATCTTATTCAAGGCTTAAAATATAACATTAACAAATAAAGTTACATTCTTAATTACAAATACCTAGATGTTTGTTAAAGATAATTTTTTTCATGGCTTAAAATATTAATAAACAAATAAAGTTACATTCTTGATTACAAATAGATGTTTGTTAAAGATTTCTTTTTTTTTTAAAAAGGTAACAGTGTTGATGAGGTATTTAAACTTATAAATAAAAACGATCAATTAAAAATTCTCTAATTAAAGCCAAGCAGTCTTAATTTACAAAAATCTTATTTTATTACTTATTGATTCTAATTGCACATGTTTATTATATATATAATGATAAGCTATTACGTCACTTAGGTTATACATTTGATTGGTTCATTTCAAATCCCAAAGGTCATTGCTAAAACTAAGCAATGTCCAAAACCCAGTTTTTACTATACAAGTTTTTAATGTATTGCTTGTTATTTTCAAGCCCGCAATGCTCACAATTGTTATATTAACCTGGGTTTTTAATTTTTTTTGTTTATGTAGTAAGTTTACGGAATCTAATATGTTTTAGGAGAAAGCCATTCGTATATCATTGAAAACAATTAAGTAAAGTGATGTAGAAATTCATACATTAGGGGGGGGGGGGGGGGGCTATACACAGAGGTCCAACTCCCCTGGAATAAGCTGTTTTAGATGGGGCTGCTTTTAGTTCACCGATTATCCTCTAGAGGCAGGTCGGTTCACCTTGTCCATGTATAAAATAATTATTTCTTCATTTTCAGGATTTAAATAATTTAAAGGGATCTTTAACAATGTTACAAATCATATTAGTTATTTTAAATGTTTAATTTTCATAAAATATTATAAAAATATAAACGCTGTGTTATTTTTAACTAGACCTGATGTCATGATAACCATGACGTGCAGAAATGGAAATTAATTTGCGTGTTTTTTGCTTTTTTATTTGTTCTTTTAATGGAAAAATTCTAAATTTATCTTATTTTCTAAACAAATAATCTAATAAACAACTAAAAATGTTCAGAAAATTTGTCTTGTTTACATTTTAGTTTATAGACGTCTCGATTTAAAACCGATAACAATATTGATAACAGTTGTACAAGGTGAAAACTAGCGCTCGGTGCGGTAGTTGATGCAACTAGCCTCTGTTTTTTTAGGACCACCTCAAACCAGGGAGTTGGACCACTGTGTACCGCGCCCCCACCCCTACGGTATGACGTTTATACGTTCTTAAAAAAACTATTCAAAATCGAAAAATAATTTAGTTGTGTTGAAAATTGGTACAAGTGTATTCCTTTAGGTAAAGTATACTAAGTTTCCTTTTAATACGGTAAGATTACTGTGTGGACGAGCGAAGCGAGTTCAAAGTATTGCGTAATTTTGATGTGATAAGGACAATGTCTGAGGTTCTCCGACCGATTTTTACTTTTCCTCATTTATACCGTAGGTATATAAGAAAAGTATTGTGTTGGTGAAAAAATCCAAAACCGGGATGAAACCGGAATTATCCGTTTCAGGCGTTTTTAAAGCCTCCTGAGTGGGTTTTGCAAAGTTGTCTGTGTGTGTCTTTTATCATTGTAGCTCCCAGTGTATTTATGCCAGAGAGTTGAAATTTTGTACAAAAAGCAGTCTACCGCTGTAGTTGTGCTATTCGGAAAATACTCATTAACCCGCAATTATGACTCAGCAAAAGTTTCGAAAAATTTTAAAACGCAGAAAATGATGCGATCGTATTAAGATTTAACACGCATGTGGCTATGTATAAGACTAACATGTGTGTCAAGTTTCATCTCATTATCAGCATTAGTTCAATATTGATTAAATGACTTGTGTACGTTTTTTTTACAAAATTGTCAAAAATTGGGAAATTGAGTTGAAATTTAGTACAAGTGTATATTATTGCCTAATAATAAGTACACTAAGTTACGTTTAAATACAACAAGAAAATCTATACTTTATGTTGGTTCATAAAAATTAAGGAGCATTGAGCGTGGTCAATGCTTTATGGGTGACTGCTGAGAATGATACGCATGCATATACTACTAGATTCGATGAGCGGGCATGTTGTAGTATAAATATGGTGAACTGTATTTCTGAGGACGAGCGAAGCGAGTCCGAAGCAGGTAGGACAAGCGTAGCGAATCCGATGATGTGAGCAAAAGTTCCGAGGTACCCCGTACCCGATTTTTTGAAATTTACTATGGTGGTTAGTCTATTAAGTTCTGCACAATTAACACTTTATTAAAAAGATCATTCATTTAAATTGTCTTGGTATCAATTAAAATTATAGAATACGTCATTATGAACTATCGATTAGTTTGGAGAGTAATTTTATTGTTATCAATAGTACGATTAAGATTATTATTACACTCCAATGACAAATAAGTAATTAATTTCAATCGATATAAAAATTCTCTTATAAATATAAAATTATATCAAATGCTCAGGAAAATTAGTATTTATTTATTCTGTAGTATTTATTACTTTAAGATTTTTCCACCTTAATATAAATAATAAATTATTAATAATAATTTAAAATAGAGGTGCTAATAAAGACTTTATATAACTAATACATAATAATATAAATCTCTTTAGAAAACCCGATACAATCCATGATTTAATAATAAGATAAAACTGATTTCTAAATTATACTATTTTTTTGTGTCGACGGAGGGGAAACGCGACGGCCTCTTGGAGAAAATTATACTATTGCTTCTGCATTTAAAATTATACATTTATGCATAAATTTTCACTTAGTCATTATTGCGGGTTGATGATGTCATACACAAATTATCTTCAAAATAGCACAACTTCAGCAGTAGACTGATTTTTTTACAAAGTTTCAACACTCTAGCATACATACATTAGAAGCTAAGATGATAACAGACAGACAGACAGACGCACACACACACACAATGTGATGCGATGAGGTAAAGTTCGTTGGTTCCTCGTAATTCATGATTTCTGTATGTTTCTGGTTGAGCATAATTATGCTATTTGTTGTCACTATGCCTCCACAATTGGCTGTACTTACCATTATTTGCACCACTTCAATGCTCAGTTGGTTTCATGGTTGGTTTCTATGAACGTTTTTAGCGTATTTCTTTAAAAACATAAGAAAAAATGAGTTACAAGTAGTGCTTGACAATTGAGTGACAGCTCAAGTAATAAAGCATAAACCGGATCCTTAAGCAAGAAATGGATTGTTAAGCACGGAAACACGAATTTTAAAGGAAACTCGCCCGACATATAGACCACCGCGCCAGAATTATATTGTAGTTATAATCTTATATAATGCAAAAAAACGATTATGAAATTATCGTCTCTACCAGGATTCGAACCCAGGTACCCTGGCTTTAAGTGCTCGTATCGACTCTGAACCACTCTCATTCAACTTAAAGGTCTAAAACATAAAAAACGACTGAAATTTGATGTTCAGAGGCCGTATTTTAGGTTTTCTGGTATTGACCACCGTTTTTCTTTTTAATTTTTGTCGCACTTAAAATAGTCAAATCAATTTCGGAGCGATTTTATTCGATTCATGCACACACACACAGATATAATATATATATATATATATATATATATATATATATATATATATATATATGTATATGTATATGTATATATATATATATATATATATATATATATATAATATATATATATATATATATATATATATATATATATATATATATATATATATAAAGTTTTGTGAACCCTATTTTTTCGTCAACAGGGACCTCTGAAGCGGCTTTGTGCCGCGATCTGAGTTCGACCCCCCACTATGACGCCTAACCTTTTTCAAACGCGATTGTTTTTAAACTAATAACAGTTTATTTGGAAAATACATTGTAAACGAATATGCAGTTCGGCTTTGTTTATAGCACTAACACGACTTGAAGACTTTGTTTCGAAAATGTATCCTCATAAATATTAATTAGATTTATAATATATGATTTGATACTACCGAGTTTTGTAAAACATGAATAGTTGACGCAATAGGACAATACATTATGTCAAGCCGTCAATGATGACGACTGTCGGAACAGTTCTCAGATAGCATTGCATTTTTCTGGTTACATTTCCTAGGTATCTCTTGCACAATTATACAGTAAAATAATTATTTATTTATTTATTATTATTATGAAAATGTTACCTTTGTTCTTAAATTGTATATTTTGATTATGTCTGTCTGGTCGACAGACTGATCGACAAGCGACCAGATGGAATTTAGATTAAGATAAGGGTTTGTAAATCCCGTCTCAAAATCAAATAAATTAAGGTAAACTTTTTAAAATAAGTTACTTTTAAAATTTGATAAAAATATTTATTAAATAAAATACATAAAATAATATAAATAATTGGCCTGTCAGATGTTTCCTTTTCTTGAGGTTTATTTGTTTGGTAAAAGCGGCTTATGTATACAGTGGACACGATACTCAGAGGTGGGAGATAAGTCTGTTTGGATTATCATCTCGGTCCTTTCGGCAATAAAGTTTCATCATTATGAGCTTCTGTCTAAAAAAACTGGACTGACGGGATTAATAAATAAAGAAGTTAGGATCATAATGGGTTTACATGTAAGACTCATTATATACTATTTTTTATGTAACTTAATGAGCTGGCATGGATTTAAAAATGAAAGAATAGCGTGTAAAAAGAATTTAGAATTTTAGTTTTTGTTGTTAATCGTGACGTCATAAAGGTGATTTTTGATCGTTGGCTCATTTGCGTAAGGTTATCTTCATAAAATTAATGTATGATGTTTGATAAGGTTTCAAAATAAACTTTGGGGCTAGAGTGACGTCATAAAGGTGATATTGGATCGTTAGTTGAAAACAAGTTTTTTGAATTATTAAATAAAATCGAATTTATCAATTTAAAAAAAAAATATTTAAATATTTAGAATTGATAAAACCCAAAATTCTGACATTAATATATTAATTTTTTCTTTAATAATATTTAATTCTTTCAAAAAACTTTATTTGCCAAAAATTAAGAAAAATATACAAAATATAACAAAAATAGAATTCAACACTTAAAACAAAGCATATACAGTTGATATAGTTATTTATGCACCAAGGGAGTAAAGAATGCTATTATTTCCCTGAGCAGTTAGTTGGTTCCTAAGGCGTAAGCCGAGGGAACCAAAGTATTTTACTCCCGAGGCAAAGCTGATGGATTTAAAGCTGAGGGATCACTACGCTCATTCTTACTACTTTTGACTCAAAAATTACAAATAACACGATACAAAAATTACAAAAAAAATTTACCGAAACATGCGACGATTAGCAGTATATAAATTTGGCAACAGTCACCAGTCTAGGCTCGGACCTCACTCGATCCAGCTTAACTTTTATGATAAAAAAATTGTAGATATACTTGTCTTGTTAAAACGAAACTTAGTGTTTTTTGGTACTTAAAGAGATAGACTTATCCCTTTAAGTACCAAATAAGGAAGTACCCTATAAGTAAAAATAAATAACCCTTTAATAAGAAACAAATTTCAACTTAATTGGAGTTTTCCAATTAATAAACATTAATTCGAACAGTTATCTAAAAACGTTTTCGTGATTCAAAGTCCGTAGCAGCGCCACCGTCGCTGATAAGAAATTGATAACAAAAGGGTGATCGTTGTTAAAGTCCTTATGAGGTTTTTTTGGTTTTTCTTATTTATGACGATTATTTCTTTAAATTTTTTCTTAAAGTGTTTTAATTTAATTAATTTTCGGGTGTATTAACTCAGCAGAATCACTATTTAAATTAAAAATAGGGTTTTAATAGGTTGTCACGAGTATTTAAATTGGGGGATAAGAAGGTGAAAATCACATAGTGTTTTATTTTATGTATTCTTAAATAATGTTACTTTTAAATAATTTTATTTTGCATAAACACACGAAATTTCCTTTTTATTGCATTAAATTGTTTAAATTAATTGTAACTGGTATTTAAATTAACTGATAACAAGCTAATTTTCAACGAAATGGTGTTATAATTTATTTATCAATTTTATTTACACACTAAAATAATTAATAGCTCAATAAATTTACTTTTTTTGTAAAATGTTTGTTTAAATTATCCGTTTAGGAGTCATTATTTCTGGCTTAAATCGGACAAATACATGTCTGTAGTGATAAGAGCCTGATTCTATATTTAAAATCCTGGAATAATCGAAGTATTTATCTATGAAATATTGGCAATTTTTTAGCACTGATAGTCGTTCTATTAATTTTTACTTCATTTATTACAAATTAACTGACAATAAAAAAATAAAAGAAGAAATTCTATCAGCTCCCATGCTAATTCAATAATTAATAATCCTATGATAATTTTTTTTTATCGCCCTTTCGTTTTCCAGCCATTGGTATTGCCAACCTTACAACTATCTCTTTGAATCGCGAATACATTTATTCGATAAAAAGTGAACTAATGCTGATAATGAGATGAAACTTTATTTTTTGCATATTTTTTGGTTCTGTACGATACATTACCACATTTGTGCTAAATTTCAAATCAAAACATTTTTTCTTGTTTTTTTTAATTTTTGAAATTTTCGCTGAGTCATTATTATACGTTGCCGGTAAATGAAGTTTAATTTTTTTCCTGTATAGCACAGCTGGACCTAAAGATTGATTTTTGTACCAAGTTTCAACTTTCTAGCATAAATACACTGGGAGCTACGATGATAACAGACATATTCACGTATACACGCGCGCACAACACACACACACACACAAGCATAAACAGACAAACAACTTTGTAAAAACCAGTCAAGAGGTTTTAAAGCGCCTAAAACGAATAATTTAGGTAACATCTTGATTTTGGGTTTTAGTGAAAATATTACTTTCACTTACCTGCTGGCTGCTATATAAATGAGGAAAAGTGAAACATTCAAAGAGTGCGAAAAGCCGACAACATTGATTTATCACAACCTCAATACACTCATAGAATTAGGTTAGGAGAACTTCTGAGAGCCCCAAAATGATGTTTCAAGACTTCTAATGTATTAAGATGAGGTATGCCCATACTAATAATAAATGTCTATGCCTACAAAAGGAATTTTTAAGTTTTTATGTTGGCAGTATTGATTGAAGGATATTTGAGTGAGGGGGTGTAGAGATTGGTAAGACTGGTATGATGGGAGGAGTAGCTTCGAGGAAGGGAGTCGACTAAGGGTGGCAAGCATGATGGCCGAGTCGGGTTCTGTCTGGCAACCAGTTCACTTCACACTGCGTTACTTGTTATTATAATCTGCTCATAATAACACGAAAATATTATCATCTCATTATCACATCACTATCTATCAGGTAGTTGTTCATATTATTATCAATTTTTATTTTATAGTCAAATCCGCGAAAACCATGCCGGAGACAACAGTAGTTGATAAGCCAAAAGAAGAAGNCCAATAAAATTCTTGATAAATTGATAATTTTCGAAAAACAATTCTTTTGAAATTATTAATTAAAGGGAAATCACTTTTTTAATAAATTTCAAATGTCTAATATGAATTACAGATTTTCAAGAAATAATTACCAACAATATAATAATAGAAATCAATCTAGAGCGAAATCGAGTTTTAAACTAGAAATGAAAACGAGTTGTTCAGTAGTTGTTAAAGCTAAACCAGTTGAATTGAAAGTGAATAAAGAAAGAATTGTTTTTAGTAGAGATGAAATGTTAAAATTCATTAATACTAAACCAATCTAATGATTATGTGTTGAAATTGGCAAAATCATTTGAGTGCATTGAAATTAATGAAATTGATTTAAAACGGCTTCTAAATAAAGATGGTGTTTGTGAAAAATTCATTAATAGTTCTGAAAAGAAAAGTAATGATTTGAGTTGGAAATTTGGTAGCAGAATAACAAAATTAGTTCATCATGAAAATGGTTATTTGCCACCAAATTAAGAAAATCGAAAATCAATGATTTGAATGCTGATTTATTGGATTTTGAGAGAAGTATAAAAAGCATCCTTAATAAAATGACACCTGAAAATTTTGAGAATTGTATTTCAGAAATTAAAAGACTTCATATTAATAGTAAAGAAAAATTAAATTGTTTTGTTGAACAAGTTTTTAATAAAGCTATTCAAGAAGAATCTTATAGTAAACTTTATTCAAAGCTTACTTGTAAATTCAATGAACTTTGTGTAGATAAACAAAGTTTTCGATCAGTTTTATTAAATAAATGTCAGCAAATGTTTAAAAAGGGTCTTGACAAACTAATTGAAGAAGTGAAAGAATTCTGGAATGAAAAAATAAGTAAAGAAACAAATGAAAGAATGAAAATAATGTATGAAGAAAGTATTGAGGAACAAATAAATAAAGTAAAAGATAAATTTTTCGGTAACGGAAGATTTATATGTGAATTATATTTGTCACATCAATTTCCTGACTACATTATTTTACATGTTATAAGACTTATCTCAAAGCTCCATTAAACAGTTCATATTGATGCAGCTTGTAAAATGATTGTCGTTGTTGGAAAAGATTTACATTGTGAAAATGCGAAGGGTATTGACGAGTTGTTTTTAACAATTACTGACTTGTCAGTATCAAAAGATTTGGATAACAAAACTAGATTTAAATTAAAGGATGTCATTGATATGAAAAACAGAAACTGGCAACTCAGGCAAATACAATTACTGAAGGCTGTTGTTCCGAAAACTTTAAAAGAAATTCAAAATAGCAAATAGATTGATTTCTAATATTCAAATTTTGTTTTATGCTTTGCTTTGTTCTTTATGTTGTTTAAAAAAACTAAAAAAACCAAAAAAATTGTTAATGTTTATGTTGTTATAAAAAAACTAAAAAAAACCAAAAAAATTGTTAATGTTTATGTTGTTATAAAAAAAACTAAAAAAACCAAAAAAATTGTTCAATTGTTTTGTTTGATTTATTATTGTTAGTTTTAAGTTAAGCTTATATTTTAGTTGGTGCTTTTCAATATTTTTTAAAAAACCAAAAAAATTGTTAGTGTTATTATTCGTGTTTCATTGATAGTTAATATTATTTAAATTGTTTGTGACGTCTATTCGTTATGTATTATTATTATTTATTATTATTATTATTATTATTATTATTATTATTATTATTATTATTATTTATTATTATTTATGTTATTATTATTATTATTAGTTATTATTATTTATTATTATTATCTATTATTATTATTATTATTATTATTATTATTATTATTATTATTATTATTATTATATTTCTTAGTAATATTACTATTATACTTCAAGTAATTACACAAGTAATTTTATTTCGACAAATAATCGAAAAGTTTATGTTTATAATGTGATTATTAGTATCACTCTAGTATTTCTTATAGCTTATTTTAATAATTGATGTTTTTACGGCCTATACTGAAATAAATTATTTATACCATGTTTATTGATAGTTTTAAATGTTCATCTATTTTTACATTTTCCTTCTCAACACAAATTTTGTCCATATACATATCTTTTCACATTTTTGTATTTAAAGTTTCAAAATTTAATTTCTTAAGTCTCATAGATTTTGTAAGATTTATTAATAATTTTTAATTTCTATAATAACTCACACATCTCATTAATTTTATATTCACTTAATCTGGATGCATTTTCAATTAATATTCGAATTTTTATTTATATTTCCTTCTCATTATTATCCATATTTTATTAGATTTAAATTAATTTTTAATTTCTTAACCACTTCTTTTATAAAGTTACAAAAAAATGATTTTTTGAAAATATTAAAACAAATATTTCAATGTTGTTTGGGCCGAATATGTGTTTCATGTTAAAGCTGCATTTATTCCTCTTACTTTAATTAAATTAATTTTATTTAATCTATTTTGCTAGCCAATAAAATTCTTGATAAATTGATAATTTTCGAAAAAACAATTCTTTTGAAATTATTAATTAAAGGGAAATCACTTTTTTTAATAAATTTCAAATGTCTAATATGAATTACAGATTTTCAAGAAATAATTACCAACAATATAATAATAGAAATCAATCTAGAGCGAAATCGAGTTTTAAACTAGAAATGAAAACGAGTTGTTCAGTAGTTGTTAAAGCTAAACCAGTTGAATTGAAAGTGAATAAAGAAAGAATTGTTTTTAGTAGAGATGAAATGTTAAAATTCATTAATACTAAACCAATGTCTAATGATTATGTGTTGAAATTGGCAAAATCATTTGAGTGCATTGAAATTAATGAAATTGATTTAAAACGGCTTCTAAATAAAGATGGTGTTTGTGAAAAATTCATTAATAGTTCTGAAAAGAAAAGTAATGATTTGAGTTGGAAATTTGGTAGCAGAATAACAAAATTAGTTCATCATGAAAATGGTTATTTGCCACCAAAATTAAGAAAATCGAAAATCAATGATTTGAATGCTGATTTATTGGATTTTGAGAGAAGTATAAAAAGCATCCTTAATAAAATGACACCTGAAAATTTTGAGAATTGTATTTCAGAAATTAAAAGACTTCATATTAATAGTAAAGAAAAATTAAATTGTTTGTTGAACAAGTTTTTAATAAAGCTATTCAAGAAGAATCTTATAGTAAACTTTATTCAAAGCTTACTTGTAAATTCAATGAACTTTGTGTAGATAAACAAAGTTTTCGATCAGTTTTATTAAATAAATGTCAGCAAATGTTTAAAAAGGGTCTTGACAAACTAATTGAAGAAGTGAAAGAATTCTGGAATGAAAAAATAAGTAAAGAAACAAATGAAAGAATGAAAATAATGTATGAAGAAAGTATTGAGGAACAAATAAATAAAGTAAAAGATAAATTTTTCGGTAACGGAAGATTTATATGTGAATTATATTTGTCACATCAATTTCCTGACTACATTATTTTACATGTTATTAAGACTTATCTCAAAGCTCCATTAAACAGTATTCATATTGATGCAGCTTGTAAAATGATTGTCGTTGTTGGAAAAGATTTACATTGTGAAAATGCGAAGGGTATTGACGAGTTGTTTTTAACAATTACTGACTTGTCAGTATCAAAAGATTTGGATAACAAAACTAGATTTAAATTAAAGGATGTCATTGATATGAAAAACAGAAACTGGCAACTCAGGCAAATACAATTACTGAAGGCTGTTGTTCCGAAAACTTTAAAAGAAATTCAAAATAGCAAATAGATTGATTTCTAATATTTCAAAATTTTGTTTTATGCTTTGCTTTGTTCTTTATGTTGTTAAAAAAACTAAAAAAACCAAAAAAATTGTTAATGTTTATGTTGTTATAAAAAAACTAAAAAAAACCAAAAAAATTGTTAATGTTTATGTTGTTAAAAAAAACTAAAAAAACCAAAAAAATTGTTCAATTGTTTTGTTTGATTTATTATTGTTAGTTTTAAGTTAAGCTTATATTTTAGTTGGTGCTTTTCAATATTTTTTAAAAAACCAAAAAAATTGTTAGTGTTATTATTCGTGTTTCATTGATAGTTAATATTATTTAAATTGTTTGTGACGTCTATTCGTTATGGTTATTATTATTATTATTATTATTATTATTATTATTATTCTTATTATTATTATTATTATTATTATTATTTATTATTATTATTATTATTATTATTATTATTATTATTATTATTATTATATTATTATTATTATTATTATTATTATTATATTATTATTATTATTATTATATTTTAGTAATATTACTATTATACTTCAAGTAATTACACAAGTAATTTTATTTCGACAAATAATCGAAAAGTTTATGTTTATAATGTGATTATTAGTATCACTCTAGTTATTTCTTATAGCTTATTTTAATAATTGATGTTTTTACGGCCTATACTGAAATAAATATTTATACCATGTTTATTGATAGTTTTAAATGTTCATCTATTTTTACATTTTCCTTCTCAACACAAATTTTGTCCATATACATATCTTTTCACATTTTTGTATTTAAAGTTTCAAAATTTAATTTCTTAAGTCTCATAGATTTTGTAAGATTTATTAATAATTTTTAATTTCTATAATAACTCACACATCTCATTAATTTTATATTCACTTAATCTGGATGCATTTTCAATTAATATTCGAATTTTTATTTATATTTCCTTCTCATTATTATCCATTTTTATTAGATTTAAATTAATTTTTAATTTCTTAACCACTTCTTTTATAAAGTTACAAAAAAATGATTTTTTGAAAATATTAAAACAAATATTTCAATGTTGTTTGGGCCGAATATGTGTTTCATGTTAAAGCTGCATTTATTCCTCTTACTTTAATTAAATTAATTTTATTTAATCTATTTTGCTAGCCAATAAAATTCTTGATAAATTGATAATTTTCGAAAAACAATTCTTTTGAAATTATTAATTAAAGGGAAATCACTTTTTTAATAAATTTCAAATGTCTAATATGAATTACAGATTTTCAAGAAATAATTACCAACAATATAATAATAGAAATCAATCTAGAGCGAAATCGAGTTTTAAACTAGAATGAAAACGAGTTGTTCAGTAGTTGTTAAAGCTAAACCAGTTGAATTGAAAGTGAATAAAGAAAGAATTGTTTTTAGTAGAGATGAAATGTTAAAATTCATTAATACTAAACCAATGTCTAATGATTATGTGTTGAAATTGGCAAAATCATTTGAGTGCATTGAAATTAATGAAATTGATTTAAAACGGCTTCTAAATAAAGATGGTGTTTGTGAAAAATTCATTAATAGTTCTGAAAAGAAAAGTAATGATTTGAGTTGGAAATTTGGTAGCAGAATAACAAAATTAGTTCATCATGAAAATGGTTATTTGCCACCAAAATTAAGAAAATCGAAAATCAATGATTTGAATGCTGATTTATTGGATTTTGAGAGAAGTATAAAAAGCATCCTTAATAAAATGACACCTGAAAATTTTGAGAATTGTATTTCAGAAATTAAAAGACTTCATATTAATAGTAAAGAAAAATTAAATTGTTTTGTTGAACAAGTTTTTAATAAAGCTATTCAAGAAGAATCTTATAGTAAACTTTATTCAAAGCTTACTTGTAAATTCAATGAACTTTGTGTAGATAAACAAAGTTTTCGATCAGTTTTATTAAATAAATGTCAGCAAATGTTTAAAAAGGGTCTTGACAAACTAATTGAAGAAGTGAAAGAATTCTGGAATGAAAAAATAAGTAAAGAACAAATGAAAGAATGAAAATAATGTATGAAGAAAGTATTGAGGAACAAATAAATAAAGTAAAAGATAAATTTTTCGGTAACGAAGATTATATGTGAATTATATTTGTCACATCAATTTCCTGACTACATTATTTTACATGTTATTAAGACTTATCTCAAAGCTCCATTAAACAGTATTCATATTGATGCAGCTTGTAAAATGATTGTCGTTGTTGGAAAAGATTTACATTGTGAAAATGCGAAGGGTATTGACGAGTTGTTTTTAACAATTACTGACTTGTCAGTATCAAAAGATTTGGATAACAAAACTAGATTTAAATTAAAGGATGTCATTGATATGAAAAACAGAAACTGGCAACTCAGGCAAATACAATTACTGAAGGCTGTTGTTCCGAAAACTTTAAAAGAAATTCAAAATTAAAAGGGGGATTTAAATTCATTGAAATATTGTTTGATGCTGTTGCTTTTTTCTTCTTATGTTGTTTAAAAAAAACCAAAAAATTGTTAAAGTTTATGTGTGTAAAAAAACTAAAAAAAAAAAAATTGTTAATGTATGTTGTTATAAAAAAACTAAAAAAACCCAAAAAAAATTTTATGTTGTTAAAAAAACTACTAAAAAAAAAAAAAATTGTTAATTTTATGAAAAAAAACTTTAAAGTTAATTGTTTTATGTTGTTATTTCAATAACTAAAAAAACCAAAAAAATTGTTTAGTTGTTATTGTATTAAGTAAGCTTATGATAGTTATTCAATTTGTTTTAAAAAATTCGTTATGTATTGTTATTATTATGTTAAATTTTTTAAAATTATTTCATGTATTACGTCTATTCGTTATGTTATTATTATCTATTATTATTAATTATTATATTATTATTATAATATATTAAAGAGTAAAAACTGGATCTTTCTAAAAAAAATATATTAATCGATAGATAAAAACATTGCACTCGCTACTACAATTTTTTTCCATTTCGTCTCTCATTAACTTTATTATGCTCCTAAGAAATTAAAATCCCTTTCTAAAGCTCTAAGTAACTGCTTTTTCACTTCTGTTAAATGCTCCTTTACCAACCCCGTAAAAAAAATTAAATATTATAATTCCTACAAAATTTATAATATTAAGGTAGATAAACATAAGTTTGAATTTATTTTCTAAACCATCGTTACATTATTTCAACCTTGTGTGTTGCTGCATTTATTCTGTGATTTTTAATTAATTTAAATTAGATTTAAATAATTTTAAGTTTTTATAAATAATTTTTATTTGTGATTTTTTTTACATACATATATATATATTTATGTTGTTTTTAGTTTAATTTAATTATTTGGTTGTAATTACTTTATTTAGAAGTACATAGTAAGGCTAATAAGAATTATTTAAAACTAATTATCATATAAAATTAGATAATATATTAATTCAATAAAAAGTGCAAGTTTTTTTTATATTCGTTAATCTTTCGAAGATACGTTTGCAAACAAAATGAATTACAGGTGATTTATTTTTTTTTTTATAGCAAACATATATTCAAACAAATATTAAAGCAATTTTTGAGGATTGAACCAAGTTCAATCGGGTGCCATTCGTTGACGCTCCATATCGTTGGAGCTCCATTTGAAATGGAGCTCGAAACGATTTTTGAAGCGTCTATGAATTTTAGAGAAATTCACACGAGGAAAATTTAAAGTTGCAGGCAATTCGTTGGCGCTCCATATCGTTGGAGCTCCAACGATGTGAGCGCCCTATAAATGGCACTTCTAACGAAATTGGAGGCGCAAATGATTGGCGCTAGAACGAATGAAGCTCCAACAACTTGGAGCGCCAACGACTGGTACCCAGTTCAATCTAGGTTGAAACCAGGGGGCGCGTTTTAAAAAAAAAATACAAGTCTTGTAGTTACAAAAATTGTAAAAAAACAACTTGTAATAACAAATTGACAAGTGTTACCATGGATACACTTGTAGATTTGTAGCATTTTTCTATCTAATTTTCTTGTCTATTACAATTACTTGTAACATTCACTTTTTTAAGTTCTACCAAAGGTAGAGTCCCAACCTAGGTAGACTGAGTTAACAAGTTCATCTTTATTAATATAAAACTTGTTTTTATCGCCAAACTTTTAGTTTATTAGTATCTAGTGCTCAATTGAGTTTGTAAAACGTTTTTTATAAGTATTTATTTCTCTTATTTTAGAATAATTGGATTAATAACTCATATGAATAAATCTGGGTTTTAATAATATTTGACTCATTGTTTACAAAACTCTTGTAGGTTACAATAAATTGTAATGATATTCGTGAATGTCATTACGCCCCCCAAATACCCTCTTGTTTGTAAAAAAGAGGATCTCTTAAAATAATCTCTTAACACGCTTTTTGGCGTGTTAATCAAAAGTGCTGATAGACAGAACCTATTTTCTTTAACCCCAGAACCCATCAAAAAGATGGTTATGCCTGTTGACACTATGTATTGCTGAATACTATACTTACGTGACTTACGGGTTAAATCACTGAAATTCACTGAAAGTCATTTTCTATAGAGATTTTAGATGTCCTTAAATTCAGTTTATGAAAGAGTTAAGAGTCAGTCGGAATTCTAATTTTGCCGTCGGAAACGCTAACACATGTAACCATATTTCTTTATAACTCTAGTTCTCTCATTTATTTTTACTTAATATAATATTACAATATATTACTTGCAATTATAATAAATATAATTATATTTTATAATTATTTAAAAAAAATATAATTAATGATTATTGTATTTGTATAACTTTGTTGTACAAGTTAGAATGCTATAACAAACTATAATATAACATATTATATTATAATATGATCATATATTATATTATAATGCAATAGCTTGTTATATTTAATATAATATTATGGTATAGTATAATAATAAGATATAATACTTATGTAGACAAATTTGTAGGTTCAGACGAGGACTTTTTAAAAGGATGACGTCTATTAGAAGGCAATTTTAGTGAAATATTTTTTGTTTTTAAACACAAGGGTGTTACGATTAAAAGAGAAGCCATCGATGTGTTTTTGTCTTAGCTATTGTCATTAATATAGCATTATTAATTATAATGTTTATTCGATGGTTTAATTGTTAAATGTTTTCCTCCGATTAATTGCTATTACATTAACTGATTGACTGTAGAATTTATCTTACTGAGTAACTGTGAGATAATCCTAACTGTTAATTTTTTTCCTAACCATAGAGATATATACTAGAGGGGGCATAGCCTATCTCAATACATTGCGAAAGCCTGAAACATATATTGTGGCTCTCAGGGGCTCTGTGTAACCTCAACCTTTCTTCAAGAAGTAAGTTAAGGTTATAATAAATCAATTGTTTCGGCTATCCCGAATTATTCGTGTTTGTTTGTTTTTTAACGTTTATACTGTAATGTGTACTGGTAATTTGATTATATTTATAAACGAAGGTGGTCAGGTTACTTTGTCGATGTTTCAAAACTAAACATCATAGGGCCTCTCTAGTAAAATAACATCTCTATGTTCCTAACGGATAAACATTGAAATTTATCCCACACTTATCTATGGGATTATTTTACTGCAGTAATTAAAGCATTCATTTAACGGATTAACTATGAGATTGATCCGACGGATTAGCTGTTTAGTTTATCCGACGAAAACTAACTAACTGGAAGGAATTTCGTTATGACAAAAGTAACTTTTAAATTTATCCGACGGAATTTTAAACTTATAACAAGGGAAGGAGAAGAAAAATTTTGTTTTTTTGTCTGACAAAGTGACTTTTAAATTTATCCGACGGAATAACTAATTGACTGAAAAATTCGTCCGACAAAGTAACTTTTAAATTTATCCGACGGAATAACTAATTGACTGAAAAATTCATCTGACAAAGTAACTTTTAAATTTATTCCGACGGAATAACTATTGACTGAAAAATTCGTTC